>CM035425.1:45408275-45543275 GCA_020310875.1 Ceratopteris richardii
CCCCCTCCCCCCCTCCCTCCCTCTCCCTCCCCTTCCCTCTCTCTCTCTCTCTCTCTCTCTCTCTCTCTCTCTCTCTCTCTCTCTCTCTCTCTCTCTCTCTCTCTCTCTCTCTCTCTCTCTCTCTCTCTCTCTCTCTCTCTCTCTCTCTCTCTCTCTCTCTCTCTCTCTCTCTCTCTCTCTCTCTCTCTCTCTCTCTCTCTCTCTCTCTCTCTCTCTCTCTCTCTCCCCCCTCTCTCTCTCTCTCTCCCCCCCTCCCTCTCCCTCCCTCCGTCTATCTATCTATATATCTATCTATCTATCTATCTATCTATCTATCTATCTAATCTCCTAATACTTCATCACATACAGTAATGTTATGTATATAGATTTATACAAAAGACTAAAAGACATTAATTTTCACATGTGATACGTTTGCATTGATTTATTATTCGTCATGAAATCACCAAAACAGTCATGAGTGATGAAGCTTCAAACTACGGCATTGTGCATTGACACATAGGTATGTCTTGAACTACTTACAGAGCCTGATCACTACCAACTATTGAGGACGTTACTGAGATCAATATTTGCGAGGAACTGTCCTAAAGCAGTAATAACTTCTGTTGAGGACCCCCAAGTGGGTATGAAGCAGCAGGCACAAGGTTTGAGAATGGCGATGAATGGTGTTCATGCAAATTCTCAAGAACTCTACCAACTCGTCGTACAAAAACACATCATTAGAAATCCTATAAACTTTTTCATTTGCACCATCTCATAGGAACTCTATCTGACAGACTGCACAAGATTAGCTGATCCAGAGCATTAGTCACCTAGTGGAGACGCTATTGCTGCATATCATCAATCCATGCAACTCATACTCTAGCATTCGGTAAAGACGATCACTATTAAACTTAACTTCAAACGAAAGTATCATGCACTTGCCATATGCAGTTTTCACGCCATACTCACCAAAAAGATCATACAGACAACCAGATATCTATACGAATACAAAAGAATAATCCATAAAACAAGGACTAATGAACGGGTACCCAACAAAAAAGTAAATGAAAATACACTGAAAATTATGCACAAGCTGATAAACTTTTGCATTCAACATTTATATGCGCAACTCATTGTGCATGCCCTATGATTTTTTCATGAAGGTGCTGGTTCTTGCAGCGAGTGCACATGTGTGGAGCATGTCTGATACACATAGATGCGAACGTCATTGCGTACGCCCCGATAGATTCTGCATGCCTCTTTTGGGGCTCAGCTTGAAGTCCTCAACTTTTATCAAGCATCATTGAAGCATCTAAGTTAATTTAGAGAATAGCAGCGGAAGGCCAGATGGGCTCTATATTTTGCAAATCGTCCTTTTCTTCAGGCATCTCATTACATGGATAGCGTTGGAGGTGATATTCTTTTCTTGCAGACATTTACGCAACTAAGGAATAACAGTGCCACATGTACAGCAATGCTCACGAGTTGGAGATACCCTGCTGGCGGAACACTGTTGCATTCTCTAAGCCGGATGTCCAAAGCAGACAACCATAGAGTCCATTTGGACAGTGGGCCATCACCTCCAGCTCTACAGCACTATACTTGCAGAAGGACAATCCACACATGAGCGACGGTCGCACAACCGCATAGTACTAACTGCCGGGACAACCAATCACTTGTACCTTTCAATTAGTTCAAGCTTAACCGGAAGACTAGATCTCAATGAACGAACGAAAAACAAAAGTGTGTGAAGCACTAAGAGTTGGCAGGCGGACTGATTATATTCATTTACCCCCAGGATAGGTAATGTTACGCTTGGTGAAAGCAAGGAAGAGACAGCAACGACAGACACAGAGAGAAAGAGAGAGAGAGACACAGACAGAGAGACAGCAACGACAGACACAGAGAGAAAGAGAGAGAGAAGAGCAGCCGATACCATCATTTGAGGAGAAAGACCTACTCCTTACCGGGGAATATAAATTTTAGAGTTTTTATCTGTAAACAACTGGGACTTTGGTTGACTCGCGAGGGAGGAGCAGAAAGATGAGATTAAACTTATCACATACACAGTCATAGAGAAAGAGACGGAGAGAGACTTACGAACGGGGCTTCCTTCCCACATCCGTGCTTCTCCTGCTTAGAGATGGTGCCCTTCTGTAATTAAAATTTGATGTGGAGTTTCGGCGTAGAGGAGAAGATAAACTTCGCGTGCTCATTGTAACGACGTCTCACGACGGCAAGCTGAAGCACCGATGTAGAACTGCACTATACTCTCTCTCTCTCTCACTCACACACACACACAGATACATATAAGTCCTACAAGGCTCAAGGTTCAGACAGGATGAGTGACGGCCTCCTCCCTCTATAAGCCTATTCTGGGTGTGTCGGGGTTAACGCGAAGATCTACGTACAAATAACTATTTGACTCTGGTTGTGTCTGTGACGAGCGCGTATGTATGTGTGTGCGCATATCTGTGATCACTGACGACCCACGAGGGGATCATCGAGGATCGAGATACGAGAGTAGAGGCGAAGACAGGCACCCAAGATTCAGGAATTCAGGCATTGAGGCATTTGAGGGCGTGTGCGCATTGCTCGACACGAATTGTTTGCAGTAAAAATTCAACGGAAACGTCTTCCGCAATCCGCAGATTCCAACTGTTTTATCTGAAGAAGCATTGCCACGTCAGCAAAGCTCTAGTGAAACGTGAGGCTCGGATTCGTCAAGCAAATGTTTTGCATTTTCCGCAATATATAAATAAATATATATATATATATATATATATATATATATATATATATGTGTATATGTAAAGGTACTCCATCCTTCCCACACGTTGCTTCATCTTCATCTTTTAAGAGAGAAAGGTTGAACATTACGAAAATGATTTTTGTATTGCCTCTCTATGTGAATAATTGAGAGGAACTATAAACGATTTGATATGCATTGAAAGGTTGATCAATTATAAAAAAGGAAAAAAAGTAATATATATATATATATATATATATATATATATATATATATATATATTAAAATAATAACCATCAACAATATTAAAATGAAAACCATCAACTAAGATAGAATACAAGGTAATGTGATCATCAAAGAACAAGGGATACTTATATGTCTTTCTGACAAAGAAAGGGCCTCCACAACAAGAACTATTCATGCTTCATGCTTCAAACCAAAGAGCTTTCAAGCCAGAGATTGAGTGCTCCCCAAATGGCCTTCAATAGCTAGCTTGAAAGAATCTTCAATCAAGCACAGGTGCGAATGGAAAAAAGTTGATGTTTGTATTTTTACTGGAATTACTAACATACTTTGCGCCTTTCAACTTAAGCCACATGAGCATAATGTTTTTAAAGGAAGTTTGGCTGAAGTCTGATCTCCCTACGCTTGAATATATTAAAAGAACAATTCTACAAGTGAAGGACATAGTACCCATGGAACCCTCCATATCCCACAAAGCAAAGGTTAGATCACCGAAGCATTGCACACAACCTCCACCTCAAGAGGTGAGTGCCCAAGCAGCTCATCTATGGATTTTGGACATGAGCACAATGATTGTCTTCACGGTTTATGAAGATAGGAATGAGAAGCATTTGATAAGCATTAGGCATTCACTAGATTCTTTCATACCAAAGATTTGGATGTCTAAAGAGAGAGATACCTAGGCTAGGTTGAAATTAAGTGATAGTAACATACACATTTATAAATTAAGTGCAAATGCTAAAGAAGAGTATGAGCATTCCTCATAAGAGTTTCATATAGACTTGGTAGAATCAAGGATGCTCTATTGTTACTACCATCATCAAATGGTTCAAGGCTTAAAATTATTGTCTACTTTCATGAGGTATGAATGGGGAGTGGAATTGACTTTAACACCCATCTTTTACTTGCTTGTATGTTCGTTGTGTTTGAACCCACATGTACAATATTGGATTCTTCTTCCCCTCTACTTGTTTCTTTTTCCCAAATCAATAAAAAGCATCTCAAAGATGTCCATCTTCGGGTTTGAATCTAGGAAAAGGATTTAAGACCCAATACCAAGATATTTAATTACATATGCAAATCGCAGTACAAAAAACAAGGGACCATGCATGCACAATGGCTCACTCGGTTGGGCCTTTACCTCTCAAGGTGTTAGGGGTGGGGGATCAACCTTTGTGGAACACCCCTCGCCACTTAGGTGGTGAGATGTTAAAATCAGTCCCCTTAGAAGAACATTGGGCCTTCAAGCTACTCAGTTCAAACCAGTTACTTCATCTATCCTTAAGGCCATCCCTTCCCCAGCTCTATCTTAACGGGATATCGGGCTCTGTATCATGACATTATCAGGCATCTAACCCTTTCTTTGTGGGATACAAGGGGTTCCATGGGTGCTATGCCCACCATCACTTGTGCCTTTCAATTAGTTCAAGCTTAACTAAAAGAGTAGGTCTCAATGATTCAAACTTCTTTTAATTTTTCCTTTTTTTAATCAAGGGACCCTTGTAAACCATGGGGACTTCTTAGCACTTAAGATTAAGAGAAGAGATGGCTTTCTCTTCAAGGAATACGAATGAAGGTTTCATGGAAACTTTAAGTCAAAGACGTTCAACAATTCAACAAGGTCCTTTGCTCAATAACAAATAGGTATCCCTTGTACAGAGAATGAAGAATTTTAAATTTGTGTATCTGTGTAAATGGAGTACACACATGATCAATGGAAGATTGCACGGGACCCCACATAAGGCATGGGCATATCATAATGAGACTACATAATTTTCTTTCAACAACCTAATTCTTGTATCATATTCAATTGATACAATAAGAATGTTTTTTTCTAGAAAAATCAAGGCATCCTTGAAGAGCCCTACTAGAGATTATAGAGTCTCTCAGTTATGTGAACCTCACAAGGTGATCTTATAAACTCATTTTCTTTAGTCAAATCATTTTTGGATGCCTAAATAAAGGATAAAATCATAACAACTTTTTTGTGTTTTTTTTATCCATATTCTTGAGAGCTTCTCTTTCTTATTATATGTTGAATAGCATAAATGATGTTAAGCTTTTTTGAGGTAGAGATGCCCCCAAGGCTCAAGAGTTATTGTGATTGAAAAATCAAATGATTTGAGGCCTAAAACGCAACCATTGGTGTTTAAACCCTAGTAGTCTTCATAATATTAATGTTCATTTGATTATAGCTCAAGGGCCCACTAGTTTGGATCACATGAGGATGAAGAGCCTATGTGACCAAGGTATCATTTGACATAGCAATCCACTTTGGACGCTCTATGTGAGTCCAATGTTAAAAAATTTTTAGATTGAGAGACCATCTCTTTCTCAACTCATGTCCAATGGTTGCATCATTATGAAATATAGGGACATTACAAATATTACATCCTCCTTTCTAGAAATCTTCATCTATGCGAAGTAGTTGGTTGCCATTTCCAACCATTGCTCTACTCTAGACACATACAAAGATTTTATCATGATATAATTTTTTATTTCAACACAATAATATCATGTCTAACAATAGAGGTACTAGGCTTACTATTATTTTACTTTTTATGCTCCACTTTCACTTTATGCAAAGAATAATGTCTGGATGCTTACAAGACACTTGATGTTATGTGCTTCATCAAGTTTTATCTTGTATTTGAGCAAACTGATGATTTTGTAAGATTTTATCCTTTCTTGAAAAGTCCTTATTCATGTCCTAAGAGAAGGCACCACACAAGTGACTTCAAAAGCAATCAAATTTCTTAGTATCCAAACTCTTATTATCAAGAAATGGGTCCCTTTCCTTGAGAGAGACTTTCTTCTACATCCTAAAAAGGAATTATGGATAATTTGTCATGGGAGCCTTTCAAAAAAATATATACTTAGGGATAATAAAGTCATGTCAAGCAAAAGAAAAATGTTTGGATATTATTTGTGATGGATGGCTTTCGAACAAGTGAAGCATGCATGTGGAGCCCTAACCTCACCCCTGAGTCTTTGTGTTCAAGTGCGAATACAACCCTCAATCCATGAATAATTTCTTTCAATGCATGCTTTCACATATAAACAAAATTTCTTTTGATTTCAGCCACGAAAGTCACTTATCTGCCCCACACCTCATTCTCTCTATTTCACACACACGTACGCACACACACACACACACACACACTATATATATATATATATATATATATATATATATATATATATATATTTATTCCATTCTCTTTCTATTCCTTTATGTTTCTATATTTAGTTTCCTAAAATTTCCTCCTTCATTAAAGTCTTTTTCAACCTTTTAGGATTTCTCTTAAAGGTGAAATGTGTTGATATATTTAGGTAGTGATATGTGTGAACACACTAGGACTATCGGGGCACTTTTCTCCCTCTTTAGGAGGTTTTTTCCCCCGACTTGTATATACGTCTATAGCCCTAATGGGTTACTTATCTTTGTACATTCTAGTGGTAATACATTCAGTATTGTGTGTTGTAATCCAAGCTTCTTCTAATTCTTCCTTGTGCTATTCGCATGTTGTCACTCTAGCACAATGGCAAGCACCAACGTGAGGAGCTTCACCTCATAAATATCAATCCGCGGAGACATGAAGACCAGTATGAAGACCAAGAGCAAGTGAAGTGCACGTGTGCGTGAGTGAAAGCACACAAACATACACACATATACACACACGCGCACAAGGTAAGAGCAAAAAGTGGAACAATGAAAGGACTTCGATTACAAAAGAAATCTATTATAGAAGCTCAAATCTACAACAAGCTAATCCTTAAAATGAGCTCTCCAACCCTTTTTATAGTTTTTTGAGTGGTTTTGGCCCTGTCCAGACCTAGTGTCTGACCTAGTTAAAAATTAGGTTCTAGGGCTTATTTGGGGGCTCAAACGGAGTCTAAAAATTATGAAAATTGGTAGGATGATACTTCTAATACTCCTCAAGCTCAAGGACTCATTGGCTTGAAGAAAATGGATTTGTAAAAATATAAAATGGTATTTACAATGGTTTTTTGTGATAAAAATCACTATTTTTGTAGGGATTTCTCATAAAAATTTGACATGTGCTTCTTGGAGCTCCCTACATGCTCTTCTTCTTGTGTGTCCACTTCATTGATGCGCTTTCATGCTTGTGTGTGACCTTGACTATCAACACTCCACCCCCTCTAGAGTTTGTCGTCCCCGACAGACCCTTGTTGTAGTGGTTGTTCCATGTAGTGCTTGGAGAGATAGTGTCCATCATGTATCTACAAGAGCGGTCCATCTTCCAATTGTAGCTTGGGCAGTTGTCTAGTTCGTCACTTTTTCACTGCCACCTATGTGTGTACTCCTTCCTTGTATTCCATCTTGATGGTGTCTTTGTGAGCTTTCAAAAATTCTGAGCTACTCAAAAGAGGTTGTCAATGTTGGTTATGAGCAACTCTCGTGGTGGATTACTCCCTTGCTCTTGTTGTTGTCCCCATGATGTCCTCTGGTTCTTCCAAAGATGGCTTTCCTCGTTTTCATGCCAAGTACTTGTAACCCATAATGGATGATGGGTAAGTGCATTAGCGCATGGGTTGAACAAGATATGTGCCTTGTGCATGGCATGGCCTTATAATGTGGCCCTATGCATGCATACGTGGGGAATGCATTGGAAGAAGTATGGTGCAAGAATTTGGGCCTTGAGCAAAGTGCTCAAGGGTATGCCGACGAAGAGGTTTCCTAATCTATCATGGTTACAATGTTGTTGAAGCATACACGGTGAAGCATACATGTCTATCATGGTTATAGTGTTGTTGAAGCATACACGTCTTACCATGGTGAAAAGTCCATCGATCTGCATCTCTTCGTGTTGTACTCCCATAATGTTGATGGACCATTAGCTTGTCGTTCTGTTGATGGATTTCCTTGTTGATGGTTCACTGATGAGGTGCTTTGAGTGCCTAGTCCTGCTTCTTCTTCTTCTTCCTCTTCTTCTCTTTTTTCTTTTTTGGAACAATGTCACAAAACAAGAAGAGGGTGTTTAACATCAATAAACTACTTTACATATGTCAAATGTGTATCATGTGCATGGGATTCTCAATTGTGTCTATGCATGGCCTTGTAAGGTGGCCCTATATTAATGGACACTCTGGAAATGCATGACCTGAATGGTGCAAAAGACAAGGTTATGCCAAAGGCACATGGTTGTTGCTTGTCGAGGCTTCAAGGATGTTGGTGGGTGTTGATGCAGCCTTTGTTGGAGGTCACTAGTGGATCCTGAAATGATGTGCGTAGTCGATGGTGAAATGACAATTGACCAGTTCTCCCTTTAGGGATCCATTTGAGAACAGTGTTCGACGACGTAGAGATCAACATTGGCTTCTTCATCTATGGGTGGTTGTTGTATTTGTTATCCCTCCCGGTTGGCACTTCATTTATGTGGGTGCTATTGGTGCTTTTGGCTTCCAAACCCATATCCTTATTACTTGTCTTCGTACTATTGTCAAAGAGTTGAGTGTATCTTCGTTTGGTCTTTCTGCTCGGTTCTTACCCTTTTCTCTCCTTGGCTTTGTTTTTGAGACCTTTGGCATGGTGGGGAGCCGAGGCCTTTGTGCATGTAAGAGTTCCTTGGGTACCCACATGTGTAATTGTCTTTGTTGAGTTGCAAGTAATTTCTTAGGCACCCAAATTTGTACGTTATTATGGTCGGCCTTCATCGATTGCTTTGGTACCCAAATTTGTTGAAGACCGTAGGATTGAGCTGGTCCTCGTTTCTTGGTGCTTCTCTTAGTATGGTTGGCAATGGGAAGGGTTGTGGCAAAGTTGGTGGTTGTTCTCCATTTCGTACCCAAATCTACTTCATGCCCTGAGCTTCTTTCTTCTTGAATTATGTCTGTCTAGTTGATATAGCAGATGCCTTTTTTGCTTGCCTCTTTGGTCGATATATGCTTGCATTAGTCTCTGAAGGACAAGAGAGGTTTGCTGGCCTTTGAGCTTGTGCTTCCATGATTGAGTCCTTTTGCTTCGTAGGGTTATTGACACACACAACATTTTCTTTGCGAAGACTAGTTTCGAAAGAACTAAGAGAACGTGTGACCTCTGGATTTGTGAGCATGCAATTCTCTAATTCTAATGTAATACATTGTTCATGTGCCCAAACTTGAAGGATTTGACTTCTTAGGTTCAAGTTGACTGCATGGTCATAAATCCAATCTTGACCCAAGACAAGTGGCTCTATAATGTCCTCATCGTGACATACTAGCATTTTGACTTTCATTGGAACATCTTGAAGGTAGATGGGAAGTTCCACCACGCCCCAAACAAGGGGTTTCCACACCTCCCAAACCTATGAGATAGGCTTCTATAGGCTTTATGTTCAATTATAAGTCTTGGCAGTATGCTAGTCTAACTGCACGAGTCGCTGTACGTGAGTCAATCAATGCTCTCATAGTCCTTGCATTCTTCCCTTGTCCTACCACCATGGTCACAAATGGACGTCGATCAATTATTTGAGAAGCAATTGCACTTGATGTTTGACACATGGCCATGTGGTATCTTGGGGCCTCAAGATTGATATCTAGGCCAAGGCGTCTTAACTGATTTCTCCAAATGCATTCTCTAGCCTCTGCCTGTGCTTCTTCTCTAACCCTTAACTCTTCTTCTTTTCACTTCTTAGCAGTATTGAGTCTCATTAGCATATCCTCCGTAAGAGGTTCTTGATACAACTTGACTCGACATCCACTGATATAGTTTGGCAGGATATCACCTTCTAGTGTGGCCAATTGAACTACACCGCTAGTGGAAATTCTATTAATGATCATGGGTCCGTATCCTCTTTTTTCCAATTTATGGGCATGTTGCTTTAGGGTATAAACCAACACTAGGTCTCCCTCTTTCAAGCCTTTATCTTTGATATGTGCATCGAAGTATGCCTTTTGTCTTTTCTTTGCAGCATAGATGCCTGCAGCTGCTCGTAGCCTTGTCTCACCTAATTGTTCTAAATCAAAGATCCTAGGGGATAACTCATGTACGTCCATTCCAATCATGCTCTTGTGCTACTTTTAAAGTTGGGATCAGGAAGTCCAAAGGTAGCATAACATTCTATCCGAAGACCATCTGAAATGGGGTGGCATTGAGTACCGTTTTATAGGCAACTCGATAAGCCCAAACAACATGATGAAGTTGTTTGTCCCAATCAGAGCGTTTATTATTTACCAATTTTGTCAATACATTACATAGGATCTTTTTTGTGCTCTCAGCTTGTCCGTTAGCTTGTGGACGATAGGGGGCAGACTTCTTATGTATCACCATGAATTCTTGAAGGAGACTTTCAATGACTTCGTTCAAGAAGTGTGTACCTCTATCACTAACTAACTCTATTGGTAATCCATATCTGGTGAAAACGTTCTCAAATAAGAACCTTGCCGTCGTTTGAGCATCATTCTTTGTTGTGGCCTTGACTTCTACCCACTTTGTAAGGTAGTTGGTGGCTACAATAATGTATTTGGCATGGGAGTTTCTAGCTGGGGGGGTTAATAGGACCTACAAAGTCACCATATGTGCACATTGGCATGTGTCACATTTCTTCACATAGGTATGAGCATCCATATGAAGAGTGGGCCACCAAAGTCCTGAGAATAGAATAGTCTTAATTACTTGGTCAGGACCAAAATGTCTGCCTGCAACACTACTATGGGCAGTTTCTAAGATTTTCAAATAGTCTGATTCGTGAACGCATAATCTTAAGTAACCATCTTTGCCTCTTCGGTATAGGCTATCTCCTATGAGGGCATAGTCTTGAGCTTCTTGCTCCATGCTTTGTTTTCTTGCTACACTAGCCTCGTTAGGTAGTGTTCCTAATCTCATAAATTCTACCAATGGAGCACTCCAATCTGGAATTAACGGCACATGATAAAGGGTGGCATGCTCCACTAGGGGTCTCTCTTTGCATGTTGGACAATTCTTAATCCATGCATGAATTTCTTTGTCCATGCTAGGCCAATACACTCCTAAACGTTTTAGATTTTGCAATGTTCGTTGTTTAGAATAGTGATTTCCTAGACATCCTTCATGGGCTCTTTGCAACCAACTACTATGTTCATCATCCTTGACACAACAAGCGAGAATACCTTCCGTATCTTTCTTATACATGCTTCCTGCCAATATTTCATAGTTTTGTGATCGTACGATTTCATCCTTGTTCATCTTCACATTCTTATTTGCAGGTCCAAAGGTTAGGACTGGTACCAAATTATTTTCCCATTTAGGAACAACTTCTAGATTGAACAGATAAGCGTCGGGAAATTCATCAGACACTCCCTACGGTGGCTCTCCTAAAGTGATGCGAGAAAGGTGATCCGCTCTGAGGTGAGTCTTACCCTTCTTAACAAACACTTCAAAGTCATACTCCATTAGTAAGAGGAACCATCTTACTAAGCGTCCAATATTGCAAGGTTTACTGACCAAATATAATAAGGCTTGATGATCAGTAAACAACTTAAACTTGTTGGCCAATAGATAGTGTCTAAACTTTTTTATGGCATATACCATGCCTAAACCTTCTCTTTCAGTTGTGGTGTAGTTTCGTTCAGCAGCATTCAATTGCCTACTAGCATAGGATATAGGCAAATCTAAATTCCCTTCTCCAGTTGGTTGTGCTAGCACACATCCTATTGCATAATTGGATGCATCCATGTGTACATGGAATGGCTTATTCCAATTAGGAGTGGTCAGTATTGGTGCTATGCACAAACGTCTCTTGATCTCATTGAAGGACTTCTCGCATTCATCATTCCACTCAAAATTTGTCAACAAGGCATAAAGAGGCTTAGCTATAATCGCATACATGTGAATAAACCTACGGTAATATCCACAATGGCCGATAAAGGCTTGTACCTCTTTAACATTCCTAGGTCTTGGCAGCTCTGCTATGGCTTTTACTTTGTCCTCATCTGTTGATATTTTGTTCTTAGAAACAATATGACCTAAGATTTTACCTTGTCGTACCATGAACACACACTTTTCTGGGTTTAGACACACTCGATATTCTCTACACTTGTTGAAGATCTGTCTGAGCTCAGGGATGTGGTATCTTCTTTGTTGGGAATGAGCACATAAATCATCCACATATACTTCTAGGCTCTTTTGCAAGAACTCCTTGAAGACATGACACATGAGCCTTTGGAATGTTGCAGGTGCATTGGTGAGCCCAAATGGCATCACACGAAATGCAAAGACTCCCCACTCTGTGGCAAAGACCATTTTATGTTGATCTTCTGGGGCAATGGCTACTTGGTTGTAACCTAAAAATCCATCAAGGAAGCTATAAACTTCCTTGCCTGCAACACGCTCTATAAATGATTAGTGATTGGAAGTGGATAACTATCTCTGATCGTAGCAGCATTAACCTTTTTAAGGTTAATACAGACACGCAACTTTCCATTCTTCTTGGGCACCACTACAATGGGTGACACCCATTCAGTATGCTCAATCTCATAGATAAATCTAGCTTCAATCAACCTGTCAATTTCTTCTTTGATTTTAGTTGCATAAGTGTCACTATATGTGTAGGGCTTTTTTTGGTGGGCTTGGCATCAGCGGTCATGGGGATCATATGAGAGAAAATTTTTGGATCTACTCCCTTCAAATCTCTATATTGCCATGCAAACACATCCCTATATTCCCTTAACAAGGCTACCAACTCTACTTCCTCTTGTTTAATTAGGTCATCTCCTATGTACGTACATCTCTCTTCGTTCTCTTCGATGGTGACTACAATTTTTTTGGTCTTTTCTTTGTTATCATATGCTTCTCTTGTGGTGGCCTCTCTCTTAGGCATTCATACCAAAATTTTTCGGTCCTCAACTTCATATTTCTTGAAATTTTCTGGTACTTCGAACAATGATTCCTCCTCTTCTTGTTTCATAGCTTTTCTCTTCTTTTTCTTTTGTCCTCCTTCACTTCCATCCTTTGAATTGACAATTTTATGCTTGTGAGAGGTTCTTCTTCCTTTTGGGTAAATACTCCTATATCTTCTAGATAGTGCTTCTCTGAGTCAAAGCAACTATCCATTACAATGCACTCTAGATCATCGTCATTTTCTCCTTCTTTTATGACATCACTAGGGTCACATTCTTCTAGCAAGGGCTGACACATGAACACTGAAATATCATAACCCGCCTCATCACAATGAGGTGTCCACTATTCTTCATTGATAGCAATGTCCATGGTGGCCAATATTTCTGCCCAACCATGAGGCTCAAATTCCTCATCTAGAAAGATCATTGGCATATAGGTTGGGCTCGAACTCGTCTATCTCCTTGAGAAGTTCCTTTTTCTCTTGCCTTTAAGCGTTTTTCCTCTTCCTTTGCGACCTTGCACAACCACAAATGAGTATTTTCATGCATCCAGGGTGTATCAGATGAACTTTTAGAATGCATAGAGATTGAATCTTCTTGCTTCTTGTGGATAGGATTCCATTGTAGGGGTGGTACATCTCTGAAGGTGTAATCCTTCAAATTGACCTTGGTTGTGACCCCCAAGCATTGCAAGTACAGGGAATTGTTTCCCCAATCTTGTACAACTTGTAGTTGTCGTAGGAAGGGTCTTCCTAGGATCATTTCGTAGGTATTAGTTTTACCAAAGTCACATATAGCAAAGGTGGGCTCAAACTCTACACCACAAGTGGTTAGAGTTATCCCTTCCAGCAATCCTAGAGGTCTTTCAACATGGCCGTCAACCATCTGAAGCTTCATTCTAGTTGGCCTTAATGCGGGTTTACCCCATTGCTTCCACAAGGAGGTGGTCTCGATAACAACACCAGCACCTGAATCTATGATCGCTTTGGTTGTGTAACCTTGGTAGGTGATCGGAAGATAAGCATTACCTTCCTCACCTTCGCTCATGTCCCCTATTTTGTCTAGAGGTATCTCCGGTACTTTTTCTTTAGAGCCTACTTTTGGCATTTTGGAATCAAGTTCTGGAACCTGATTTGCCACATGTTTCCATAACTTGGGGTTTGACTTTGAGCAGCTCTTCTAAAGTGAGATGACATTGAACCTTAGTGTTCTTCATGACTTCAGTGTTTCTTGGAACCACCGAGTCTTTGTTTCTGATCAATATTGTGGGAGCTCTGATCTGGAGAGATTTGATTTCCCATGGGCCTGTAAACTGTGACAGCTCTTGTAAAGAATTGGATTCAAATCCTGAACTTTCTTCCTCTTGTTGCTCTACTTGGTCTCCATAAATAGATGGAATGTCTTGTGGAAATTGATCATGAAGGTCATCAATCTCAAGAATAGGAGGGGGATTATCCTTCTCCTTGGCCCATTTCTCTTCTTGTATTTCCCGCAAGAACTTTTGAGAGTGTTGTTGAATTGAAAGAGGTTATCCATCATCTATGGAGCCAAGAACATAGGCTTTGTTTGGTGATGAGCTTTCTCTTTCAATAGTTGGTTGAGCCTGTGGCGGTAAAGAAACTTGCAGTTTATTTACCAACTGCACGAATCTATCTAATAAGCCCTGGAAGTGCAAACCCGATCTAATAGCATTTGTTTGATTGAATGGTTGGTTGGCCTCAAACATAGCTTGAGCTAGTTCCACCATTTTTACGCACATTTTTGTCCATTCAATCTCTAAATCTACTCTAGGGTAGCTCTTGTCTAGGTTTGCAGGTGTTGGCCCTTCTTGAAGTTGAGCATGGAATGCCTTGAACATCATGTCCAAGTCTTCTGGGGTTGGATCTGCAAGGACAGATCCTGGTTGTGATTTATTTATAGTGGTTGGTTGGTGGGGATGAGGTGGTGTGGATGGAGTTTTGACATGCGAGGGGCTTTGAGAGGCAATATCTTCTATTTTTTTTTCTGCATCTTTCAGGCTTTCTTCTAGTTCAGATAACTTTTTGGTCCACTTACGATTGGCCTTCTCTCTAGTATCCTTCCATGTTCTTGTTTTTCTCTTACTAGGATCTCTTGACTCACTTGGCTCTGATTGCTCAGCTAGTTTAGCTTTTTGTAAGACTTGTGCCCTAGTAACTGCATGTATAGGAGCCACTTTATTGCCACTGGAACTTGAATCCCGTACTAAGCCTACTACATTAACGGGTGTAACCTTTGGTGCAGTAGAGGGATGTCAGGGACAATCTCTCAGGAGTTGTTCTTTGCCACACTCAAGACAAACAACTTGTATTGTGATGTTCTGCCCTTTGTATCAGAAATAGTGGGTGGGGTGGTTGTTGTCCTGGTATAGGTTGAGGTTGGCTACATCCTCCATGTTCATACGGTCTAGTTGCTCCTCGTGGTCCTGGACATGGGTTATACCTAGGAACTTCTCTACCTTGTTCTCTAGGAGGGTACCCGTATGGTCTAAATTGGGGTGGTACAAATGTTCATGGATGTCTATTCATTGGATAGTTTTCGGTGTTGTAGTTGATGTACTTTTGCTCACTGTAAGAGTACATGTTAGGCTCCTGAGTTGGTTGTCTATCGTAAGGGTAAGGTTGTCATAACCCTACTCCTTTGGTGCAGACATGAGATGGATGATCTCCACTGCAACGTGTGCAACTTCCTAACATTGGCACTCTCAAGGAAGAGTTCTGGTAGTTCCTTTGTCCTTGTACCCCTAATTTCTTGGCCACTAATGCTACCACTTTCTCCACATAACTTGAACAAGAAGTCTCATTGCTCCTTGTATCCTCTGATTTGGTAGGATCTTGTGTGATTTTGAGATCCTCAGCTAAGTTGTCCTCCAAATCTATGCACTCTTGAAGACACTCACTCAATGTTTGCAATCGTTTTACGTACACTAAGATTCTCAATGTTCCATTCATTAGACCTTCTAAAAATAAGGATATCATTTTTTGCTGAGAAGGTCTCTCTGTCACAGGGCATCAAGTTACATATTGATTAAATCTTCGTGCTGCATTTTTTACTGTCTCATTAGGAGCTTGTTTGAAACTATGTAGTAAGGATGATGAATTGTGCTTGATCCCTTGCTTAGTGAATTCCCAAATAAATTCTTGGAAGAATTGTTCGATAGTGCCAAAGGAATTTGGTGTCAGGGGAGCACTAGATTGTGCTCTCTGACTACAGTAGACAAGATTTCGGAAATACACTTTTGATAACAATAATAACCACGAAGGGAAAACAATAAAAGAATATGTGATTAATACAAGATGTCCCACAACGCGGGACTGATAGGTATGAATAACTCGACTAGAGATGATACAGGAGATCCCACAACCCGGGATCGTAAGTATGAGACAAGATATCTGGATTACAAGAACTCCCTTCTCATAGATGAACTAGATACAAGAAATAAATTGACAAGATCTCGTACAACGAGATTACAAGAGGACAAGATAGGATGTCCAAGAACTAGACTAGAGCAAGGAACAAGACAAGAACTAGAACTCGAACTTGAAGAGTACTTACTTGGTGATCACGACTCCTTGAGCTCCCAAGACTGGTATTGGCAAGACTGATTAGGAATGTGGCCAACCCCTCCTTATATAGGTTTTCAAGGGCGGTTCATGAAAGGCGGTTGCGAATTGATGATGTCATCGATGATGTCATCAATTCAAAACATGAGCTCTGGATATCCGAATCAGGCAAGTAGACAGTCGATCTTAGGGTTTTTGCATGTTCCACACGCAATGGAAGCATTGGTTTCTCCTAATTCTGAACCAATCATGAGATATAGGGTTCACATGGAATCTAAGGTTCAAGATGGTTTCCTTTGTCTATGACACCACCTCCCCCTCAAGCGATGAGTTCCACGAGGAGCAGTCATGTTATCTGGTCTCGGCTTTGTTGGATTTCTCTTATGGAATTCTTGAACCTTGATTGGTGCTCTTTGAAGGTTTTCTGCAAGTACCCAAGTACGATCACTGATGTCATACCCTTTCCAATGAATAAGGTATTCCAATCTTCCTCGGGATATTCTGGAATCTAGAAAATGCTCGACTTCAAATTCTTCATGATCATCAATCTCGATAGGTGGTGAAGGACTAGGTCTCTCCCCCCTCAATGGTGAAATCTGATATGGTTCCAACATGGATACATGGAAAACTGGATGTATTCTCATAGTACTTGGTGGCTGGAGCTTGAAGGCGATTGGATTAAACTTGGTCAAGATGGTAAATGGACCAAATCTTTGATGATCTAACTTTGCACAAGGTCTTGAGGTTTGCAAATTGTTTCTGAGTAACCATACTTTATCCCCAATTTGATAGGATGGATCTTGGACACGATGTTGATATGCATAGTACTTATATTGTTCTTGAGCTTTATGGATCTCTTCCTTGAGTTCTTTGTGAATGTCCATCAGGTACTGGTCCTTGTCTCTAGCAGCTGGGTTCTTGACATGATTTGGGAGTTGTATATCCATCCTTGGATGTTGTCCATAATTTGCAAAGAAGGGAGTCTGCTTGGTAGTTGCATGAACACTATTGTTATAAGCAAACTCTGCAAAGGGTAAAAACTCAAACCAATCATTTTGATGATAGTTGCTAGTGCAACGGAGATATTGCTCCAGGACTTGATTCACCCGTTCTGTTTGTCCATCAGTCTGTGGATGATTTGCTGTAGATAGTTTAACTTAAACACCAAGGAGCTTGCAAAGACTATTCCAAAAGTTGGATATGAACTGTGGACCTCGATCACTGACAATGTCATCAAGAAATCCATGAAGCCTAAATATATACCTGAGAAAAAGTCTAATAGTAGCTGCACCTGTGATTGCCTTGGTAGTTGGAATGAAGTGTGCCATCTTTGTAAATCTATCCACAATAACAAGAATGGCATCATACTTATCTGACTTTGGTAGATCTGTGATGAAATCCATAGACAATGAAGCCCATGGCCTTTCTGGAATAGGTAGAGGTTGCAAGAGGCCATGAGGTTTATGTTGGGGTACCTTAGATCTATTGCAAGTATCACAGATTCGAATGTATGCTTTGACTTCCTTCCACATCTGAGGCCACCAAAAGTCCCTTGATATGAGTTCTATTGTTTTATTCACTCCAAAATGTCCTGCTGCAAGGTTTTCATGGCGTTGTTGAAATACTTGGATCCTGGGTTTTCCTGGAGGGACATACAATAGGTTCTCATAGAGTAGTAACCCATCTTTTTCCTGAAATTCGTTTACTTCTTGGAATTTTCCTTCTTGAGCTTTCTACTTAACGTTACAAAATAATTCATCCTGTGGTAGATTCTCACAGATCAACTGATTCAAGGCTGAATCTTCATGATGGCTTGTAGAGATAGCTGCTAACTGGAGATGCTCAGGCTTGAGTAATACACTCTCTTGTTGATCAAAGGCCTCTTCACCCTTCTTTGGTGCAAGGTAAGATCTTCTGGACAGGGCATCTGATTGACATTGTTGACGTCCTGGACGATATATGATGATAAAGTCGAATCTGGATAAAAAGTTACTCCATCGAGATTGCCTTCTATTGAGAATCCGGGTGGTCATAAAATGTTCTAGGTTCTTGTGATCTGAATACACAATGACTTTATGAGCTGCCCCTTCTAGATGGTGACGCCATGTATCAAACGCTTCTACTATGGCAAGAAGCTCTTTATCATGAATTTCATAATTAATTTATGGAGGGGAAAATTTCCTTGAATGATATGCAACTAGATGTAGGCGTCCATCATCTCCATATTGGAAAAGAATGGCCCCTAGAGCAAAGTCTGATGCATCTGTCTCAAGGAAGAAGGGCTTACTAGAATCAGGATGAACTAGAATTGGAGCGGTAGTAAATGCTGATTTCAAGGTCTAAAAGGCCTTTTCTGCTTCTTCGGTCCATGAGAATTTGGAGTTCCCTGTAAGCTTGGTAAGAGGTGTCACTATCTTGGAGTAATCTTTGATGAATATCCTGTAGAAATTGGCAAACCCCAAAAAACATTGTACATCTCGAACACATGAAGGTGGTTGCCAATCAAGGATTGTCTCAATCTTCTTAGGATCCATAAAAATTCCTTTATCTGATACAATGTACCCTAAAAATTCCACTTCTGTCTTATGGAAAGAGCACTTCTCCAATTTCACATATAATCCTTTTTCTCTTAATTTCTCTAGGACTATCTTTACATGACATTCATGATCCTCTAGATTTTTGGAAAGTATCAAGATATCGTCAAGGTATATTACAACAAAGTCATCTAAATATTCTCGAAAGATGTCATTCATCATATGTTAGAAGACAGTTGGAGCATTTGTGAGACCAAATGGCATAACTACATATTCAAAATGGCCATACCTTGTCCGAAATGGTGTCTTCCATTCGTCTCCTTCTTTGATCCCGACAAGGTTGTAAGCTCCTCGAAGGTCAATCTTCGTGAAGAATTTTGCTTTCCCAAAGCGTTCCAAGAGCTCGGATATGAGTGGTAGAGGGTATCTGTTCTTCATAGTGACTTTATTCAATCAACGATAGTCTACACACATCCGGAGAGTCCCATCCTTCTTCTTTACAAATAAAATAGGAGCTCCTGCTGGAGACGTTGAGTGTTTGATAAACCCCTTCGCTAGATTCTCATCAATTTTCTTGCGTAGTTCTGTAAGTTCCTTTGAGGATAGTCTGTAGATTGGTCCAAAGGGCGGTTGTGCTCCCTCTTGAAGTTCTATGGCACAATCATAGGGTCCATGCTCTGGAAGGATGTCTGCATTCTTCTTTTCAAAAACATCTTCAGAGCCTTTGTACTGATTGGGTAGCTCCACTGGATCATCTTTCTTGGGTTCTTGAGCTGGTATGGCATAGATCATATATGTCGATTCATTCCTTATTGCATGTATGAAGGTTTTGGCTCCGACATATGTTGGGTTCTTCTTGACATCTCGAGGGGTTATTTTATTATTCTCCCAATTAATTTCTGGATTATGTTTCTTTAACCACGGCATTCCGATGATAACCATATTTACTGGACTCGATATTACATTGAAACATATGTGTGAATCATGGTTACCAAGGTGTACTCTTAGTGGTATGATTTCCATGGTTATATTCCCCCGATGCCAGAGGCCGTCCATCGACTACTTCAGCTACTACTGGTCTGTTCTTCCGAAGTACTGGAATTCCATGTTTCTTAACGAGTCCTTCATCAATGAAACATTGGGACGCTCCTGAATCTACCAGAGCTATAAGGGAAAGGGTCCTCTTAGACATGATTAACTTGACAGGGGCAAGACATGTTTCTACGGGTGTGGATGGAATTATGAGACCCTTTCTTATATCATGGTCCGGCTGTATGGTCTCTTTTACAACTGGACTACCTCGTTTCCCTATTCTACAAGGGTGGCTGTGACTTTGGGTTCGTTCTCTTGTTGGGACAATTAATTGCAATGTGGCCAGGATTTCCACAGTATAGATATAACTTGTTATCCCTCCTTCTTTGTTTTTCTTGTGGTGTTAGAGGCTGGAACCTAGTTACATCTATTTGCATAGGTTCGTGCATAGACTCATCTCTAGGAGTAGGCTGGAAAGGTTTCCATTGGCACGGTTATCCTTCTACTTGTTTTTCTTGTTTCCTTTCAAAAAGGCGGTTATCACATGAGTAGAAGGTCCTTCACATCATCCCTTAAGCCCCATCTAAATTGGCTTATGAAATACTCTTCATGCCAAGTGAGTTCACATATCAACTACCTAAATTCTGATGCGTAGGTAGAGGTAGGGCGGTTACCTTGACGCAGCTTCCAAAGTTTTGTTTCTGCCACTCGACTCGTGTCTGCATCTCCAAATGTGGCGATGAGCTCTCTAAGAAACCCCTCATAGTCATGAAGTATGGTCATATCCTTCTCCAAGATTGGGGCGAACCATGATAATGCTTGACCGTAGAGCAAGGTTCCAATAAAACCGACCTTGGATGCATCATCAGGGTATCTATCAGGCTGCATACGGATGTACAATTTGACTTGTTGCAAGAATCCCCGGAACTTTGTGCGATCACCATCGAACTTTTCTGGCATGCAGATCTTAGCTTCCCTCATGAAGGATGTACTAGGTCGTTGATTTACTTGCATACTCCCTTCATTTGTCTGAAGACTCCCGATTCGTTCTTGTAATTCTTGGAGGAGTGCACCTACATGCCCTGGATGTCCCATCTCGATTTGTGTCTATCGATGAGTTAGGTCTTCGACTTGTTGTTGGAGACTTTGAAGTGATGCTACAATCTGTTCATAAGCATTCTCCATGATGACTAGTCTTGGATGGAAGCTAGTCTTGCCAAAATGTCAGGGGAGCACTAGATTGTGCTCTCTGACTACATTAGACAAGATTGCAAAAATACACTTTTGATAACAATAACAACCACGAAGGGAAAACAATACAAGAATATGTGATTAATACAAGATGTCCCACAACCCAAGACTAATAGGTATGAATAACTCGACTAGAGATGATACAGGAGATCCCACAACCCGGGATCGTAAGTATGAGACAAGATATCTGGATTACAAGAACTCCCTTCTCAGAGATGAACTAGATACAAGAAATAACTCGACAGGATCTCGTAGAACGAGATTACAAGAGGACAAGATAGGATGTCCAAGAACTAGACTAGAGCAAGGAACAAGACAAGAACTAGAACTTGAACTTGAAGAGTACTTACTTGCCGGTCATGACTCTTTGAGCTCCCAAGACTGGTATTCGCAAGACTGATTATGAATGTGGCCAACCCCTCCTTATATAGGTTTTCAAGGGCGATTCATGAAAGGCGGTTGCGAATTGATGATGTCATCGATGATGTCATCAATTCGAAACATGAGCTCTGGATATCTGAATCAGGCAAGTAGGCAGTCGATCTTCGGGTTTTGGCATGTTCCGGACGCAATGGAAGCATTGGTTTCTCCTAATTCTGAACCAATCATGAGATACAGGGTTCACATGGAATCTAAGGTTCAGGATGGTTTCCTTTGTCCTTGACATCTGGATCCAAGGATTGAAACCAAGTTAAGGCTATTCCCATGAGGGTTAGCCCAAAGGATTCATATTGCATGAAAAAGTCATCCACTTGCTCCGCTCACAACACCTACTTGAATTCTACAATGTGGTCATAGGGCTCTCTTGTGCCATCATAATGATTTCACATACATTTGGCCAATTGGATTGGTCTCAGTCTTCTGCCTGGCTATGGCGATCAAATTAAGATGGGAATAGAGGGTTTTATAGGGTGTATTCCAGCTTCTACACCTTGGGGTGGTTCTACCCTAAAAGTGGTTCTATTCATATTTCCCATTCTCTGGATAGTTTGGCTGTTTGCGTTAATTCCTGGCATGGTGAATTGCACCTCTGGTATGTTGGGTATACTACGTTGGCTCGTTTGTCCTGACATCACATTTTTCGTTCTTTGATGGGTCTGGAATGGGTTTTGCGAGATGGTTGCCTGATCTCGAGGAAAGAATATAGGCAGACCCATGTACTTTAATCTTGACCCATTCACTTTATCTACAGGCCAATATCTCCTTTGATTTTGGTCTAGGTATGTAACTCTAGATGGATTTTTCGGATCCCTTAACTCGTATATAGTTGTTGGGCTGATGCCTTCTCCTTGTGTCAATGAACCAATTTGGAGTCCAAAATCTATCTCTTGCTAGTGTCTACTTGATCTTAGGTTCATAAATCTTGTCTACAAGTCCAAAATTGTCCTTTGTATTGCTCAAAATCTTATGGAACCCCTTGCTTCCTAGTCAAACCTGAGGGTCAACTTCAAAATACTATATCTAATAATATATGTATTATTTTACCCATTTGAATTTCTTGTAGTACTCCCAACGAGCTTTCCAACGAACCCAAAATCACTCCAAACGGATTTTGTATGAGAAAGATATGCCAGTTCAGGGTTTTGGGGGTTAAAACAGGGAAATAGGATCCCTCTGGGAGTACCTCAGGACAGGCGATACCATACCAAATTTTTCACCATACGGGATACCTCAATAGATGATACCTCCTTGGACGATACAATACCACCAAGGTGATACCAACTTCCATGATATGATACTGCTCTCCAGATGATACGATACAACTGAACCAACACGATACGATACCAGATTGCTCACGATACAATACCTAGGTGATAGGCGATACGATACTAAAAAACCCACGACACGATACTGGAACTCTCATGATATGATAGTGGTTCTATGGACGATACGATACCAAAGGATCGATTGATACGATACCAAGTCACCTCATGATACGATACCAGAAATTACACGATATGATACCAGGGTAAGGGACGATATGATACCAGTCTGTAAACGATACGATACCACTTGACCTCGCGATACGATACAACTGACCCACCAAGATACGATACTGAGTCGGCGATACGATGGCACATGAACAATACGATACCAAATTTGCACGCAATACAATTTGGCTTGATTGACGATACGATACCGTGAACAACACGATATGATACCACCAGGGCGACCGCGATCGCGATACTAGCACTTGACAATATGATACCAGAATGGTATCGTGATACCTCAAGTGGGTGTGCACGATACGATACCTTGACAAGTATCGTGATACACTGGAATTCTGGTATCACGATACCAAAACTCAACCAGACACGATACTTGGAGTTTTTGAGGTCCAAATTCAAAAATGTTTTTTGCAAATATGTGTACCTTAGGTCCTTCTTGTCACTCCTATGTGCCTGTAGATGCAAAGTCACCCTCCAAACGCACGATATCACCGCCGCGATACCAAACGCAGGTCCTGTCATGCCGCGATACAGTCACTCAAATTTTGATGTTTTAAGAGTGTGAAACTCAGTTTTTCCTTCACGCTTTAGCTCTAAGCTCTCGTTGAACACATCGCCTTGCCAAGAATGAAGAAAAGGAGGCGAAAATCAGGAATATATAGGCAAAAAAGCAAAAAAAATAGAGAAGGTGAAGATGGGAAGAGATAGTGATGATGATGATGATGAAGATGGAGAAAACTCAGAAACTGAACTGAAAATGCTGATTCTTTTACCTTCCAACCTTTCTACTCTATGTCTTACCGTCACACGCTCATCCTCCAGGCTCTCTCCCCAGCAACGACGCCAAATTTGATGTCACTCTAGCACAATGGCAAGTACCAACGTGAGGAGCTTCACCTCATAAATGTCAATCCGTGGAGACGTGAGGACCGGTATGAAGACCAAGAGCAAGTGAAGTGCACGTGTGCGTGAGTGAAAGCACACAAACATACACACACATACACACACGTGCACAAGGTAAGAGCAAAAAGTGGAACAATGGAAGGACTTCGATTACAAAAGAAATCTATTATAGAAGCTCAAATCTACAACAAGCTAACCCCTAAAATGAGCTCTCCAGCCCTTTTTATAGTTTTTTGAGTGGTTTTGGCCCTATCCAGACCTAGTGTCTGGCTTAGTTAAAAATTAGGTTCCAGGGCTTATTTGGGGGCTCAAACGAAGTCTAGAAATTATGAAAATTGGTAGGATTATACTTCTAATACTCCTCAAGCTCAAGGACTCCTTGGCTTGAACAAAATGGAGTTGTAAAAATATAAAATGGTATTTACAATGGTTTTTAGTGATAAAAATCACTATTTTTTTAGGGATTTCTTATGAAAAATTTGACATGTGCTTCTTGGAGCTCCCTACATGCTCCTTCTTCTTGTGTGTCCACTTCATTGATGCACTTCCATGCTTGTGTGTGACCTTGACTGTCAACACATGCTTTCGCAGACATCTAACTCCAACAATTGGTATCAGAGTAAGTTGTCACTTCATCTAGGGCGTTGTCGACATCCCTCCAGTCACAGACTCAGAATCGCATGAAATTTGGTGAACATACTTAAGGTGATTAGGAGATCAAAACTCCTTTGCTTTGTGGTGCCAAAATTGCGATCTGACCTCGTTTTAGCCTCCAAATGCATTATCACAGTGCTTGTGCAGGGTATTTCATCTTTTTGTGCCAAATATATATACAGGTTTTGGTTCGCCGGTATAAACGTCTTGAAATCTGCTATAGGTTTAGCATAACTCGTCAGGATAGTTCTGTTCGACTTTTTGAGATATAGTCATTTTTCTACATCAGGGTATTTTAGTCAGTGGCCATGGATGATATGTTGGTTGTTGAGGATAAGTTGGACGGAACCAATTACCCATTGTGGACTTATATGATGTGACATATATTGGTTGCAAAAGGACTGTGGAACATTGTGCAAGGTGTTGAAAAATGTCCTATTACACCTGCAATTACAGGTATTGAAGCTGATGCAGATGGCATTGAAGATGCTGATATTCTTCAGATTCCTATTCGTGTTGCGGTTCCTATTGCACCTAGTGCAACACAAATTTGTTGGGATGGCAGAGATGCTCAAGCACATGCATTGATAGCTTTGTCTGTCAAACATGCCATTATTCCTCACATTCGCTCTTGCAGAACGGCTAAGGATGCTTGGATACACTTACCACATTGTGCCAGGCTAGGAATGAGGCTCATGTTGCTTACCTCCAAAAATAGTTGGAGAATGAGCACATGAATGAAGGTGATTCTATGGATAGTTTTTTGACAAAGATCAAGGATTTGAAGGAACAATTGATTTTTGATGATGAAGTCCTTTCTGATAGTTCACTTGTGTAGATTGTTCTGAATGGTCTTCCCAACTCACATCATAGATTTGCTTCTACTCTTCGTTTGATGATGAAAGGCAACCGAAATGCCTTAACATTTGAAGACTTAGTTTTAGTTTTGTTGCAGGAAGGTCAGTCTAGGTAGAACAGGTCTATTATGCATGTTGCAAATCAAGCTTTCCTAGCTAGTCAGAAGGGCAAAGGAAAATGGATCTCTTCTACAAGTAAGCAGAAATCTGCTAATTCTGCACAATCAAAGAAAAAGACAAAGATGAGAAGAAATCAGAAAAACATAAATTGTTTTGCAATTTCTGTAAAGCAAACGATCATGTCATTAAGAGGTGTCCAATACTGGCTGCTAAAGAGGCAAAGAAGAAAGAGGCTGGAATGGTTGTTGTAGAGGCCTCTACACCAAAAACAAAGTTTGCTAATCTTGTGCAAGATGAAGAATGGGTGTTTACTACTGTTTGCAGTTTTGAACCATCTTCTCATGAGCAGTGCATGTCTACAATAGACTCAGATGTTTGGTACTTTAATAGTGGGGCGACCAAACATATTACCTCACAGCACAGTTTCTTCTCTTCACTCGAGCCTGCCCCTATAGGGAATATTGTCACATGCGCCAAGAACTCCTCTTATCCTGTCATGGGAGTTGATACGATCATTCTGACTACTACTCATGGTAGTTCTTTCACTTTGTGAGATGCTTTATTTGTGCCAAGGATCAAGAAAAATATGTTATCAGTTTCTTCATTAGCCAAGATTGGCTTGGTTGTGAAATTTGTTGATGATAGATGTATAGTTCATGATCTATCAAATGGCAACATAATTATTGCTTTTGGCATTTTATGTCATGGATTGTATAAGCTCATAGACTATGAAAGATCTATGAATGATTCAGCATGTGCAATACATGATTCTCAAGCTATGTCAAATGCAGATCTTTGGCATGCACACTTTGGTCATTTGAATTTTGCGTGTTTGCTATGCCTATAGAAATCTAAAATGGTGTCCTCTTTGCCCAAAATTGAAGCACCCCAAAAACATGTCTATGAAGGTTGTATTTTGGGCAAAATGTAGCGTTCCTCCTATTAAACGTCGCTTTGCCATCAGAAGCGCGTTTAATCTCTATTCGGGTTCTTGCGAGTGGAAGGGGTCTGTTAAACAGAGGCCCTATACTTGATTTTCCCAAATTAACTCACTCACATAACAGTCTGTTCAATAACTTTACTAATCCAACTTACTAACCGAAAACTCGGACTTCGTCTGAGTCATCTACTCACAGAATGTCGATTCATACACAGATTAAGACTTCCTCAGTGACCAACGCACAATGCAAAGATGACCGTAACACAAACTCACAGTAATAAACTTAGCGGAATCGTGATTCAGTACTTAAATTAAGATAACATTATTGTAACTTAATCTTTACCGGACAGGTACCGATAATCAACAACACAGAAAGACACAGAATAACTCAGAGTTCTCAAACACACCACGAAAACTACACAGACTTCATCAACCAGACAGACAGTGTGGCGACTCCTCTGGTCGTCACCAAAGCGTCTCTTTTCATTGATTTATAAGAAGGTTACAATGTCTACACAACGACCTTTCGGTTCGTGCAGAATATAAAAAGAGTCAGACTTTACAATTGCCAATCCGGCGGCTTACACTGGCACGCACGGTGGACTTGAACCCACAGGTATACAAAAAATATTACGGCTCATCAACTATACCTTCTAGATACATAGTTCTAGCTAACCTAAAAGTCCGGGCAATTTTCTTCTTCAATGACTCTAACATCTGCTTCAAAATTTCTGGTTCTACGAGCTGAGCATCTGTCCGTACTGAACTTAAAGAAATAACTTGGCTCATTAAACTCTCTGCCTGTGTCTGCAAAAAAGCTTCCTGTAAGTAAAATTCATTTGACAAAGCTGCATCACGACTGACCATATCTGCAATCTGCTTATCAACTTTGGATAATCTTTCTTTTTGAACATTCAGTTGATACTCCCTTCTTTCTAACTCTTGATTCTGAAACTGTATGATTTTGTAATACGCATCACGCTCTCTTTTTATCCCTGGTATCTCCTTCTGTAGTTGAGCGACAAAATTCATCTGTATTTTAAGATCTGTATTCGATTCAAATAAATATGCTTCTATTCGCTGGAGTTCTTCATTAGTCTTTTTAGCCAAATCGGCAATCTCTTGTCCTTTCTGAACTGCTTCATTCAGTTGTGCTCTAGTCTCTTCTAAAAGATTGCCCAGAGCTATGCGTGCATCCTCTTTATCTTGGACTAACTGCTTCAACTGGACAAGTTCTGCATCAGCAACAATTAATAACTCATCTTTTTCTCGAACTTCAGCCATTGCCGCATCTCATTGACTGGTTACTGTTTCCTGTTTGGCAAGTCTGGCCTGTAACTCTTTAATTTGTTCATTCAAAGCTTGATTTTCTGCTTTGACTGCAATTAATTCTTCCTGAAGTGGGCTAATGTCTACTTCCAGAACATCAACCTTGTGTTGAAATTCTTCTCGGATGTTATCAGTCACTTCCTTCATTTGTGCTGGTAACTGCTGCGATAGCTGGATTAGCATTTGACCCATGGATGCGAGCTCAGAAAACATGGGAATTGATGGAAACAGAATAGAAGGACTTGGTTGAGAAGAAGAGGCTGTCAGAAGTTGATGTGAAGAGGGGGGAGAGTAATTCGGTGAGGAAGATGAAGCAGAAGGTTCTTCAGTAGGCTGTACACGTATAATAGGGTTGATTGGGAGGATGGGTGGCGAAGTGGGTTGCCGAATGTTAGTCTCTAATATCTTTTCGGTGGATTGCTGCGTAGAGTCATCGGGGTTGGCAACTACAGACTCGACTGCCTTAATCAGTTCTTCAAAAATTTCCTTAATATTAGGTTGCCCATCTTCTTGCTTTTCCTGTTCGGATTGTTGCTGAGATTCTTCTTTAGAGGAGCTGGCTGCAGAATCAACAGTATCATCATGCTCTTGTTGCTGATTTGGAGATGACTGCGTTGATGAATCCTGGTGCATTGATGTTGTTGTGTCGTGGAAAGTCTCTTCTTCATGTTCTTCTTCTTGATTGTTGTCTGCTTCTTTTCTTGAGGCCGAACCCTGTACTTGACTGTCAGATGAACTGATTCTGATGTGTTTTCGGCAGAGTAGCTGGAAGATTTCTTCGTCGTCCTCTTCATCATCTTCCAATATCTGTGCAGATTCTTCATGGTACAGAACTGGACCTCGTGAAGGCGGTTGTGCTGCTTGTATGGCCGGAAACAAGAAAGTTAGTATGTGGGGGAGATGTGAACGCGGCATATCTCCTTTGTTGACCTATTTAATTACTGAAACGCATTCTCTGTGAATGCAACAGAAATAGTATGAGGCAAAGTTTACAGGTTCTCTGGCAGCCAAATCTATTGCTGAATAGAATGGGCGAGATATCCCATATGTACGTTTTTACAGATTCAAGATGGCGACTAAGAACTGTAAGGCTGTTCTTTCAGGCTCAGGACGACAAAGGATAGCATATTCATTAGAAGAATATCGGGGAAACAATTGGATCATTGTGGCTATCGGCAAATTAGGGCCATTTTCTCGACCTCTCGAAGAGAGTCGGAAAGCATCAGCAAAGGTCTGTAGAGTTATTACTACCCGAGATGGTAATGAGGTTATTGGCCAACTCTGCTCCGTAGCAGGTGTGGCAGCAATGGCGGCAATGATTTGAGCGTAGAACGGGTGACATTCCACTGAATGCCAAGGCAATTCAGCGAAATTGGCCAACCCACGAACACGCAGGAACTCACCTACATCGGCAGGGAGTCCGTCACGGAACGCAGCAAAGTTTGCTAACGCTTCCATGGCGCGCACACGAATAACAAGCACAAGAACACAATTGCACAGGGTATACAGAAAGGACAAGCACACAAAAAATACAGACACAATAGCGATTAACAGTGGAATGAAAAAGGTTAAGTGATAGTTGACAGTGTGAGGCGACCAAAATTGTTAATCATCACGCGATGTTGAGATGATAACCTTCATAACTTCGGTGTGCATGCATGAGCAAAACAATGCAGGGCGGCTATTGATCATAATTAGGTATCAAAACGAGGATATTTACAGACTTATTTTATTAATCACGCAAAACTAAAAGGGAAAAGAAAAGAAAAAAGAAAAATACGCGGGCAACCGTAGAACAGTTCAGTGCGAATCAGGCGCTTGATGATACGGCCGCAACTTTGAACCATTTATCACTTTCGGAAGAGGAATTCCGGTCAAAGTAGCCAACCAAAAAGTTGTTGGGCCCACTTGAATTTTCCAGCAGAACAATTTGATTTTGCATTATAAAACAACACAAGTTGTCCTACCGTAAAAACTGGAGTTTTAAGATACCGATCATGTGTACGAGCTTGCCTCAACTGCACTTCTTGAAGAGTCAAAAAACTTTCCCAGTGATGCTCATCTAGTTCTCTGAGTGTGTCCAACCGAAATGGCAAAGAATCTTCAGGTAACAATTTCTGAGAGATGGCCACACGTAAGCTTGGTACTACAATTTCCATTGGTGCAATTGCCTCCATTCCATATGCAAGTTTGAAAGGAGTCAGTCTGGTGGCAACTTTGTAAGTAGTTCGGTATGCCCATAATACTGCAGGTAGTAACTGATCCCATCTTTCTGGTGATTCCAAAATCAGTTTACGAAGCATATTCAACAAGGTCTTGTTTGTACTTTCAGCTAAGCCATTAGCACGAGGGTAATAAGGAGAACTGAATTTATGCAGAATTTGAAAAGAGTGTGTGAGCACTTTCATTAAATTGTTAACAAAATGTGTGCCTTGATCAGTCACTAGTTCTAGAGGTAACCCAAATCGTGGAAATACGTCTTTCATTAAACATTTTGCTACCGAAATAGCTGTAGCGGACCGTAAAGCCCAAGCTTCTGCCCATCTGGTAGCATAATCTATACATGTCAGAATGTATCTGTTGTTGCTAAGGATTGATGGAGGTGTGATTGGTCCAATAAAGTCAAGATCCCATTTCTGAAAAGGCCTCCAAAGGTAATACAGGTTGGAGAGGGAAAAAATATCGTTGTAAAGGCTGTCCAGACCATTGACAATTGTCACACTGTTTGACAAACTGAGATACATCTCTGTACATGGTAGGCCACCAAATTCCACTTTGCATAATTTTCCGGTGTGTTAAATCTGCTGCAAAATGTCCACTCGAAGGTATTGAATGTGCTAGAGCGATAACTGAGTTTACTTCATGTGGAGGAATACAACGAAGTAAAACTCAGTGTGATCCATATAATACAATTCTCCAGCAATCAACCAGAATCTGCGACTGTAAACTGCACTTTTCCTACGCATTGTAGGAGAAGTCTGAGCAGGAAGATATCCATCAGTAAGAAAAGTTAATAACTGATCATAGTAAGTAGGTGTCATAGGAGGTTCTGCAGATTCATCATTAATTGGGTTAGTAACATAAATTGCAGGTGTGGTGTCATCAACACCGACCGGAGCTTCACCGGAATCCAACCGAGAAAGGAAATCTGCTAATGCATGTGCAGTTCCGGGTCGATGAATTACTTCGTAATCAAACTCTTGTAACAGTAGAACCCAACGTGCTAATCGACCACCTAAATGCTGTTGCCAAACCAGATATACTAACACCGCATGGTCTACGTGAAAGATGAATTTACGGCCTAGCAAATAATGCCGAAATTTCTTTACAGAATATACCAAACCAAGACATTCTCTTTCAGTTACAGAATAATTCTTTTCTGCAAGAGCAAGCCTTCTACTTGCATAATAAACAGGCCTAAACCATTTATCGGTTTGTTGCATTAAGACACTTCCAATGGCTATATCTGATGCATCTACAAAAACATGAAATGGGCGATCCCAATCAGGAGGTTGTAGAATCGGAACCTACGTTAATAAACCTTTTAGACGATCAAATGCAGTTTGACATTCCTGAGTCCAATCAAACTGTCGATGAGTACTAGTTATTAACCGGTTTAGTGGTATTGCCAAGTGAGCAAGCCACCGTAAATGTCGACCATGCCATCTGACTTGACCCATGAATGTCATCACTTCTTTCGGTGTAGTAGGCACAGGTGCTTCTAACACAGCTGCAACCTTATCTGGATCAACTTGTATGCCCTGTGTAGATACAATGTGGCCAAGGAGCTTACCACATGAAACCGCAAACACAGATTTGTTTGGCTTCAGGCAGAGTCTGTATTCACGACATTTCTCAAAACAACACCGTAAATGATACAGGTGTTCTACCATCTTACCAAATAAAGAGAAATCATCTAGATATACTTGCATAAAAGAAGTAAGATAGGGTGAGAAGATTTCCTGCATACATCGCTGAAAAGTGCTAGGAGCATTTCTTAATCCAAACCACATAACTGTACAAGCAAAAACACCCCAATTGGTAATGAAAGCGGTTTTTAGTATGTCTTGTTCAGCCATTCTGACTTGATTATACCCACTGTAACCATCCAAAAAGGAGTACATTTCATGTCCTCCTACTCTATCCAACATTGTATCAAGGAATGGAAGTGGAAATGGATTAGGTACGGTGGCTGCATTCAATTTCTGGTAATCAACACATATTCGTAGTTGCTTATTTTTCTTAGGAACGATAACAATGGGTGATATCCACTCAGCATGTTCTACTAGTACGATGAATCCGACTTTTAATAACCTATCAAGCTTTGCCTTGACCTGTGCTGCATAGTTGGGATTCATACGATAGCTGGGTTGTTTAATCGGCTTGGCTTCTCGTTTGAGCACAACCCGATGCTGATAGATTCGAGGATCTAGACCTTTCATATCACGATAGTCCCATGCAAAAACATCAGAGAACTCACGAATAAGTTGTATCAAATCTGCTTGAAATGCTTCAGACAATCCTTCCTTTATCTTGATAGGTCGCTGATTAACTTCATCCCCTAAATTATAGGTGATCAACTGATCTTCAGGAACATAGAGTTGACGAAGTTTTCCTGAATCATCAACTGACTGTAAAAGTTGTTGTATATGAGCTTCATCCTTAAGAGTAGTATCTTCTGTCTCTACTTCTTCAGTCACAGGCATCACCGTACAAACTGTCGGATTCCAGTCATCTACAACAGATTGTAGATCAACAGTCCCTAAGGAGATTAAATCTATGTTATTCTTTAAAAATTCTTCTTCTTCGTCATCGGATAAACCATCTAACATGTGAACTGGTTCTGCCACATAAGGTCTAGCATGTAGTTCACAGGGCTGAATAGCATCTAATTTTACAACATATTTTCGGTTACTGTCTTTGAAAGTGAGTTCTTGTGCGGACCAATCCTGTATAACCTTAGCTTGTTTCAACCAAGGACGGCCGAAAAGAAGATTATAATCAAGACTAGACTCCGATAGTTCTAGAACTACGAAAGTCATCTTAAAAGTTGTACTCTGCAAAGTGATTGGGACATTCTGTACAAGTCCTACTGGGTGGACTCTGGATTGGTCGGCCATTCTAACAAAAAATTGGACAGGCTCAATTTCGGTCCATCCTAACCTTTTACAAAGTGCTGCTATAGCTATGTTTACACCAGATCCACCATCAATTAATACTTGAGTAATTTTGTGATTTTTGTACCATACCGTAATCAAGGGGACCGAATGATCCACCATAGAATCAGTTTCCGGTTGTACTGTCGCTGTTGCTGGAATGCAGGAAGACGCAGAACTGAACTGCTTTTGGAATTGTTGCCGAACTCCTGGTACTAATGCAAGTAATTGTCCAAGAGGAAGAGTAATGGATGCTTTAGATAAAATTTCCCATGCCTGCTCTGCTTGACTTGTACCTTTTACTGATTCTGAAGACGATGCATCAGTTACTGGGATTGACTCTTGCTCTTGCATGGTTTCCTTTGGCAGCAGAACTTGTGTCACTAGAATTGGATCTAGGAACACTGGAGGTTCCGTGGTGGTCCACTGACTAGCTTTGTCATACATTCTTTGTTGCTCACGAATACCTGGTTCAAATACTTCAGCTGCTGGTTGCAACGGCTTACCGGATCGGGTCTGAACTACTGTGGCTTGTGTTTCTATTGGTGTGATATGAACCATATTTGTCATTGGGTTCTGGCGCTCTTTCTTCCTCTGATCATATTCAGCTGCATCTTTACAGAATCTTCTGATGTGACCAAACTCACTGCAAAAATGACAGCGAGGTGGTGGCAAGGCATTACCTTCTTGTGATGTTCCTGTCTGCCAGCGATTTCCATTGTACTTGGTATTCCTCTGTCCTCTATAATTTCTGTATCCTTGTTGCTGATTATTTCTCATCTGAGGTGGTACATAGTGGGTGGCAGGCTGTCCTGGTTCTTGTATAATTGCATTTACTGTTGTTGTTCCCTGCACTTTAGCGTTATAGGCACAGTTTTCGATGGAATGTCCAGTTGTGTTGTAGATAGCGCAATACATCTGATTAAGTGCACAAGTGGCACTGGTATGCCCTGAATTCTTGCACGTGGTGCAGTACATCTGTCTAGCCGTATCTTCTGCAATATTTTTACTAGCTTTTAACCATTCCAAGTCTTCGGTAAAACCTCCAACCTTATTCTCGAGCAGCAAAGCCATTGCAATAACTGCATCTAATGTCATAGCTCCCACACAACGAATGATCATAATCTGTCAGAGCTGCGGAGTTAAACCATTAATAAACCACTGCGTGATGACATCATCCGGTAAATTAGCATGTGATGGTGGTAGTTGTCTCAAATGAGTTCTGAATAGGGTGGCATATTCCTGCACTGTTTGATTCAGCTTCTGTCTATTATTCTGCAGGTAATCGAAAATTTCGGCAGGGTTCTTCTTTAACTGAAATCTCTGCAGAAACGCATCCCTTACCGCTTCATAGGTGCCGAAATGGTTGATATCATATTCTGTAAGCCACTTGGCGGCTTCATTTACTAGTGTTGACTGAAATACTATGGCCTTGTATGCCGGATCGGGTGGATGATTAAGTACTGCATAACTAATTTCAAACGTACGTACATGAGCATCAGGATCATCACCTGGAAATCCACCGAATTTTGTGTATGTTACTCTTGTTGGAGCCGATCGGGGTGGAAATGGATGTTGTTGTTGTTGTTGTTGTTGTTGTACGTCGGAATCTGTATCGTCATCCTGTGCACTCTCCGGCTTGATAATATCGTTCAATCTCTTTTGGATTTCAGCTTCGAGTAAGCTACCTTCCTCCTTGATATCAAATGTAGGGAAGCTTACTCTGAATAGTGGTGACCGGAATGAAGATTCACCAGGAAATGGTAAACTATCATCGGGAGACTGTGAACTCTCTGTAACTGGGACTGATATATCACCGGAATTTGTCAAAATTTCACCAAAACAAGGTAATTTTTCACCTTCACTGATTTCTTTGGCCAACACACTTCTATCCTCAGACAAATTCGAATCTTGACCAGATGGTGTTAAGTTAACTGCATACTGCGCCTTGGTAGACTCTGGAGTTACTATATCTTCGACAGACTGTGCCGAAATTGCACTGGAATCTACCGAAATTGCAGTACGTTCCACCGGAATGCTACCGGAATCACTACTAATGTTCTTTGCTTCCTTGACAACTGGGTTAAACTTATCTGCGCTTCTAGCTCCTGGGGGCGTCCTTAGAAAATCAGGTATCACCCAAGACTGTTGGTTTCTCCTATACTTTGGGTACATCTCATCGGAACGAGTAACCGGCATATATCACATTTGCAATACTTGCGTACTACTCTTCCTTACTGTCAGTTCACAATCTATGACCACTTTCTCACAATCAATGTACCATGCTCTGGTGCCACATTCCCACAACTATATTGCATCACTTTGGTGCCACATTCTCACACACGGCGCCAGTGTTAAACGTCGCTTTGCCATCAGAAGCGCGTTTAATCTCTATTCGAGTTCTTGGGAGTGGAAGGGGTCTGTTAAACAGAGGCCCTATACTTGATTTTCCCAAATTAACTCACTCACATAATAGTCTGTTCAATAACTTTACTAATCCAACTTACTAACCAAAAACTCGGACTTCGTCTGAGTCATCTACTCACAGAATGTCGATTCATACACAGATTAAGACTTCCTCAGTGACCAACGCACAATGCAAAGATGACCGTAACACAAACTCACAGTAATTAACTTAGCGGAACCGTGATTCAGTACTTAACTTAAGATAACATTACTGTAACTTAATCTTTACCGGACAGGTACCGATAATCAACAACACAAAAAGACACAGAATAACTCAGAGTTCTCAAACACACCACGGAAACTACACAGACTTCATCAACCAGACAGACAGTCTGGCAACTCCTCTGGTCGTCACCAAAGCATCTCTTTTCATTGATTTATAAGAAGGTTACAATGTCTACGCAACGACCTTTCGGTTCGTGTGGAATATAAAAAGAGTCAGACTTTATCATTGCCAATCCGGCGGCTTACACTCCTTTCCAAAAGATGGTTTACTTTGGGCTACTCAGAAATTGCAGCCTGTACATAGTGATGTCTATGGTCCTATGCAAACATTTTTTGGAAACTATCTTTACTTCGTGACTTTCATTGATGATTTTTCCAGGCATGCATGGGTATATCCACTCAAAGCAAAGTCTGACATGTTCATGTTCTTCAAACAATTTTTGGTTCTGGTTGAAAATCTATCAGCATGTAAAATGGGCACCCTCCATTCTGATCGAGGGGGGGAATATATGTCTTCCAGCTTTAATGCATTTATGGCTGAACATGGGATAAAACATTAGTGTACAATGCAGTATACACGTCAATAGAATGGTGTTGTTGAACGGAAGAACAGGTCACTCATGGAGATGGCGAGGTGTATGGTCAAGAGTCAGGCTTTACCACATAGTTTCTGGCTTGAGGCTGTCATGTGTGCAGCATATGTAGTTAAAAGGTGTCCCACTAAACCACTGTATTCTATCACTCCATATGAGGCTTGGCAAGGTCGCAAGCCATCTGTTGTTCATCTGCATGTTTTTTGTTGTCTGGCATATGCATTAGTGCCTGAACAACATCATAGGAATTTGGATGATAAAGCAAAAAAATGTATTTTTGTTGGGTACAATTCTGAAAGCAAAGGCTATCATTTGTATCATCCATAGACTAAACACATTTTGGTTACCCATGATGTTGTTTTGGTGGAAGATGCTATTCAACCTTTACTTTCATGTACGAAGGAGACATTTGTTAGCTCCAAAGACATGTATGATACTTTGCTGCCTCTTCTTACAGGTGGACAATTTGGTGCTGGTCCTAATGAGGCAACTTCTCAGCCTTTGCACATTTCAAGTGATGATGTAGATCATTCCATTTCTGATGAAAATTTACATGATGCACTTGTTGATGAGAGAAATGATATTGAGGAGGCAGAAACTATGCCAAAATGGCTAGTGCATACTCTACGTGATAGCAAATTAGATGCATCTCTATCATACCGTACTCGTTCACGCTCTCATAGTGCCTCTTTTGCATCAAATTGCTATGCTATGGATGCCTTTAGTCTCTGTGATGAGACTCAACGTATTTCGTTTGATGAAGCACAAAATTCTGAACATTGGATGGCTGCAATTGAATCTGAATATGATGCTATCATGAAAAATGGTACTTGGTCTTTATGTGACTTGCATCCTGGGAAGAAGGCCATTGGCACTAAGTGGGTATACAAGCTGAAGTGTAAACCTGATGGAACAGTTGACAGGTATAAGGTTAGGCTTGTTGCAAAGGGTTATGCACAGGAAAGAGGCATTGATTTTGATGAAACCTTTGCACCTACTTGCCGAATGACTACTCTTCATAGCATCTATGCACTTGCAACTCATCATCAGTTGGACATTAAAACAACATTTCTGAATGGTGAATTGCATGAAGAAGTGTATGTTTTTCAGCCCCATGGCTTTGTACAAAAAGGGCATGAAAACCAAGTGTGCAGGTTAAAGAAGGCATTATATGGTTTAAAGCAAGCACCATGTGCTTGGTATGAAAAGATATATGCCTATGTGCTTGCACATGGTTTTGACAATAGTCCAACTAAAATCACCTTATATGGTAAGCATGCTAATGATGTGCTTTTGATCATTGTTGTGTATGTTGATGACATGCTGCTCACTGGTCCTTATGAGAAGCACATTGCTGATTTCAAGGCTGATTTCAAGGCTGATTTCAAGGCTGATTTGCTTGCCTCATTTGAGATGTCTAATTTGGGGCATTTGCATCACTATTTGGGCATTCAGTTTATGCAAGTTGATGGTGGAATAGCTTTGTGTCAAATGAAATATATCGACACATTATTGCAGAGTTTTGGCCTTGAAGACTGCAAACCTATTTCCACTCCTATGGAGACAGGTTTACGATTGAGTCTTCATGATGTTGGAGATGCATTTGATGTTGTTCTCTATCAGCAGGCTGTTGGATGCTTGATTTACTTATGCATTACTCGGCCAGATATTCAGTTTTCTATCTTACAAATGAGCAAGTTTATGCATTGCCCAGGTGTCAAGCATTGGCAGGTGGTTAAGTGCATCTTTCGCTACTTGAGTGGTACTTGGCTACTTGGATTGTTTAATCCCAAGGGGGGATCACTACCACCATATTTGCATGCTTTTTTTGACTCTAAATGGGCTAGTTGTTGTGACACTCATGTGTCCATTAGTGGCTTTCGCTTCATGCTTGGTAGCTCATGTATATCTTGGTTGAGCAAGAACCAGCCTACTGTGGCCACTTCCAGTTGTGAGGCTGAGTATATGGTAGCTTTCACAACGACTATTGAGTGTGTGTGGCTCAAACACCTTATGGCTGATTTGGGTGTTGGTCAGTCTTCTACCACCACCATCTTCACTCACAGTCAGAGCCCATTGGCAATTGCGAGGAACCCTGTGTTCCATGCTCGCACTAAGCACATTGAGGTGCATTATCATTATGTTAGGGAGAGGTTCTCTGTTGGGGAGATCATCTTGGCATATGTGCCCATGCAGGAGAACATTGCAGACCTTTTCACAAAGGCTCTGCCTAGGGACAAGTTTGAAGCTTTTTGCAAAGCTTTGGGCTTACTTCCTTCTGTGGTAGTGATGAGTGTGAACACACTAGGATCATCAGGGCACTTTTTTCCCTCTTTAGGAGGTCCCCCCGGCTTGTATATATGCCTATAGCCCTAACGGGTTACTTATCTTTGTACATTCTAGTGGTAATACATTCAGTTTGATGTGTTGTGCTCCAAGCTTCTTCTTCTTTGTGATGTTCATTGCTTCCGGAGATGTCTAACTCCAACAAAATTCTCATCAATCGTGAAATTTGATTTTGAATTTAACACTGTTAATATATTTTGGTAGTGATGTATGTGAACACAAAAGGACCATCGAGGCACTTTTTTCGTCTTTAAGAGTTTTTTTTTTCTGATTTGTATATATGCCTATAATCATAACGGATCACTTATCTTTGTACATTCACTTTCTAATACATTCTGCATTGTGTTGTGCTCCAAGCTTCTTCTTCTTTTGTGTGCTATTTGTGTGCTTTTGTAGACCTCAAACTACAACAATTTGTATCACAATAGCTCGTCGCTTCCTCTAGGGCATTGTTGAAACCCCTCTAATGATAGTCTGCGAATCGGACGAGAATTGGTGAGCATACTCTAAATGCACTATTGCAATGACTATGTAGACAAGAACCTTGGTCTCTTGAACCCTTTCTCTCAACCTTGGTGTATTTAACCTTTCCTTTTGAATTCTTGCCCACTTGCCTATGGACTTGCCTTTTTTGCAACCTTGATGTCTTGAGCCCTTGTTCTCAACCTTAGTATCTTAGAACATGGTTCTTACCCATGCTAGGTATTTTGGATCCTCAATCTATTGCTTGTATTGGAAATTTTGTTTCAAGAGCTTTCAATAGTACCTTACACATCTAAATCTGACCTATAGATTGGGAGATACAACTCTAATCTTAATAGCATCGCACATGCCTTCCATATATCTTGCCCAAGCCTACTTATTAGGTCTTGATACCAATTGTGGTAATTGAATTGATGACCTATTGGCTAAGAGTACATTGGCTAAACACTTTCCCTAAAAGGCATGGTTGAAGGTTACTTCCTAATCCTCCCTCTTAGGGTGTGGTTCAACCATCTCTTGCCTGCCATTTCTTGAGTCTAACAAAATTAAAGATAAAAAAGGATTGAATAGCGATTCACGTGCATGGGTGCTAGTTGAGCAATGTGGAATGAAGATGTGTGTGCTTGATGGGTGGATTTTTACATGTTGTTTCAAGTCCTAGGCTAATCTTTCATTAATTACATGTTTCCCTTTATCTAGGAATGATAGTTGTGACAAGATCGATGGGATGGATGTGTTGGAGTTTGAGGTATGAAAAAGCATTTGAACATCACAAGGAAGAAGAAGAAGAATCTTGGAGCACAACAGAAAACCAAATGAATTACCAAGTGAATGCACAAAGTTGGGGGAAAGAACCTCCTAAAGAGGGAGAAAAGTGACCCAACAATTCTAAGTCCATTCAGACAAATCACTACCAAAATATATCAATAGGATGTCATGATGGGGGCTGAAGTGGGTGCAATGGGTATGGACTCCACTTCAGATGCAATTGGTGTAAATGTAAGTGTGGAGCGAATTGGAATGGAAGTGGATGTGATTGTGGTGTCTTCAGCTCTAGTGCATATTTTCCTCAAGTAGCCTTGATGTGAACCTTTTCCCTATACATGGGGACTTTTTACTCTAGTGCTAGGTAGAGGTTTTTTCCCCATGTTACCACATACATGATACACTCATATGTGTTGGTACTTTGTACTTAGGGATATTATTCAAATCTTACTAAAGATTTTTGGGCATATGTTGTTACATGCCATTATGATGCATCATTGCATTCTAGATGTACGGTTGTGAGTGAGGTTGATTTGGATTGGTACTCAAAGGCACTTTGAGTTTAGGTCTCTTTTATGGTAGAGATATTCAACCATGCTTGTATGCTTTTACTGATAGTGATTGGATTGGTTGTTATGATAATTGCATGTCCACTAGTGGCAATTTCTTTTTTCTTGGAGACATGCATAATTTGGTTGAGCAACAAGGAACCTATAGTAGCGACATCAAGTTGTGAAGCTGAGTACAAGGCATTTTTCATAGCAATAGTGGAGTTTATATGGCTGAGATACCTTTTGATGTATCTTTGCATGGTGATTGATGCTACTATGCACATTCTCATTGATAGTCAGAGTGCATTGTCTATTGCATGAAATCCATTGTTTCATGCACAAACCAAACATATTGAGGTGCACTATCACTATGTGAGAGAGAACCTTCATAGAAGACATATTGATTCGGCACATGTGCATACACAAGATAATGTGGCAGACATATTCACCAAAGCTCTTCCATGGAAAAATTTTGAAGCTTTTTTCCAAAGCTATAGGCTTATTGTGAAGTATTTTGATGGCGATGCACCACACTCTGCTCTCCTTCTCACGCTCTCCACGACAATATCCTCGAAGCAGAAAACTAAGCTCCTAAGGCTGCACACGGTACTCCGCACAGAGACTGCAGAATATGCAGAAAAACATAGTACACAGGGAACACGAAGACAGACTTCTTAGGTCTTTCGAATGCGGTCGAACTTACAGTCTGTGACTGACCAGGCCACTATATGTTTTATTAAAGAACATATACAAAGAAGTGTCCAGTGGCCATTTGGCCTTTCACATGGACACTAATGATAACATATTGCCTAGTGAGGGATGATCTTTCACTCTTTGTATGTATTCACATCATTTGTTCTAGGGGGTTTGGTTATAGTTATATATTCCTTGAGTATATTTGATGTGAAACTTTTTGCTATACATGGGGACTTTTTAATCTAGTGATGTTTTGAGGATTTTTCCCCATGTTACCACATACATGATAGACTCATATGTGGTGGTACTTTGTACTTAGAGATATTATTCAGCTCACTTCAATTCAATTCGTCATCAATAAAGAGAGATCTATTCTAGCCATCTATATTGTCCATGTGTGTTGTTGTGTTTGTGATCCTTGTGTGTTCTTCTTGTGTGTCTCTCTCACTTCTTCATACACTCCAATGTGTATCACATGCTCATTATCTTATGGCTCTTCGTAGTATTCAAATGCAGATGGTGGTGATTGTGGTGGTGATGGAGGTGGTGAGGGGGTGGGAGATGGTGTGATTACCCGATATTTTGGAGCCCTCTTTAGAACCACTTCTTCGTCTTCCTCTATTTTAGAGTCTTTGATTAGAAAATCTTCCTTTGAGCCTTCTTGTTCTCTTTGTTATTGTGATTGTTGAACTGCCTTAGTCAAAGATTCCATGATACTCTACACATCTATTTCTTCTTGCATATTACCTTGCCTTTTGTGAATTAGTGCACATCTCGGAAGTCATGGACTCATAAATAAACATGGATTTCTTTCCAAGTAAGATTATCCATGAATTAAATTTTTTATCACAAATGGTAACCTAAAATTCTTCACAACTTAGAGCATTCCATATTTGCATGACCGATTCATCATTGTTCTATAGGGTATGGAGTTTTCTTTGACATAAATGATAGCTTGCATTTGGATTCTTCAAAGGTACAAAAAAAGATGTATTCTCCTTTTTGCCAAATTATTGAGGCATGGTTTTGGAATCAATGAATAGTTGCCAGTTTTACAAAATCAGGTGGTAACAAAGGTGGGATAAACAATTGTTGTGATGAGGATCCCTCCATACCTATATTCACAACTCAAAATATCATCAGAAGTAATCGATTTAAATGAAAATCAATGAGCATGGGAACTCGTTCATCATTTTGCTGGCATTTCTTTCTCCTAATTAGCTTTTTTGCATGTGGTGTTGGTGGAGCCTATAGTTAAGCTCCATTCTTTGTTTGTTCCTTTGATGAGCAGATTTTCTTGAATTGCTTTTCATTTCAAATACTTAAGGATTTGCTCTTCGTGAAATACTTAGGGATAACATAAGATTTAGGAGCCCAAATATTTGTATGACCGTTTTGTTTTTCTATCAAAACTTTAGGGATCCAAATTTTTGTTGTGGGAAAAAACTCATTGGACCATCCCTTATGCATTCTATTCTTTCATGTTTGTTGTTGATACTTCTTAGGGTTTGATCATGAAGAGCAAGTAACCTCCTTCACAACACAAAATTGCCTTGGTGGTTGTTCTATTCTATGCTTCTTTTTTTTCTTTGTTTCTTGAAACACTTGACGTCTCATTAGTCTCTTAGAATCTGGTTCCAAATGATTTTTTGAATTCTTATGCATGAATTTCATGGGTGTGGAAAGTTTATGTGCATCACTTATGAGTTTAATTGGATGATAATCCATTCATTCTCAATCCTTGCCTTGAGATGGGTTGTGGCTAGGTTTAAGTCTATAGGGTGATCTAGAATCCAATCTTGTCCTAAAACTATCGTATTGGTAAGAGAAGCATCATTACACACTAGAATTTTGCTTCTAGTGGTACATCTTGCAATATGATTTGGGATTGTAGCTTCTCCTTAGCATGGTATAAAATTATTACTTATGCCAATCAATGTAGCTTTGAGAGGTCTAATTGTAGTGTGTAGCTTTTATACCAAAGACAAACAAAAAACATTACTATAACTCCAGTATCTATGAGAATTTTTTATGGTACATTATAACTATGTCCTAAAGCAGCCCATAGGTGTTGTTGTCAATCGAGGATTCTCTTCAAAGAATCTTCAATATCACACATCCACATAGGAATATCTTGTGGTTCATCTAGGTATTCAATGGCTCTTTTTTGCCTCAACTTTCTCTTTCGTATATATTCTAGGGTTTCCTGATGAGCTTCCTCTCTAATTTGTAGCTCTTTTTTAGTCTTTCTATCTTTAGATTTTTGCAATTACAACAACATGTCTTTTGTTACTGTCCTTGATAGAGTTTCACTATGCATCCAATAATATAATTAGGACTGATATCTCCATCTAAAGAAGTGAGTTTTATGGAAGCACTAGGTGAAATATGATGGATTATCAATGGTCCATAACCTCTATTTTGAAGCTTCTTTGCTTGTTGCTTAAGTGTACATACTAAGATCAAATTGCATTTGTAATAAGAAGTTAATGGGTGTAAGTCCATTCAATCAAGTCTATGGTCAACAAGAAATTTTACCAATGGATTTCCTCATAAATATTCTAAGATTTGCATAAGGATACAACTGGAGAGAATATGAGCTCTTTGAACTACTTTTTAGTTTGGAGAATCTCTAAGATATAGGCTTGAGAGAAATAGCATGCATTTATGCTATCAAGAAGAGACAAAAGGGATATTTTGATGCTCACATCAAAGAAAAGCAATTGCAAGAAGATTGTAAGGAATTGAACTCACAACCTCTTGGTTAGGAATGTGATGGGCTAACCACTTGCCCCAAAGGCCATGGTTGAGGATTACTTCCTTGGGGCCTTGTTCTCACCCATGTTTGGTATCTTGAACCCTCAATCAAGTGCCACCCATGGTTTCCCAAGGGCTTTAAGCTTTCTAGTTATCTCATTCAACTTGGAAACTTCATTCTGATAGCTTTCCAATGGTATCTTACATGCCTCAATCCGACCTATGGATTGAGAGATACACCTCAATCTTTGTTAGGCTAACTTGTGAAAGCGACGTGCGCTACTTTGTATCCTTTCATAGAGAGAATGCCCAAGCGCCTTTTTTAGAGGCCATTAGGTCAACCCACCTTTGCCAAGCCTACTTCCTAGGCTCTGATGCCAATGTAAGGAATTGAACTCACAACCTCTTGGTTAGCAATGTGATGGGCTAACCACTTGCCCCAAAATCCATGGTTGATGCTCTACAATGTTCAAGAACTAGGGAAATTGTTACCAAATATGATCCTATGGGTGCTCTCAATGAACATTTTTTCTTCTACATCCTCCATCACAATAATATAGTATGTCTTGATTATTTTGTATGATAGAGAGATCTTGCATCGATTTGAAGTTTTCATGCTTCTCATAATCTCTTCAGAGAAATTTTGAGTCAATGATGGCTAGTAATGAAAGTGAGAAGAGGCACCAAAGGCTTTGTGCACTTTGTTACTAGTTCTAGATTTAAGAGATATTCATTTAAAATGTAATAATTTACTACATTTTTGGCTTCTTCATTAGTTATTCTAGATGGTTGGATTGAATGTGGGTCTTACTTTTCTTCACTACTACTTTGAAGCCATACTCCATCAATAGTAGGAACCATCTGACCAATCTACCTATGGAACACGACTTGTTTACTAGATACAATAGGGCTTGGTGGTATGCAAATATCTTGAATTTATTAGACATCAAGTAATGCCTAAATGTCTTTATAGCATAGAGCATTCTTAGGCCTTCTCGCTCTATCATGGTGTAATTTATCTCAACACTATTTAGTTGACAACTGGCATATGCGATAGGGAAATGTATCTTAAAATCATCAACTAATTGTTCTAATATACATCATGTTGCTTAGTTGGAAGCATCCACGTGTGATTCCAATCTAGGAATTTAAGAATTGGTGCTTACATCAAACGTCTTTACAATTAGACTTCTCATAATATTTAGTCTATTGGAAGTGATTGATTATAGAGTAGAGAGGTCGGACAAGTACCATGTACATATAAACAAAATGATGATAGTAGACACAATTGACAATGAAGGCTTGTACCTCTCATGTATTTCTAGGCCTTGATAAGTCAACAATCACTCTGACTTTCTCCTCATTGGTTGAAATGCCATGTTTTGAAATGATGTGTCCAAGGATTTTGCCTTAGTGTACCATGAATACACATTTATTTGGGTTCAAACACACTTTGTAGATTCTACATTTATCAAAATTGTAGCACTCAAGAATCTTAAGGATTGTTTAGAATCAAATTGGAGTTTATTCCTCTTATAAATACACATGAGAATGATTTTTATGTAAAAGAAAAAACTTAGATTGAATTTTTTTTGAGAATTTTTGGGACTTTCCCCCATATCTTGATCCTTGCTTTCTATCCTCCTTTTCATGATTAGCTCCTTGCTTCTCCACTTCTTTCGACTACTTCTAGCCTCGTTTGAGCTTTTTGTTGATTCTTGCACCTCTGGCTTGATCCTTTTCCATATGCTTCCAACAACGTAAAACTCTAACATCATGCAACATCTTTGAACAATTTCTTATGAATGATGGAAAGTCTTTATAATTTATCATGCTACCCTTTTATTTAGTTAAATTTGAGTTGGGAACTTGCATAAACTGAAAATTTCTATGATATCGATATATCGTAGAGGGTTAGTGTTAATTTTTAGGAGATGGTGATCCATTGGTTCTTCATTCACTTGTGGAAGTTCCTCTATATGAAAGCCATGAGATTTGATCTACCATAATGTGTTATCTATTACTCAATGAAAAAATCAAATTTCTAAATATAACAATGCTTGATGATCTCTGAAGAATTTTAATTTTTTTGCCAGTAAGTAATGTCTTAATTTATTTTTTGCATAAACCATTCCTAATCCTTCTCTCTCACTGGTGGTAGTTTCTTTCAACTGCATTCAACTGCCTACTTGCATATGCTATAAGAAGGTCTATATTGCCCTCACCTATGGGTTGTGCTAGCACACACCCGATAGCATAATTGGATGGATCCATGTGTACATGGAATGGAGTACTCCAATATGGTGTCATTGGAACTGGTGCTGAACATAAGCATTGTTTAAGTTCATTAAATGATCTCGCACATTCATTTTTTCACTCAAACTTAGTCAAAAGGGCATACAAAGGCTTTGCAATGATCACATACATGTGTATCATTTTAGGATCTTTAAGTTCAAGGATTCATCAATAACTCTACAAGTCTACTAGTCTGAGGATCAAATAGTAGAGGAAGTAGGGAATATCCTAAAGGATAACAATAGTGTAAAGGAGTTATTGGGACAACTATACATGTTCTTGGAGAAAGATAACACCCGTATATGTCTTGGTATTCCCCCTTAGCTAGCCCATTCTACCACCGTGGATAGTATTGCATACCCCCGTGCACAAATTGAGAAGAGCCTTTAGGGATTGAAGAGGTCACCTGAGGACAACTGCATCCATATTGAGACAAGGAGGAAGATCAGTATGGAAGACATGGTTACTACAAGTATCAAGAAGGGCTCCTTTCCTCTTGTATATCAGATTCCCATGAAGTGATTATACTAGCTTACCTCATCGATCATCTTTGTCATAATGCCTTGGGCATTACCACCAATTTAGAAAATGATGTACTCCTCTTTCATACCTCCAAGCACCAATGATTTTCAACACTCGATATGTAGATAAGAAGGACAAGAAACTGAAAGGCAAGAAGAGGGAAGAAGATGAAGAGTAGACTTCCCAAGCCAACTTTGCAAGAAAGAGCAAGTGGAAAGGGAATGAGAAAGGACCAAATCATGAAAAAACTAGAGGCCAGAATGTTCAACCTTATGCCATCTATGATAAGACCAACCACACCACTCAAAATTGCTAGTTCAATGGGAAGAACGAGAAAGAAAAAGGAAGAGGTGGATATGAGAGCAATAGAGGCAAAGGTGGAAACAACTTCAAAAATAACAATAGAGAACATAATAGAAGGGACTACAAAAAATGACATGAAGACTCATTCCTTCTGACAAACCTAATCCACAAGGAAGGTAAAGAAGATGATCATTTATTCTACATAGATTCAATAAGTTCAAATTATGTTGCAGGAAACATAGTTCTCTTATCTGACTTGGAAAGTCCAAAGCATAGACATGAAATACAAAAAGGGGATGACGCAAAGCATAATGTGGTGAAGATTGGTAATGTGAAGGCTTCCAATGGCAGGACAAACATTTTGAGCAAGGTACTCTATGTTTCAACTATTACAAAAAACCTAATAAGTGTAGGCCAAATAGTTGAGAAAGGCTTGCAAGTAGGTTCACCCAACATGGAGATTTTGTGGAAGATCCATGTCAATGCTTCAAGAAGATAACCAACGGTGAGAAGCATGGTAGGCTCTTTACTTTTGAAGTAGGAGAAACAAAAAGAAAAGCTCTATTCAACTTTGGGTATCAAACCCTAAGTGAGCTTGAAGTGTGGCACAAGAGACTAGCTCATGTGAATGAAAGAACCTTGAAGGATATATGTAGGGATCAAAGTGTTCTTGGGCTACCAAATATATCAAAGCAACACATGATCAATAGGGTCATGATTTTCAGATTTGGAAGGGACAAAGACAACCATTAAACCACAAAGGCTACATCCACAATTTTGGACTTAGTACTCACTGATGTGTGGGGACCAAGCCAAGAACCTTCATTGGCAAGATCAAGGTATTATGTCTCATTTATTGATGACCATAGTAGATGGACTATTCTATACTTTATCAAGAGTAAGAATGAAGTATTTGATGGCTTCAAAAAGTATTTAGCACATGTGAAGAACCATACATGTAGATCACTCAAGAAACTCAAATCTGATGGAGGAAGAGAATACTTCTCCAAAGATTTTGATGCATTCTTGTAGGATAAAGGTATCAAGAGAGAAGTGATTACTAGATACTCTCCTCAATTGAATGGAATTGCAAAGAGAAGAAACAAGACATTGGTTGGATAAGCCAAAACAATGCTTGAAGAGAAGAGGTTGCCACATTATCCATGGGTAGAGGCTATTTTAGCTGCTATGTACCTTGTGAATAGACTACCATCCAAATCACTCCAAGGTATGACTCCTTATGAAGCATGGTTTGGAAGAAAACTTAGTCTTGAACATTGCAAGTTGTTTGGTTGTTTAGCTTATGTTCATGTACCATCATAAATAAGAGCTAAGCTAGATGAAAGAGCAACAAAGGCAATATTTATTGGATATGATTCAACATAGATGGGTTATAGGTTCTCCAATCCATCAACCAAACAATTCACTACAAGTAGGGATGTTGTGTTTGAAGAACACAAGTCTTGGTATGATGAAGAGGAACAAAAGGTAAATCTACCATATGATCTTGATTTTGATTTCCATCAATTAGGAAGCAAGCATGATACACAAGTCCAAGATCCAAGAAGTGATATAGATGATGACCAAGATGAAAGGGAAAAGGATTAAAAGCTATGGAATTCAAGAGGCAAAGCAAAAATTCAAGAGTGTGGAGAATGCTCCAAGCAAGCACTTAGAAGTTCAACAAGGGAGAAGAAACAACCAGAAAGGTATGGATATGATTCCACAATTGTTACAAAGGATTCAATATATTTGGCAAAGGAATCGATTTCAAAAGGACCCTCAACCTATGAAGAGGCAAAGGGAGACCCTAATTTGAAAAAGGCCATGAAAGAAGAAATAGATGCATTGAAGGAGACGGACACTTGGGATTTGGTTCCAATGTCACCCAATCAGAAGGTAATTGGTTGCCGATGGGTATATAAACTAAAAAGGAACTCAGATGGATCAATTTTCAGGTACAAGGTGAGATTAGTTGCCAAAGGATGCTCACAAATGCATGGTATAGACCATGAGGAAACATTCTCACCAATGGCAAAGGTGACTACAATCAGAATACTGATAAGTGTAGCTTCTGCAAGAAATTGGAGCCCCTCCAAATTGATGTGAAAATTGCATTTCTAAATGGTTGGATAAGTGAAGAGGTATACATGTTAAAAAATCTAGGTTTTGAAAACCTTAGTCATACATCTTATGTTTGCAAACTTAAGAAAGCAATTTATGGATTGAAACAAGCTCCTAGAGGAACCAATCATGAGATATATGAATTTGCATGAAATCTAAGGTTTAATATAGTTTCCTTTGTGTCCATGACATCACCTCCCCCCTCAAGTGACAAGTGACAAGTTGAATGAGGAGCAACCAGGTTCTCTTACTTGCATTTTGTTGGATTTGTCTACCTTGATTGCTGCTCTCCAAAGATTCTCTGCAAATTCCCAAGTATGGTCATTGATATCATATCCTTTCCAATGAACAACGAATTCCAATCTTCATCATGAGATTATCAAATCTAAGACTTGATTGACCTCGAATGCTTCATGATCCTCAATCTCAATAGGTGGTTAAGGACTACATTTCTTCCCCTCTATGGTAATCTAATATGGTTCCAATAGGGATATATAGAAAAATTGATGTATTCTTATGGTACTTGATAATGCTGTTGGAAAACAATATCCCAATAGTTCTTTTTGCTCATGCATTCCAACATGTGTAGAGTTTTAAACTAGTCCCTCTACAACTAAACTTGCGTGGGCACCTTGGCTACGTCAACGTTCTCTCAAAATATCGGAGCAGGTTCGATACCCAATGGGCGCAGCGCGGAAGAAATATTTTTATCATGCTTTTGCTTTTAACTTAGCGACAAGTGGTGACAGATTTTTTCATGAATGCTTTTCCAGATCGTAGAGCCTTGGAGATTGTTGTTTTATTGCTTTTGATAGGTGCTTTTCAAGATATATTCAAAGCCATATAACAAGTGCTTGGCTTATTGTTTATTCATCCTTCACCTTTTGCAACACAAGCTTTGGAGCTTGGTTCCTCAATAGAGGTGGTGCTTCTTAGCACATGGGGCAACCATGGTGCTATCTTGGAGCATGTTGAGGAGTGGCTATGGAGTTCTTCTTGGAGAAGAAGAGTGTGCTCACACTCTTGCTTATGGAGATGACTTACCCATCAGCAGCTTGGTGGTGTGGATCGGCCATTCACATGATGTATTTGAAGATTGTATTCTACATGAAGATTTAGGTTTGCTTCAAAGACATTGGATGGTGGTTAACATAAGATTTACATCTTATGTTAAGAATTCAGGTACATATTCTCCCACATTGTACATTGACATTGGTATATATGATAGTGTGAGTAAGCAGTGGCTTACGTAACACTTTACACAAGTTGTCTAATCTTTCTCTATCTTTGTCTCATCATTTGTATGATTAAATGTGGTATGTTCATGTTTTGTCAATATTGGAAGATTGCTAGATTCTATGTTGTATATGCTGGACCTATGGAACCTTGGACCTGTGGTATTAGGAATGGGCCTACTAAATTTCCAACATTTGGTATTAGAGCTTTAGGGTTTTGATATGGGAACATTCAGGCTCTTATATTGAGGGTTTCCTAGACTTCCAGGTTTACAACATATGATTTACGAGCATCTTCTATCATTTGACATTTGACATACACACTTAATCTAGATGAGTAGAGATTTGAGAATTAGACAATTCAGTCACATGTTTATTCATCAATGTGGAGTATGAAGTTGATAATCTATTAGTAGCCGAATACTTTTGGAAGAGTATGAAAATACTTTACAGAAAGTATTGTTTGAAGACGAAGACTTGATGAAGAGAAGGCTACTTCAAATTCAAGGAAGAACAATGGTTTGGAGAAGATGAAGGAACCAGATCAATATCAAATCACAGGTATCAATTTCTACTATCAGATGATCATTTGCAGGTCATGTCTTAGAAGAGCAGTTGTGAAGAGATTCGAAGGATTCAAGGAATGCTTTCATACACTTTCAATCTTTGAAAGTTAAAGCATTAGCTACATCAAAACAGGTATCTAGAGGTTTTTCTAGGGATTTTTGAGAGATCTCTTTCATGGCAAGAAAGCTCATCTAAGAAGACAAATGTGGAGAGCATCAGTTTTGTTTTCAGCCAATCTTGTAAGTTGGTTGGAAGGTTTTTATCTAGATACAAAATGTGATCTAGGTATCTAGAGAGGTAACTCTAGAAAGGTAATTCATCAGTCAGACAAAAGGTTGGTGAATTCAATCATATCAGTCATTTGAAACAAAATTTTGATTCAGGAGATATGAGGAGATGATAAAACATGATTCTATGTTCACTTCCATTTACATACCATGTTTGTTTTATCTCTTACTCTTAGCACTAGAGGAAGACAAAAATTCATTTGAAGAAGTTAAGAGTGCTTGCTACTTCAAGATGAAGAGAACAAAAGGTATGGAAGAGAAGTATGAAGATTTTGACATCATCAGGTGGAAGAATGATGCAGAAGAAGAAAGTCCAACGTTTCCAAAAGAATAGTAAGAATGCCTTTTCTCTTATATTTTCCATATACTTTTCCTACTTTATCCTCTACATCCAAAGACAAGTCTACGAGAACATCTTGTGTGAAGAAGATAGTTTAAAGAAGAAGCAATTTCTTGTTTTGCACTATACTTGGTCATGTTTTAGTAGATTTTGGCAAAGAATTGCATTGAGTGAAAGAAAAGCAAGAGATACCTAAGGCAGCTTATATGTTTTGACTCATATGTGTATGAGTTATGTAAGTTGAAGTTTTTGAGCAGGCAGCTTATATATTCCCTCAAAGAATTCTTGGAGTGTCAATATAGAGCTACTTGGTATATGACAAGTTGCAGAGAAGTATATTTCTTCTTTATCTAACTCTTGAGGTAAAAGAGTTTTTTGTAGCAGATGTTGAAGACTTGGGTTGAGGTTTTATGTTTGGAAAGGTATTCAGTATTTTCAGAAAACTTCAAAAAATTCATTAATTTGATGTACTAGTCAGCTGAAGAATCTACTTTCTATGATTGTATTGATTTTTGGATACATGCTTGTATTCAAAAAGGTGTTCCATCAGATCCTATTACTTGATTGAGAAGTGGAGTTAGCCAAAAGAAAATCCTATCACATTTCACCCGGGTAGAATATGAAGATATGAAGTATCAACTTGCAGCTTTTGGAGTTCTCAAGGTGAGAAGTTTGTCCACTTATGTTCCAAGTAGGAATTGCAGATTCTAGGGAAGGATTTGTTTGAAGAAAGTTTTACAACTTTATGTAAGAAGCATGGACATTAGAGACATTCAGGTAGCAAATCAAACATTTAGTCATGAAGGTTTGATGAGAGCAGATTCTATTTAGATATTTTGTTGGAGAGATCTTGATAAGATCTAGATAGTATTGGAGTTAGACGTCTGCGGAAGCACGCGAACAGCACAAGGAAGAAGAAGAAGCTTGGAGCACAACACACAAGACTGAATGTATTACTAGAGAATGTACAAAGATAAGTAGCCCATTAGGGCAATAGGCGTATATACAAGCTGGGGGAAAAAAACCTCCTAAAGAGGGAAAAAAGTGCCTCGGCGGTCCTAGAGTGTTCACACACATCACTACCTAAATATATCAACAAATCCCCCCTGGGAGTGATGCGGTGAACAAGGAGCTGGCACTCATGTATAAGGAAGTGCCGAGCTATGTGGAAATCACTCCACAAAAGGAAGTAAGCCCAAAGCTTTGCGGAAAGCTTCAAACTTCTCCCTAGGTAGAGCCTTCGTGAAAAGGTCTGCAATGTTCTCCTGCGTGGGCACATATGCCAAGCTGATCTCCCCAGCAAAGAACCTCTCCCTGACATAGTGATAATGCACCTCAATGTGCTTAGTGCGAGCATGGAACACAGGGTTCCTCGCAACTGCCAATGCGCTCTGACTGTCAGTGAAGATGGTGGTGGCAGAGGACTGGCCAACACCCAAATCAGCCATAAGGCGTCTGAGCCACACACACTCAACAGTCGCTGTGAAAGCTGCCCTATACTCAGCCTCACAACTGGAAGTGGCCACAGTAGGCTGCTTCTTGCTCAACCAAGATATACATGAGCTACCAAGCATGAAGCAAAAACCACTGGTGGACACACGAGTGTCATAGCAACCAGCCCAATCTGAGTCAGAAAAAGCATGCAAATCTGGCGGTAGTGATCCCCCCTTGGGATAAAACAACCCAAGTAGCCGAGTACCACTCAAGTAGCGAAAGATGCGCTTAACCGCTTTCCAATGTGTGACTCCTGGGCAATGCATAAACCTGCTCATCTGTGAGACAGCAAACTGAATATCTGGCCGAGTAATGCATAAGTAAATCAAGCATCCAACAGCCTGCTGATAGAGAACAACATCAAATGCATCTCCAGCATCATGAAGACTCAATCGTAAACCTGTCTCCATAGGAGTGGCAATAGGCTTACAGTCTTCAAGGCCAAAACGCTGCAATAATGTGTCAATATATTTCATTTGACACAAAGCCATTCCACCATCAACTTGCATAAACTGAATGCCCAAATAGTGATGCAAATGCCCCAAATTAGACATCTCAAACGAGGCATGCAAATCAGCCTTGAAATCAGCAATATGCTTCTCAAGAGGACCAGTGAGCAGCATGTCGTCTACATAGACAACAATGATCAAAAGCACATCATTAGCACGCTTAACATATAAGGTGCTTTCAGTTGGACTGTTCTCAAAACCATGTGCAATCAGATAGACATGTATTTTCTCATACCAAGCACGTGGTGCTTGCTTTAAACCATATAACACCTTCTTTAACCTGCACACCTGGTTTTCATGCCCTTTTTGCACAAAGCCATGGGGCTGGAAAACATACACTTCTTCATGCAAGTCACCATTCAGAAATGTTGTTTTAATGTCCAACTGATGTACATTCCAACCATGATGGGCTGCAAGTGCACAAATGCTCCGAACAGTAGTCATACGGCATATAGGTGCAAAGGTCTCATCAAAATCAATGCCTCTTTCCTGTGCATAACCCTTTGCAACAAGCCTAGCCTTATAGCTATCAACTGTACCATAAGGTTTACGCTTCAGCTTGTATACCCACTTAGTGCCAATGGCCTTCTTGCCAGGAGGCAAGTCACATAAAGACCATGTACCATTCTTCATTATAGCATCATATTCAGATTGCATAGCAGCCATCCAATTTTCTGAATTTTGTGCTTCATCAAAAGAAACAGGCTCATTCTCATCACAGAGACTAGATGCAGCCATAGCATAGCAATCTGATGCAAAGGAGGTACTATGAGAGCCTGAACGAGTACGATATGACAAAGGTGCATCTAATTTGCTGTCACGCAAAGTCTGCACCAGCCATTTTGGCATAGTTTTTGCCTGTTCAATATCAGCTCTCTCATCAACAAGTGCATCATGTAAATCTGCATCAGAAATGGAATGATCTGCATCATCATATGAAACCTGCAAAGGTTGAGAAGTTGCCTCATTAGGGCCAGCGCTAGCCTGTCCACCTGTAAAAAGAGGCATCAAAGTATCATACATGTCTTTGGAGCTAACAGATGTCTCCTTAGTACATGAAAGCAATGGCTGAATAGCATCTTCCACAAAGACAACATCACGGCTAACCAGAATGCGTTTAGTCTGTGGATGATACAGACGATAGCCTTTACTTTCAGAACTGTACCCAACAAAAATACATTTTACTGCCTTATCATCCAATTTTCTACGATGTTGTTCAGGCACTAATGCATATGCCAAACAACCAAAAACACGGAGATGAGCAACAGATGGCTTGCGGTCATGCCAAGCCTCATATGGAGTGATAGACTGCAACGCTTTGGTGGGACACCTGTTCAGTACATATGCTGCACACATGACAGCCTCAAGCCAGAAACTATGTGGTAAAGCCTGACTTTTGACCATGCACCTCGCCATCTCCATGAGTGACCTGTTCTTTCGTTCAGCAACTCCATTCTGTTGAGGTGTATACGGCACTGTACATTGGTGTTTTATCCCACGTTCAGCCAGAAATGCATTAAAATCTGAAGACATATATTCCCCCCCTCGATCAGAATGGAGGGTGCCCATTTTACATGCTGACAGATTTTCAGCCAAAACCAAAAACTGTTTGAAGCACATGAACACTTCGGACTTTGCTTTGAGTGGATATACCCATGCATGCCTGGAAAAATCATCAATGAAAGTCATGAAGTAAAGGTAATTTCCAAAAGAGGGTGTCTGCATAGGACCACAGACATCACTATGTACAAGCTGCAATTTCTGCATAGCCCGAACTGAACCATCTTTTGGAAAGGAAGAACGCTGCATTTTGCCCAAAATACAGCCTTCACAAACATGTTTTCCAGGTGCCTCAAGTTTGGGCAAAGAGGACACCATTTCAGATTTCTGCAGGCGTAACAAACTAGCAAAATTCAGATGACCAAAGCGTGCATGCCAAAGCTTTGCATCTGACATAGCCTGAGAATCATGAACTCCACATGCCGAATCATTCACAGATCTTTCATAGTCTATGAGCTTATACAACCCACGACATAAAATGCCAGAAGCAATAATCACATCGCCATTTGAGAGATCATGGACTGTACACCTGTCATCAATGAATTTCACAACCAAGCCAATCTTGGCTAATGCAGAAACTGATAACAGGTTCTTTTTGATCCCTGGCACAAATAAAGCATCTGACAAAGGAAAGAACTACCATCAACAGTAGTCAGAATGATCTTACCAACTCCCATAACAGGATAAGAGGAGTTATTGGCGCATGTGACAGTATTCCCTGTAGGGGTAGGCTCGAGTGAAGAGAAGAAACTGCGCTGCGAGGTAATATGTTTGGTCGCCCCACTGTCAAAGTACCAAACATCTGAGTCTACTGGAGACATGCACTGATCATGAGAAGATGGGTCAAAACTGCAGACAGTAGTAAACGCCCATTCTTCTTCCTGCACAAGATTTGCAGACTCTGTTTTTGGTGTAGAGGCCTCTGCAACAACCATTCCAGCCTCTTTCTTCTTTGCCTCTTTAGCAGCCAGTTTTGGACAGTTCTTTATAATATGATCATTTCCTTTACAGTACTTGCAGAACAATTTCTGCTTTTTTGATTTCTTCTCATCTTTATCCTGGTTCTTCGATTGTGCAGCATTTGCAGATTTCTGCTTACTAGTAGAAGAGCTCCATTTTCCTTTGCCCTTCTGACTAGCCAGGAAAGCTTGATCTGCAACACGCATAATGGACCTGTTCTGCCTGGACTGATCTTCCTGCAACAGAATAGAGACTAATTCCTCAAATGACAAGGCATTCGGATTGCCTTTCATCATCAATCGAAGAGTAGAGGCAAAACTCTGATATGAATCAGGAAGGCCATTCAGAACGGTCTGCACAAGTGAGCTATCTGGTATAACCTCATCAGTAGAAATCAATTGTTCCTTCAGGTCTTTGATCTTTGTAAGAAAACTGTCCATCGAATCACCTTCATTCATGTGCTCACTCTCCAACTGTTTTCGGAGGTAAGCAACACGAGCCTCATTCCTAGCCTGGTACAAAGTGGTAAGTGTATCCCAAGCATCCTTTGCTGTTCTGCAAGAGCGAATGTGAGGAATAATGGCACGTTTGACAGACAAAGCTATCAATGCATGTGCTTGGGCATCTCTGCCATCCCAACAAATCTGCTCTGCAGTAGGTGCAACAGAAACAGCAACACGAACAGGAATCTACAGAATATCATTTTCGACACCATCTTCATCAGCTCCAACACCTGTATTTGCAGTACCTGTCGTTACAGGTGTAACAAGACGTCTTTCAACACCCTGCATAATGTTCCACAATCCTTTTGCAACCAGTACATGTCGCATCATATAAGCCCATAATGGGTAGTTGGTACCATCCAACTTATCCTCAACAGCCAACATACGGAATACATCACTGCTTTTAGCCATGGCCGGTGACTAAAATACCTTGATGCAAAAAATTGACTGTATCTCAAAAAGTTGAACAGAACTGCCCAGACGAGTTCTGCTAGACCTGTAGCAGACTTCGAGACGCTTAAACTGGCGAATAGAAACTGGTATATACCTTTGGCACAAAAGGACGAAATAGCCTGCACAAGCACTAGGATAGTGCGTTCGAAGGCCGAAACGAGCTCAGATCGCGATTTTGGCACCACATAGCGAAGCTGTTTTGATCTCGGAAACACCTTGAGTATGCTCACCAAATTTTGTGCGAATCTGAGACTGCAAACGGAGGAGTGTCGACGGCGCCCTAGAAGAAGCAACGACCTTCTCTGATACCAATTGTTGGAGTTAGACGTCTGCGGAAGCACGCGAACAGCACAAGGAAGAAGAAGAAGATTGGAGCACAACACACAAGACTGAATGTATTACTAGAGAATGTACAAAGATAAGTAGCCCATTAGGGCAATAGGCGTATATACAAGCCGGGGGAAAAAAACCTCCTAAAGAGGGAAAAAAGTGCCCCGGCGGTCCTAGAGTGTTCACACACATCACTACCTAAATATATCAACAGATAGATCATGTAAGATCTTGTGTATTTATGAGTCAGTTGTCTATCCTTTGTTTGAAAAGTTCTTAGCATTGGAGGAAGTAAGTCAAAGATTTAGATTCTATCGTATTTGTGTTGCAGAAATATAAGAAGATACTTGTTATATTGCAGAAGGTTATGAATCCTAAAATGCTTTCAGCAAGGTTTTTATGATAGATCATCTAACCTTATTCTTTAATATGGAAAGCTGAGGAAGAAACAGGGAAAGCTATTGGCATGTGTACAGTGCTAATAAAAAGGGTTCAGAGATTTTGTTTCAGATATAGGTATTGATCACTGAAGATCAGATTTATTGAAAGAAGGAAGACATTCCAAATTTCATAAATTTTGATATATTTGAAGAATTCTGGATACTAGTGTTAAATCATCCAAGGGGGTGATGAAACATGAAGACTTATTTTCAGCCATATATAAACAATGCAGAGTCATATCTATAGGTATTCCTATATTTCCTTTGTCAGGTTCTCTTTATGTTCCAGCTTTGAAAGAATAAGGAAGAAGGAGAATGTCTGGAGAAAGTTCTTGTTAGGATGTTCCTATTCAGGAGAAGGTTCCAGAGTTCTATTGAAGAGAAGCTTGATATTTCATAGAGGTATGTTTGAGAAGTGCGCACATATATGTTTATACCAGATTCTGAAGGAAAGAGGTATGAAGGATTTACAGATTGAACAAGGATGAAGACATGATGAACATCATAGATTTTTTTTTATGAGACTCATGAGTTGAGTTGACTTGAAGTACTTTTAGAGGTGAACCGGCAGTGTTCATAATACACTAAGTTGTGAGTTGTCAGTCACATGTTCCAGGATTCAGTTCTTGATTTTGTTTAGTGTATCTACATGACACAGCAGAAGTATGTTGAGAAAACTTTCGTAAGGTAAATGCAAATATGTGGATCCTAGTGTATGTTTTCAGGTTTAAGAAGACAAGAGATAGTAGGTTCAGGGTCAGTACATGCTACATTTGTTATCAAGCAAGTGGTTACTTGATGGGTACACTATTGGATATCTAGTTTGCATATTTTCTCAAGTATTATGGTTCATATTCAGCAAGTTCAGGTTTTTCAAGTTTGAAGAAAAATCAAATTCAGTTTTGAAGATAAGGTTTGAAGGTCAATTGGGGAGTACAAATTTGAAGCTTATGAAGTTTGCAGATCCAGTCCAGTTTGTACCATTACGGCGTTGAAGGGGGGATTGTTGGAAAACAATGTCCCAATAGTTCTTTTTGCTCATGGATTCCAACATGTGTAGAGTTTTAAACTAGTCCCTCTACAACTAAACTTGCATGGGCACCTTCGCTACGTCAACGTTCTCTCAAAATATTAGCGCAGGTTCGATACCCAACGGGTGCAACGCGGAAGAAATATTTTTATTATGCTTTTGCTTTTAACTTAGTGACAAGCGACGATGGATTTTTTTTGTGAATGCTTTTCCAGATCCTAGAGCCTTCGAGATCGTTGTTTTATTGCTTTTGATAGGTGCTTTTCAAGATATACTCAAAGCTATATAACAAGTGCTTGGCTTCTTGTTTATTCACCCTTCACCTTTTGCAACACAAGATTTGGAGCTTGGTCCCTTAATAGAGGTGGTGCTTCTTAGCACATGGGGCAGCCATGGTGCTATCTTGGAGCATGTTGAGGAGTGGCTATGGAGTTCTTCTTGGAGAAGAAGAGTGTGCTCACACTCTTGCTTATGGAGAGGACTTACCCATCAGTAGCTTGGTGGTGTAGATCGTCCATTCACATGATGTATTTGAAGATTGTCTTCTACATGAAGATTTCGGTTTACTTCAAAGACATTGGATGGTGAACATAAGATTTACATCTTATGTTAAGAATTCAGGTACATATTCTCTTTATGCACACAGGTACTACTTGAAGTATGTGGAAGTGGCATCCATATCAGGAGGAGTCCTATTCGGCATAGGTAGAAGAGAATGAGTACATGTATGCTTTATGCATATTTGGATGAGGTGTTTGAGAAGGTGTGTTCACATGAGTTTGAGGATTTCTAGCAGCAAACTTGTTAGCATTCTTTGCTACTTTTGTAAGTATGTGATCTTTTCACACACATATCTGATTTAGGGTCTTCCATAGCCTAAGTTCAGATGAGGGTTTGCTAATTATCAGTTTTAGATTGATCCTTTCTTTTTGTCACTCATATTCACTCTTCTACAACCTATTAGGTCACACATCTCATGTATATTCAGATTTTTGTTCATACATCTGAATATGTTTATTACATTTGTACATTCACTCATCCATCTATTTGTGTTCACATAGAGTGGTTGAGAGTTTTGCTCCCACATTGTACATTGACATTGGTATATATGATAGTGTGAGTAAGCAGTGGCTTACGTAACACTTTACACAAGTTGTCTAATCTTTCTCTATCTTTGTCTCATCATTTGTATGATTAAATGTGGTATGTTCATGTTTTGTCAATATTGGAAGATTTCTAGATTCTATGTTGTATATGCTGGACCTATGGAACCTTGGACCTGTGGTATTAGTAATGGGCCTACTAAATTTCCAACAAATGTGAGACTAGGGGTGATTGAATTAATCTCTGCTAGGATGGTGAAAGGAACAAATCTCTCATGTTCTAGATTTTCACAAGGTGTGGAAGTCTTTAAATTATTTCAAAGTAACCACAACTTATCCCCCACATAGAAAGATGGATTGTGAGTGCAATGTCGATTTGCATATTGCTTATATTGCTCTTAGGAGTGATGATTCTCTTTCTTGAGTTTTTGATGGTTATACATGAAGTATTGAGCTTTATCTTGGAAATTGGGTTATTCACATGATTTGAAAGTTTGACATCCTATTCCATGTGTGAGAGAGTGAGGAAGCACAAATAGAGGTATACATAAGAGTGAGGAAGGACGTTGGCACATGATGAAAGGTGATGGCTAGAGGAGCTCTCTATAGATCTATGATCAATAACATGAGAATGAGTATAGTGAGATCTATCAGCAAATCCCTAGGTATAATGTACCACCACATATGAGTATATCACATATATGTGGTTACATGGAAAAAGAACCTATGGCTACATCTAGAGTAAAAAGTGCCCATTTGTAGGGAAATGATTCACATCAAAGCTACTTGAGGGAAACATAAGTATAAAAAAACCTTGGAGCAAATGATGGGAATGCATATAGGGAGTGATATATCAGCCCCCACAAAGAAATATGCCTAAAGCTTCACGAAAAGATTCAAACGTTTCTTGTGGAAGATATTTGGTGAATATGTTTGCAAAATTATCTTGTGTAGGCATATATACCAAATCAATGTCTACAACATGAAGACACTCTTTGACATAATCATAATAATTGTCAATGTGTTTTGTGCATACATGAAGCACTAGATTTCTTGCGATCTCCAATGCACTCTAACTATCAATGAGAATATGTGTAGATGCATCGATCTCCATGCATAGATCCATGAATAGGCATGCCAACCATATACACTCCATCGTAGTTGTGAATGATGCCCTATACTTCACAACTTGATGTGGCCACACTAGGTTTCTTCTTTCTCAACCAAGATATTCATGATCCTCTAAGGAAAAATTAATTACCATTAGTGGAAGCCCATGTATCATAAAAATTAACCCAATCACTATCTCTAAAAGCATGCAAGCATGGATGAGCATTTATATGATAAAAGAGGCCCAAACTGAAAGTTCCTTTGATATATCTAAAAGCACATATAACTACTTGCCCATTCTTAGTGAAAAGGTTATGCAATCAACTCAACTAGGAAACTACATACTCTATGTCCATCCTTGTGTTACATGAATATATCAAACATCCCACAACTTGTTGATAAAGAGAAGTCTCAAGTGCATCATTTGCATCCTCAATTGAGAACCTAAATCTTGTTTCCATTGGTGTTGAGATAGGCTTGCAATCCTCAATATACTTTGCTTGATACACAAGAATTTGCCTTTGGTAGATAAATCCTATTTCCATTGGTGTTGAGATAGGCTTGCCATCCTAAAAAAACAAAATCTTTGCTTGATACACAACAATTTCCCTTCAATAGATAAATCTATTTCCACTAGTGTTGAGATAGGCTTGCAATCATAAAAAACAAAATCCTAAAGTAGCCTCTCAATATACTTTTCTTGATGCAAAACAATTTCCCCTCAATAGATAGGAAATGGATGCCAAGATAATATTCCAAAAGACCAACATATGTGACATCAAAAGTATGCTGCAAATCTTCCATAAGCATGTCTATTTTCTCATCACATGACCCAATAAAGACAATGTCATCAACATAAAGAAAAAGCACTATAAGATTAACCCCATCTTTGTGTACATAAAGTGTGCTTGTAGTTTAACAACATGTAAAACCAAGAGCAACCAAGTGCTTGTCCATCATGACATACCATGCACCTAGAGCTTGCATAAGTCCATAAAAGCTATACGCAAGTGCCAAACCATATGCTCTTCACCCTTGATGGCAGATCTAGGAGGTTGCTTCACATAGACCTCTTGTGTTATCATCCAAACATATCAGAAATATGTTTTCATTTAACAATACATTGTGCTTGTTGATATAGTTTGGTAGTGATGTGTGTGAACATACTAAATATTGTCAGGGTACTTTTTTCCCTCTTTAGAAGTTTTTTCCCGGCTTGTATGTACGCGTATAACCTTAATGGATAGCTTATCTTTGTACATTCACTTGGTAATTCATTCAGTGTCATGTTGTGCTCCAAGCTTCTTTTTCTTCCTTGTGTTGTTTGTCTTTGGGAATTCCTTTACTTGATGACTTTCATTGATGATTTTTCCAGGTATGCATGGGTTTATCCATTGAAAGCAAAGCCCGAAGTATTTTTTTGCTTCAAAACGTTTTTCGTTATGGCTGAAAATCTATCACCATGTAAACTGGGCCCCCTCCATTCTGATCGAGGGGGCAATACATGTCTTCTGGTTTTAATGCATTTGTGGATGAGTATGGGATAAAACATCAGTGTACGGTGCCATACAAACCTCAACAAAATGGAGTTGCAAAAAGAAAGAACAAGTCTCTCATGGAGATGGCAATGTGTATGGTCAAAAGTCAAGCTTTGCCACATAGCTTCTTGCTTGAGGCTATTATGCATTCAACATATACTTAAGAGCTATCCCACCAAAGCACCACAATCTATCATCCCATATGAGTCCTAGCATGGTTGCAAGATGTCTATTGCTCATCTATGTGTCTTTGGTTGTTTAGCATATGCATTAGTGCCTAAAAAACAACGCAAGAAATTGGATGATAAAGCAGTGAAATGTTTTTTTGTTGGGTACAATTCTGAAAGCAAAGGCTATTGTCTTTATCATCCATTCACTAAATGCATTTTGGTTAGCCGTGATGTTGTTTTTGTGGAAGATGCAAATCAACCATTAATTTCTCTACTAAGGAGACATCGGTTAGCTCCAAAGATGTGTATGAAACTTTTTTAGCTCTTTTTATAGGTGGATAGTCAAGTGCTAGTCCAAATGAGGCAATTTCTTAGCCTTTACATGTTGCACATGATGATGCAGATCATCCCATTTCTAATGCAGATTTACATGAGGCACTTGTTGATGAGAGAGATGATGTGGAGGAAGTAAAAACTATGGCTAAATTTTTTATGTGTATAATGCCACAAGAACTAAGCTAATGTGATATTAGAAGTCCTCTACAATCATCATTAGCTCAACAACACTGCAAACTTTGAAAACTTTATCACTTAATGCAAGAAATGTAATCACTTACTTTCTTTAAAGATGCACATTTTCTTCTCAAAATTTAGCTTCAATTTTATCTCTGATTTGTTAGGAATCTCCAAGCTTTTTATGCACAATGACTGATAGAAGTTTTCTCATATAGTAGGTAGCTAATTCCAAGTGTATTTTCAGGCATTATCTCATAAATAACTTCAATCCTCTTCAGAAGTTATACCATGTCCGAAAATGTCTTATGCCTTCTTGGATTTGGCATACCTTCAGTGGTAAGCTTCATTCTCTGAGCACACATCCTATTTTGATCAAATTTAGTTGAGGATTCTAACTTTCAAATGATATATTATTCATTATAAACCTTACATAGTACTTCAAGATCTGACTCTAAGAAGTTCATGAAATTTTGTGCCGAATCCTCGTAACTATCAATTGTTATACATATAGTTACAAAATAACTTGGATTTCTTCAAACATTAAGAAATGGCTCAATTCCTTCTATAAAAATGTTCATTTACTATTAGGGAAGATGTGTACAAAGTTTTTTCTTTTTTTCTGCTCATAACCACAAAAAGGACTCTAATAGTAAAGAGTTTTTCTTCACAATCTCTCACCCTAAGTACCTTGACTACCTATAATAAGTTTAGGACTTACATTTAGTATGTTGACACTCAAATATCTTCATATATATGATTTATGTCTTCATGCTCAATTAGTGAGTGAAGCTCCAATAGATACCCTCAATCACTAATTGGCATTATCTGAGTCTTCATATGTTCTTCTTCTCTTTTATTCCTGCCATTCCTTTGAATCCGCTTGTCTTCACACCATCTAAGATTTTGGTCATGATGTCTACTATTTGATCCTTTGTAGAAGTATACACCACTTCAAGTTCCTTCTCCATTATCTTTTCTCTCAAGAAATGATACTTAATTTCTATGTGCTTTGTTCTTGCATGAAATATTGGATTTGTTCCAAGATAAAGTGAACTCATATTATCTCCATGTATTGTGGGTATACCTTCATCAATTCCCAAGCTTTTGAAAATATTCTACATTCATATGATCTTTTTAGCTGCTTCTACCAATCCTTTGTATTCTACTTCAATTGATGATGAGGCTACTGTGTGTTGCTTCTTTGACACCAACTCACAAGCTTATCACCTATGTACACCATATATCCATCAGGAGATATTCTATCATCTTGGCTTCTATCCAATCTGAGTCACCATATGCCCTAAATTTAATGTTTGAGGTAAAAGGCTAATATAATCCTTCACTTACGGTTCCTTTTATATATATGAGAAGTCTTGGACTTGCAATCCAATGAGGATCCTTCGGACAATGCATAAATTGTGAGAGGACTCCCACTCCATAACTAAGAACAGGTCTTGTTAGTGTAACATGAATCAAACTTCCCACAAGAGATTGATATTTCTTCATGTCTTTATATTTTTCACCATCATGTTTGCTAAGTTTTTTATTGACTTAAAGTGGAGTTGAGGCTTCTCTGCAATTCTCCATGTCAAACTTCTTCATTAGGTTCAAAAGATATGTTTCTTGTGATAGATATGACCCATGATCTGCATAAGTGATTTCTAGTCCAAGAAAATATTATAACTTTCCTATATCACTTATTTTGAATTCCTTTTCAAGTAATCTCTTCTCTTCTTTAATTCCTTCATTTGAGGTATCTGTGATTCTAATGTCATCTACATATATGCAAATGTAGATTGTACCTTCATCTGCTCTTTTAATGAGTAGACTTGCACCTACCTTCCAAAGATCATTGAGATACTTCACAAGTATGTAGTTCCATGCTCTTGGTGCTTGCTTTAATTATTCGAGTGCTCTTCTTAACCTGCATACATAATTTGGATACCTAGAGTCTACAAACCCTTGTGGTTTCTCCATATATAGTTCATCTAATATGTATCCATTCAAAAATGCATTCTTTATGTCTAAGTGACTCAAGGTCCATCCTTTTGAAGCTGCAATTTCAATGATTGTCCTTAGTTGACACTTTGTCCATAGGACTAAATGTCTCATCATAATCTATTCCATAAATTTGAGCATAGCCTTTGACCACCAATCTAGCTTTGTATCTCGCTATTCTCTCATTTGAAAGCTTCTTCACTTTATAAACCTATTTATTTCCAATCACTCTCTTACCATGTAGTCTTGGAACAAGTTTCCATGTCTTGTTCTCCTTAAGTGCATTAAGCTCTTCCTTCAATATTGCTTTTCCACTTTATTTCTTTCATTTTGCTTCACCATAGTTCTATCATAGTTCTGAGGTTCTTCATCATCTTTGACCATATAAGCATGGATTTTTTGAGTCATATAAGAATTATCATAAGGATGCCTTGTTGGTTCTCTCCTTATGCTACTTGATCTTCTTGGTTCATCCTCTTCATGTGTATCTAAATAGATTTCTTCATGAAACCTAGGTGCATCTTCATTTCTTCTTGATGATCCATCCCTAGATGTACTAGCTTGCCCATGATCTTCATCTTCATACACCTGCACTATTGATTTACCTCTTTCACCTCTTCTTACCTCCTTTTCAAATTCTTCAATTTCTTGATTTTGTTTTGCAAACCAATTTTTTCTGCTCATCAAATGTTACATTTCTAGAATCAAGAAATTGTTTGGTTAAAGGATTCCATAACCTATAACCCATTTTCTTTTCATCATACCCAATGACTATATATTTTCTGTCTTTGGTTCTAGTTTATGCCTAAGTTTAGATCGTACATAAGCATAGGGAACTAATCCAAATACTTTAAAATTGTCTAATGTTGGCTTCTTATCCCACCAATTTTCATAGGGAGTCATTCCATCAAGAGTTGTACATGGAAACCTATTCACATGGTAAGTTGTTGTATTCATAGCCTCACCCATATATAATTTGGAAAATTATTTTCTTTAAGCATCGTCCTAGAAAATTCAACTAAGTTCTTATTCCTTTATTTTGCCACCCCATTTTGTTGAGGTGTGTATCTACAAGTTATTTCTCTCTTAATACCTACATTCCAAAGATAATCATTGAATTATTGGGAGATGAATTCTCCCCCTCCACCAAACCTTTACCTTTTTAGCTTTTGGATGGTTATTCTTTCTACATATGCATGGGAATGCTTGAAGGCTCCAAGTACTTCTTATTTGTCCTTCAAAACATAAAGGCTTATCCATCTTGTAGCATCATCAATAAAAAGAACATACTACCTAGAGCCATTGATTGATCCTTCTTTTGTTGGTCCCCATACATCTGTATGGATAAGCTCTAGTATTCCACCATGATTGAATCCTTTCTTATGAAATGGTAATCTCTGTGCATTTCCCATTTGTCATGCTTCACATGTCTATATCATATGTTGAATTTCCATATTAGTTAGACCTAGTCCTCTTTCATTGAAATGTCCTAACCTCTTATGCGAGAGGTTCAATTTTGTAATTAACCTCCTCACCATGCATGAGCAATGGTTGAACAACATTCCTTTTACTTTCAAAGTGAATATTCTACCTTCCTTCTTACCATAGACAATCTAATTACATCCATTCTTTGGATCTTCCACAAAAACTCCTTCATTTGTAAACCTGACTTGAAAACCTTTTTCAACTATTTGTCCCACACTAATCAAGTTCTAGGTATTGTGGGAACATAAAAAACATTTGTGGGAAAATCTTCTCCACTCGTGCACTTCACTTTTCTAGTTGAATATACATTATGCCTTGTATTATCACCTGTCTAAACTATATGGCTAGGAATGCCTTATTCTAATTCTAACATTAACTCTACATTTCTTGATAAATGATTTGAACAACCACAGTCAATGTAAAATACCTTGAGGTTTTCTGCCTTTGATGTATTAATCAAGTTCATCATCAATGTTGTATGATTCTCATTCTGTGTATCATTTGCATAGTTGTAGTAGGTAGTGTTGTAGGATTAGTTTTGTCCCCAATTTCTTCCTCCACCTCTACCAAACCCACCTCTTTGACTTTGTCTTCCTCTTTGAAGATGATTCTGATATCTTCTATGTCTGCCTCTAGCATTGATATTCTTATTTTGATTTGAACTTTATTGATTATGCCAAGAATTGTATGCCAAATGATTGCTCAAATCACATATCCAACATGTCTTCTTGTTATAATTTTGATTACTTCTTCCTCTTCCATTTCCTCTACATTTACCTCTTCCATTGCCTCTTCTTTTTGTTGAAATACCAAAGTACTACTCCTACTCTACTATCAAACACCATCCTACCAAGCTATGGAGGTAGAAAGAAAAGATAAGAAAACATGATGAACTAAATTAATAGAAATGAACTTACAAAGAATGCTCTATGAGCATGGAGACACCATGAGAGGCGTGTGTGCATTCTTGCCAAGAAATATGGGATCCCTAGACATGTAGGGTTTCTAACATGGGGTAGCTAGTTCTTACGGAACCATTTGCCACCTTTATTCTTTGTTCTTTTTGTTGTTGTAGTCTTCCTGTGATCCATTGATGGAAACTTTCGCTCCCTTTGGTCCTTGTGTTGTGGACAATTCTTGACGTCAACTTTACTTTAGTGACATCTCCTTTGTTTGGCCTTGTAGTGGTCTTTGGGTGCCACTTGCTTGTGAGTATCATGTGTTCAAGCCATAGGGAAGGTCTTAATCTTTTAAAGAGCAATGTCTAATCCCTTTAAATAGGGCTTGACTTGATTTGAATCTCAATAAGTTTAACTCTTTGGAGAGCTAATACATTTTCACTTTAGAGTATACATGGTTTCAAGACTTAATGGCTTTGGGAAGATCCTACCTTCATCAATAAGGTGGCGTCTAATCCCATTACAAGTAGCCATAGAAAAAAGCTTTTATTTAAGCACTTATTTAAACTTTCTCAATAAATACTAAACAAACATGCCTCAAATAGTGCAAGATGGTTACATCTAGAAGAATTTGAAGCTAGCTTATAAGCATAAAAATGAATGTTGAGATTTTCCCTTTGACTCTTGAATTTTGTGGATGCCTAAGAAAAACGGGAGGCAATATTGATGACATAAGAGATTATGTTATCACTTGGATCCTATTCAAAAAATAGATGTCATTTTTACTGAATTCTTCTTTGGTGATGACAATGCATTCATAGGAGCTCATTGAATTCTTCAACACCTTAACATGTTCTCTACCTATGACAGCACATTCAATCACTCTTTGGTGGGATGCAGATTTAAACAATATGTGGAAAGATGTCCCACACCTAAATTGCCTACACAAGCAAAACGAGTTTCCCTATTTTTAGATGGACTTCTAAGTGGAAACTTAGATCATATGTATATCTCAAGGAGCCAATCACACTAGATCAATGCTTGAGAATGTGTATTGACATATAAGAAAACTTTGATGAGGAGTTAGAGTTGTCCAAAATCTACAAGAATTGATAGTTCTACTAGTCATACTTCTAGACTCTCCACTTCATTAGATGAGCTAGCTGAGCAGCTTGCCAAGAAGCTAAGAGTTCAAAATAGACAAACACCTAGGGTCACCTCCTTGAAGTGATGTTATACTTGTGGAGGGAGCCACATGGCTAACATATGCCCATTGCAAACCCACAACATGAGAGAATTGAATGCTCCATATTATACTATTGAGAGAAAATATACCAACCATACAACTCACGATTGTCTGTACAATAGGCAGGTTGTCAGACAAATGTATCAGCAACCTTACCAACATGGTAGGTATCAGAACCAATACCAATAGCCGTATTATAGTCCACAATAGCAATATCAACCTAAATACCAATAGCAATATCAGACACCATATAGGCCACAACCCATCCTAGGAAACCAACTGGCACCTCTTGCCAATGTGATTCCAGTTTAGTATGCAGTGGTAGAGGAGGACTCTAATAGAGCATTGGTGCCAATGATCCCTTTGGTCACAGAAAATGACCCTCATGCTCAAAGTTTTGACTACACCCATGAAGATAGTGTAGAAGCCTATTACACAGAGTCACCTGAGCACAATGAGACAGAAGTAAAAGCCATGACAAAGAACGATATTCAAATGATGGCTAAGTTCTTATTTGAGAATGTGTTCACTCGACATGGGTTACCAATAGAGTTAGTAAGCCATAGAGGCCATACACACTTCTTGAACGAATTCATTGAAAGCCTTCTCCAAGAATTCTTGGTGATACATAAGAAGTATGCCCCCTATCATCCACAAGCTAAAAAACAACATGAGAGCACAAATAAGATCCTATGTAATGTATTGAAAAAACTTGTAAACAATAAATGCTCTGACTGGGATAAACAACTTCATCTGCTTACTAAGTACTCAATCCACAAAACAGTACTCAATCCACCCAATTTCAAATGATCTTTGGATAGAATGTTGTTTTACCATTAGGCTTCCTGATCCCGACTTAAAAAGTAGCACAAGAGCACGAGTGGAATGGACATGAGTTGTCCTCCATGATATTTGATCTAGAACGCTTAGGTGAGATTAGGCTATGAGCAACAGCAGGAATCTATGCTGCAAAGAAAAGACAAAAGGCATGCTTCCATGCACACATCAAGGATAAAGGATTGAAAGAGGGAGACCTAGTGTTGGTTTATACACTAAAGTAGCATGCTTGTAAATTGGAAAAATGAGGATATGGACCCATGGTCATTAATAGAATATCCTCTCATAGTGCATTTCAATTGGCCACTCTAGAAGGTGACATCTTGCCAAGCTATATTAGTGGATTTTGAGTCAATCTATTTCAAGAAAATCTTACAGAGGATATGCTAATGAGACTTGACACTGCTAACAAGCAAAAAGAAGAAGAGTTAAGGGTTAGAGAAGAAGCACAGGCAGAGGCTAGAGAGTGCATTAGCGAAATAAGTTAAGGAAACAAGGCCTAGATGTCAATCCCAATGCCCCAAGATATCACAAGGCCATGTGCCAAACATCGACTGTAGTTGCTCCTCGGATAATTGACCGACGTCTCATTGTGACCCTAGAGGTAGGAAAAGGACATAGTGTAAGGACTGTGAGAGACTTGATTGACTCAAGTGTAGTAACTAGTGCAATTAGGCTCTCATACTATAAAGATCTACAATTGAACATCAATTCCATAGAAGCCTATCTCACAGGATTGGGAGGTGTGGAAACCCCTTGTTTGGGTGAGGTGGAGCTTCCCATCTACCTTCAAGGTGTCCCAACGATGGTCAAAATGCTAGTGTGTCAAGATGAGGACCTTACAGAAACACTTGTCTTGGATCAAGATTGGATCCATGACCATGTTGTCAACTAAAACCTTAGAAGTCAACTTCTTCAAGTGTGGGTACATGAACAATGCATTACATTAGAATTAGAGAATTTCATGGTTACAAATGCAGGTATCATACATTCTCTTAGTTCTTCTAAGACTTATCTTAAAGATGAAGATGTTGTATGTGTCAAAAACTTTATGATGCAGTGAAGTATTTTGATGGTGATGCACCACAGTGCACTCTCCTTCTTGAGAGTCTACGATATATCCTTAGAGTAGAAAATTGAGCTCCAAGTGCGACACATGGTACTTTGCACAGAGGCTGCAGAATATGTAGAAAAACACAACACACAGGGAGCACGAACACAGACTTCTTAGGTGCTACAAATGCGGTCAAACTTACAGTCTGTGGTTGACTAGACCACTATATGTTTTATTAAAGAACATATACAAAGAAGTGTCCGATGGCCATTTGGCCTTTCTAATGGACACTAATGGTAACAATCTCCAACGAACAACCAATATGTCCAAAGTAACTATGGGAGAAAAATAAAGAATGATAAAGAATACATGAGTGTAACTATACAAAGTATACCTCCCACTTGATGGGCATGTTACACAGTATACAAATGATTGTGTAAGATCATGAATCAAGTAACCCCCATCAAGTGACAATGGTGTTGAAAGCTATCATATGGTAGAGCTTTAATCAAAGCATCTGTAACATTATCTCGAGTGTGAACCTTCTCAAGAATAATGCATTCAATGGTTAAGCAATCTCTAATGCAGTGATACCTCACCTCAATGTGTTTGGTCTTTGCATGATAAGCTGGATTCTTAGCCAAAGCAATGGGACTTTGACTATCACTGAGCAAATAAGGTACATGCTGAGGTAAACCCATATCACAAGCAAGATGAGAAAGCCACAATGCTTCCTTACATGCCTCACTTGTTGCAACATACTCTGTTTTTGTGGTGGAAAAAGCTCAAAATTCTTGAAGACGAGATCTCCAACAGATAGCACCTCCAACAAAATGAAAAATGTACCCTGATGTAGACTTATGATTGTCTACACAACCAGCATAGTCAAAATCTGTGTAAGCAATAATGGATGCTTTCCCTCTACCTAAGCATAAACTCTTGTCCTTAGTGCCACTTAGATATCTCAAAATCATCTTGACCGCTTCCCAATGTTTCTTGCCAGGATTAGACATATATCTGCTCACAACTCTCACTGCAAATGCAATATCTGGTCTTGTAGCTACCATAGCATACATGAGACAACCAACATCAGACTGATAGGGAATTTAGGTCATGAATTCCCTTTCCTAATCTAATTTGGGGCAATCCTCCTTGCTCAATTTCACATATGTGGGTAAAGGTGTACTCAATGCCTTTCCACCCTGCATTTTGAACCTCTGAAGTACTTTGTCTATGTACTCACTTTGAGACAAGTATATGCATCTCTTACTCCTATCAAGAGTAATGAGCATGCCAAGAATATGTATGACATCCCACAAATCCTTCATATCAAATGTCTGACTCAACTTCTTTTTGAGAAATGACAAGTCAGAAGAGGACTTCCCAGCAATCAACATATCATCGACATAAAGTATCAAGCATATCAAGCTACCATCTGAGCATCTGTTTGTGTAGAGACAATGATCCTCATTACTTTGAGAATATCCTTGAGACTTCACAAAAGCATCATACTTTTGCTTTCATTGTCTAGGGGACTATTTAAGTCCATACAAGCTCTTCTTGAGCTTACAAACTAGACTTTCCTTGGGAGGAACTACATAACCCTCTGGTTGTTCCATATAGATCTCATATGTAAGATCTTCATCCAAAAAATCACTTTTCACATCCATTTGGACTAGCTCTAAGTCCTCCATTGCAAGTAATCCAAGCAACATGCACACGGTAGTCATCTTGACCACTAGAGAGAAGATTTCCTTGAAATCAACACCATGTTGTTGCTTAAAACCCTTTGCAACAAGTTGTGTTTTATGCTTTGAAGAAGCACTATCTGATGTGAATTTCAACTTATATACCCATTTACATTGTAAAGCTTTCTTGCCCTTTGGCAAAGGTTCTAAATCTCAAGTACCATTCTTGTGAATAGAATCCAAATCACTCTTCATGGCATGCTCCCACTTGACATGATCCTCTGTCTACATAGCCTCTTTGTAGCAAGAAGGCTCACTGGCATATGTTAGCAACAAAATCTAAACCTAGAACATATCTATCAGGCAGATGTGAGACACGTGCATAGCATCTCAATGGTTGCTGAATAGGAACATTTGCAGACCGATCTGATAAGACATTCTCTTGAATGTCCGTCTCTGCAGCATTTTTATGCATGCTAATTGGAGGACTAGTATCCTCAAACACTACTCTTCACTCTTCAACCTCCTTAATTGGCTGTTTATGCTTCTTAGACTCATTGAAAATGACATCACTACTTTTGATCACTGGCTGTGTTTCAAGATCCCATAAGAAATATCCAAATTGTCCGTCTCGACCATATCCAAGAAAAATGCATTTCTTTGACTTATGCTCCAACTTTTTTCTAAGATTCTTGGGTATATGAGCATATGCTTCACACCCAAAAACTTGAAGATGATCATAATATGGTGGCTTCCCTGTCCATAACTCTTGTGCCACTTTCAAGCCTTTGGAAGTACTAGGTGAAAGGTTAATCACATGAACTGCAATCAATACTATTTCTACCCAAAAGCTTTGTGAGAGGTTTGCATGATGCAACATAGAGACTACTCTATCCTGAATAGTTCTATTCATCCTTTTAGCTACACCATTCTATACTAGGGTATAATGAGCTATAAACTCTCTATAAATTCCTCTAGACTAGCAAAAGGGTTGAAGTCATGTGAGGTATACTCACCCCCATTATCTAAATGTAAAGCTTTGAGCTTAGTTCCTTTTTTAGTCTCAACTGAAGCAAGCCATTTTCTAAAATTAGGGAATACCTCATCCTTTGATTTGATAGGATATACCCAAACTTTTCTAGTAGCATCATCTGTGAAAGTGAAAAATTCAAGAGAACCACTTAATGCCCTTGTGGGCATAGGACCACATACATATGTATGAAGGAGATCTAAAGGCTGAATTGAAAAGTCAATGTGCGTTCTATGCACATTTTTTATTTGCTTTCCATATTGAAAATAATCACAAAATGAAAAATCTTAGAAAGATAACACAAGTAAATAGCCAGAATGAGAAAGATTTTCCATTCCACTACGAGATATATGGCCCAAAACACCCTTCCAAATACAAGCCATAGGTTGTTCAGTAATAGCTAACAAGCGTTCTTTCTATGATACAAATAAAGGATAAAGTGAGCCAACTTTGCTTCCTTTTGCAATAACCATATTGCCCTTTGATATGCAAAAGGACTGAGCAGAGAAGACCACCTTGTAACCAAGGTCATCTAGTTGACCAATTGACATCAAATTGCATGATAACTGAGGTACATGGCGTACATTATGCATAGTAAATTTTGAACCATCAATGAACTTCACAACCACATCTCCAATCCCCACAACATCACACTGGTAAGAGTCACCAAGTCTCACTGTACCAAGGGACTTTACTGCATAATTAGAGAACCATTGTCTATGTGATGTATGGAAAGAAGCACCAGAATCTAGAAACCACATGTGGGAAAGAGAATCAGCCATACGAGCCTCAGTTGGCACAATGCTATCAAGTGTCAACACATTAGCATCATCAAAAATAGCATTAATTTCTTCAATCTTCATAGTTGAAGTAGATGGTGCAAGTAACTGTTTAACATGCCCATCAACATTCTATCCTTTACCTTTAGCATTCTTTGATGCATAAAAATCTTTCTTCATGTGTCCCTTCTTATGAAAATAATGGCATTGGATATCCCTCTTCCTTGATTTTCTTCTACTCTTATTCCATTGACCGTTCTTTTATTTGTTCTTGCTCTTGTCATGTTGCTGATTCTTTCCTTGGTAAGAATCACAAACATTATATGCATCTCCACTCTGAGTCCCAACCATAGATTTTCTATGAATCTCCTCACTCAAGAGTGCTCCACATATGTCATCATAGACAAGTTTACCACCAGGTGTACTATTGCTAATAGCTGTGCAAAACGTATCCCTTGATGATGGCAAGGTGCATAACAACAAGATTTCTTTCATTTCATTATCCATATCTATTTTATGAGCCTGTAACTAGGAGAATATAGCATCAAATTCATTTAGATGAGCACCAACACTGTCTATGTCCTACATGTGAAGGTAATATAACTTTCCCATCATATACACTTTATTTGATGTTGTCTCTTTTTCATATGTATTGCATAACTTCTTCCAAAGCTCCTCTGCACTTTCACAATCTAATACTAGTAAACATTATCTACCAGGTGCAATTGAATGGTAGACCGGGCCATTTCATCTAATTCCCCAATTATCTTCATCCATGTCAGCAGGATTCTTTGAGATTTCATTTACTGGCTTCCATTGCCTCCTTTGATTTAGCACATCTTTAATCTGATTCCCATAGAGCAAAGTTTGTGCCATCAAATTTTCGAATCTCAAAATGTTCTTTGCCCTGCAAGTTATAGCTCCTCCTCGGAACACTGGCACTAGACCCTCATCCACCAAACCTGCCTCAGACCTCTGATGCCCTGATGGTAGACAACTGAATAGAATGATAATGGAGCTAGAGGAGTCCAAAAACCACTAAGGCTCAAAGAAGGATGACCAAGTGTTAGATTCTGGGAGAGAATCTAGCAATCTTCCAAAAAAATAAATTAATGACCAACCAGAAGGATTATGTGAGAATAAATGTGCTCACACCAGTAAGTGTATCAAGGAGTAAATTGACCACTCTATAGTTGACAAAACCAAAAAATTTGGAAAACTTTTACCAGAGTATCCTCTGCAAAATGAGCATATGACTAGTGTCAAAATATCATAAAACTGCAAGTACTAACATGTTTATTGACATATTGAATCACTAACACCACTACATATAATCAATTACCTGAAAGAAGCCAATTAGGCATATCGAACACCTTTGAACAACTATCATACATCTCCTATGGCGAGGCTAGGTAACTCTTCCACCTGCATCACCAAAGATACCATGACATTTGGGTGTATCCCAGTTAAGAAGACCTCATCACGACCCTGTTTATCAAATGTAAAAGGCTTTATGCAAAAACATAACCGCTATATCAATGACCACATGGACGCACATAAGCGATATCCGTAGAAGCATACATAGTGTATATATGCTCAATATATGCAGTAAAATGACACTAAAAAGCTGAATTCACAACCAAAAACTAGTCAACAACACCTGCAAGTGTCTATCAACTATGTTGTTTAGGTTCAAAAAGACCTACATAAATTTGGAGTGGCTACTCCCACCACAACTGAAAACATTTTGAGAAACCTATAGTTTTACAAGTGTGGCTGAAAACACAGCCCCAAACGTGAAAACGTATTTTCAGAGAAGTACAAAGAACACTCTTCTTGATGTTCTTGAAACGGTGTGAAGAGACCTATGCACAAAGGTACTCCAAAATGGCTCCAAAAATCACCCCAAAATTCTTTAAAAATAGGCTTTGAAAGCAAAAGATGAAGCTTTGAAGTAGAAGGTAGAAAAAATGTTTCGAAGCGACGAAGTTTGGTCTAGCCAACCGGCACAAGACCAGCCCTTGAGCTTATGGAGACTCAAATAGAACTTATAAGCATGTGATAAGTGGAAAGAAACACACTATGTACTTTGGAGCATCAAGGAGAATGAGTCGATACAAAATAGATAGGTTCACGGGTTGACGAATTTAAAAAACTTACTATCTATGGAAGAGACAATGAACTTCAAATGCCCATAGCGATGAGTGTGATAACAATTAGAAAAAATCCTTTTATGGGAGTGATACACATAGGGTTGAGTGTAAATGCACAAAAGTATACGCTATAGGAATAAATGAGACATTCACTGGTGGTACTTCCTATTTTTCAGGAATACGCAGAGATTGACCCCGTTACAGAAACAATCAGATTTCTCCAAATCTACTGCAAATGCTATGAAAATTTATAGGCATAAACTAGACACTAATATCCTTTCAATGAGCCATCTTCCACTCAATTTGGAGCTCTAGAGAGAGAGCAGCAGCCTCTGCAAGATTACTATTGGTGAAGAAGATGATGCAGAGAATTGAAGGAGCAAGACAATGATGGTCACAAGTGTATGTATATTGCTTCCATGTAATGTACAAGTGATTTCAAGTCTTTATATAGACTCTAGGAGTGTTCCATGACTTCTACAAGTGAAGTTTGAATTCAAATGAAGGTGGGAATGGTTGTTGGAGGGAATCAATTCACTTTCCTAGAATCTAGGAAAAGTGAAGATCTAGTTTGATCTACTTTTAGGTGATTGATTGCTTGATTGAAAACAACTTCAACCACCACAAATTCATGGGATTTGGGATTCATCTTTCTACCTTTACATGTGTAAAGCTCAAGGCTTTTACAATGGTAAATGAACCATCAAAAATCTCTGAAAAAAATACAATAAATGAGCATAAGAAAAAGAACTCTCCAACGGATATTCTTTCGACGCGATAGTCTTTGTTGTAGATCAAATCCACCTCAAGCATACAGTAAGCTTGATGTTCCAACAACTCCCCCTCAAGCTAAAGTATGCTTGAGTCTTCATTCTCTGATAGGTTGAATACTTGCCATAGCTTTGAATCTACAAAGCTTTATTCCATCAAGTGCCTTCGTCATCGTATCTGCTACTTGCTTTTCAGTTGGAACAAAAGAAATGTCAATCTCGTTTGCCATGAGCTTCTCCCTGATGAAATGGTAATGGACTTCTATGTGCTTGGTTCTCACATGGAAAATAGGACTTGCCGCTAGATGCATGGAACTTACATTATCTCCAAATATGTGAGGTTTGGAACTCACAAGTCCCAAATCTGTATACAATGCTTTTAACCATATTGCCTCTTGAGTTGTTATGGTCAAGCCTCTATACTCTGCATCATTTGAGGATAAAGCAACTATTGGTTGCTTCTTGGAACTCCATGACACTAGCTTCGAACCTGCAAATGCTAAGTAACCAGATGTACTTTTTCTATCATCCTTAGCTCCTGCCCAATCTGCATCTGAGTAGATTTTGATATCTAAATCTGAAGAGTAAGGATAGAATATACCTTCGTTGATTGTACCTTTGAGATACTTAAGTACTCTCTTAGCCACATCCATGTGTGGTCTTCTCAGTGAGTGCATGAATTGACTAAGCACTCCCACACTATATGAGATGTCTTCCCTTGTATGAGTAGCATATATCAAGCTACCTACCAAGCTTTGATACTCTTTAATGTCTTCAATTTTCTCACCTTCATAAACAATAAGTTTATGATTCATCTCCAAAGGTGTACCTGCAGGCTTAGTGTTCTCCATTTTGAACTTGAGAAGAAGATCTTGAATGTATCTTCTTTGAGTCAAATACATTCCTTCATCTGTGTATATCACCTGCATACCTACGAAATATGTGAGCTCACCTAGGTCACCGATTTTGAACTCTTCTTGCATGTGTCCCTTGATCCTTTGGATGCCATTTAGATCATCACATGTCACAATAATATCATCTACATATACACATAGATAGATAAACTCATTGTGATCCCTTTTGATGAATATAGAAGGATCTAAGCTTCTAGCTTTGAACCCTTGATCTTGAAGATATGTAACCAACCTGTAATTCCAAGCTCTTGGAGCTTGTTTCAATCCATACAATGCTTTCTTAAGTTTGCAAACATAAGATGGATGATTAGGCTTTTCAAAACGTGGTGGTTGTGACATCACTACAAGGAATACGGGCGTGTAGCGACGGTTAACGCGACAGAATTTCGTCGCTGTAAAATTGCAACTTGCGTCGGAAATACCGTCGAGCGCGGACCGTCGATTATACGACGCAAAAAACGACGGTATTTGCGACGGTATATGCCTAACGTCGCATAAACGACGCTTGTTAATGGCGTCGCTTAAGCGACGCTCTTTAGCGTCGCATAAGCGACGCTCTTTAGCGTCGCATAAGCGACGCTCTTTAGCGTCGCATAAGCGACGCTCTTTAGCGTCGCATAAGCGACGGTTTATAAGCGACGGTCTATTGCATCGCTTATACGATGACGCGTTGCATCGCTTATGCGACGATCTGTTGACGGACAAAAATTAAAACGTTGGAGGCTCTGCAATCGGCATTTTCACGCATCCGATCGAAGAGCTCCCAACGTTCGCAATTGCGCTGCGCTTACGAACTGAAGCAAGTATATGCAGAATTGTTGTTTTGCTTAAGCTCTCTGTTATTGTCTCCCTGTCTTTGTTTCTCTCTTTCTACATCTTTGTCTCTTTGAATTTTCTCTCTCTCTCTCTCTCTAGATCTCTCTCTAGATCTCACTCTCTCTCTCTAGATATCTCTCTCTCTCTAGATCTCTCTCTCTCTCTCTCTCTCTCTCTCTCTCTCTCTCTCTCTTCTCTCTTTCTCTTCTCTCTTTTTATTGCAGGTTATTCAAGAAGCTAACCAAGCAAAAACTATGGATCACAATTGTAAGTACAATTTCTATTATTTGTAGATCATATGAATTGTGTTATTTTCATTACATACCATACTCACACTTATTGATATGCACTCATACACTTATACATGACGAAGAAGCACACACACATGCATATACCTACATATACACATATACATGCACATACACACACATACACATAGAGTTATACATATACACACACATACACAAGAACATGCACATATTGATACATACATATACACTTATACATGCACATGCATATACATACATATACGCACACATACACATGCACATATACACATATACATGCACATACACACACATACACATAGAGTTATACATATACATGCATATACATATACACACATACACATGCACATGCACATACTCATACACACATATGCACTTATACATGCACATGCACATACATACATATACACACACATACACATGCACATACATACATATACACACACATACACATGCACATACATACATATACACACACATATATACACTTAGGTACACACATATGAATGAATTATATAATTAAAGTATTAAAACACATGCTTAATATAAACAATAATAAAAATCAATAGAACAAAACTCTTCATTACTTAATACCATACACACAATTCAAAACATGACTGAAATGAAAAATATATAGATAAATATATGTATATATCAATGTAAATACATAATCCAATGTCATAATCAACGTCTAAAATCCTAATCATCGTCATCATCATCATCATCATCATCAGCAATATCATGATCAGATGGATCTTCCTCATCCTCATCCTCATGATCACCCTGTGACGATCGAGATCGTCCCTCCTGTGTCTGTCTCTCCACCTCATCCATATTTGTCTCCCCATAATACTCCTGTATTACATATAACAAACATAAATCAATAAAATAATTAAAACATTCATAACAACAAAATAATTATATAAAATTTAAAAATACTCACAAAGGCATCAGGATGATCTTGTATATACTCGCTCAAACGCCGATATCCAAAATGTGTAGCATACTCGATCTCGTGTTTCGTAGGATATCGGCCATAATCCTTTCGCTGCAATGAAACAAATAAAAAACATTAGTTGCTTGCATTTTAACTAAAATAAAAAATATACTCACAATAACACATATACTTACAAACGTAGCTACAAAACCATTATGGCCCATTTGGCCTAAGTGCGATGTGTGGCCCGACTCCACTCTCTTCCTTGCAGCAGCCTGTTTATTCAAGGAAAAAAATACATAAATTAAATTAAAAAATTACTAAAATATCTAAAAATTATAAATATAAACTATTAATTTGTGTACCTTCTGCTGAGGAAATGACTCCTGAAGACGTAGCTGTCTACGAAAAAACTGCCACGACTCAGGTAGTATGTTAGCTCGCCTCTTATTTTTTTCGACCATACAATATCTCCTGTTAATTTAATCTCAAACAGAAAAAAAAGTCAGAATACATACACATTTATACACACATATACACATACACATACACATACACATACCCACATACACATATACATGCAAACATATACGCATGCATATATGTATATATATACACATATACATACATATAACATAAACACACATATACATATCCACATATATACGTACACACACATGCATGCATATACACATTCATACAAAATACATGCATTTATCCCACAATAATATGTGTTGTGTATATGTGAATATGTGTGTATGTATAAATGTGTATATGTGAATATGTGTGTATGTGTAAATATGTATATGTGAATTTTTTATTTATGTAGATAATCAAATTATTAATATCAAATACCATTATTTGTAGATTCTGATCAATCAGATGGAACTCCACCACCGTCTCCTCATCGTGCAACGACTTTATACTGTAAGTATATGAAATATTTAATTTTAACTATATTTGATGGATACATAACTTATATATTTTTTTTATGTTTCTTATGATGTGCAGATTCTGATCAATCAGAGGGTACTCCACCACCTCCTACCCATGCAACGACTTCACATGTGTCCTCCGATAGGAATTATGATGAATTTTACTATCAAGAGCATATTATATGTTGGTGTAACTCTTGTTATGGCACGTATCGAAGACCACGATTGGAATGTATTGAACATGAGGCAGAGTATGGTACTTTTGAGCATGCACCATCACCTAGTCAACGTGATAATGCTTGGGTATGTATTTTCTATATATATTAATGTCATTTTTTTATTTAAAAACCATGTATAAAATCAAATTATTATTGATATACAGGAATACTTGCTCGATGATGATGATGATAATGATTTTTCTCATAATGTTAATATACCTCGTACACGTCATGGACTTGCTGTTCATCAATTACAAGCAGAGGTTTCTAGAAATCCTCTACCTCCTGGTTTAGAGAATGAAACGGCTGGAGATTATCCATTGCCAGCTCGTGATCGTTCTTTAGTACAAACATATGATAGAAGAAGATATGGAGGATGGAATAGAGGACCACTTCCTTTAGATGGAGAGGTTTTCAACTTTTGGGGTAATCGCTATATGATTGCTCCATCCACTATTACTAATGCTGGTCGTGGTCTCTTTATTGTAGAGGATTTGTATGTGCCTCCGAACTCTGAAGTCACTCTTATGTCATTTTGTGGTCCTATATATGGATGGGGAGATTGGCATCGACTTTCACGTTATGTTCAAAGCATGAGTACTTATGGAATATGCTTGAACGCAGCATCTCTTACTAGTAGAAGGATTTTACATGCAGAAAATGAAAGATTATATATTGATGGAAGACCTTACACACATGGAAATATAGCAGGTTTAATAAATAGTAGTCGAGGGTTACATAATAGTTCAAGGACTAATTGCACATTTGAGGAGCGTGAAAATAGTCATGAATCACCATACATGAGTAGAGATGTATCAAGATACATAGTTGTCAATGCTATTACTACATTACATGCTGGTGATGAACTATTAGTGAATTATGGATGGCGTAGACCTCCAAGAGCACCTTTTAGCTAGAGAGAATAAAAATTTTCTATCCATATTTAATAAGTTATATACTTAATTTTATATTTGAAGTTTAATTTTTATTCATTTATGGAATACTAATGAGTTTTGTTTATATGTGTAGATTCCAATGTATGATGTTGATGATATTCGTCCACAACATTCACAATTACCAATAAGACCTCATTTATCAGAAGCTTCCATGAGGAGGCTACGCAAAACTAATCCTGTGCAATATGCAAAGTTGAAAGATCTATATTCAAAAGATGATAAAGTACAAGATTTGTGTGACAATGATGAAGATGATGGCATGGCAGATTTTATTGAGGATTGGTATCAAAATGACAGTGAGAGCATGGATATTTCTAAAAATGAGAAATATCTTCGAGAGGAATGTTTAAAGCATGTATATGAAGGAAGTCGTTTGACACGACTAAGTGCAAGCTTACTTATTCTCAACCTTCAAAATCGTTTTGGATGGAGTAATGTATCTGTTTCGACACTATTAAGGTATAATTTTCAATTTTCTATCTGCTTATATATATGCGCATCTTTTAAAACTATTAATGCATCTTTCAAAATATTCGTAAAAAATTTGATTGTTTGGATGGCAGGATACGATTGTTTGTTTTGGAGGATATGAAGTATGTATCTTCATTGAATGATTTGTCGATTCACGCATATGTTCAGTTTGAAAGTGTGAGAAGCGGATTTATAATTTGTATTCAAAGAATTTGGCACTGTTTATAGGCCATACAATGGTGACCTGGATGCATCGCATGCACAGAGGTTACTCAAGATAGAGCAATCTGATTATAATGGACTAGTGCCAGCAAGATTCCTAGGGTATGCAGTAAACCTCTTGCATGTCAATGATGAGGCGCATTTGAAGTTTAGGATACAAAGTGGAAATCATGGTGGCTTGAGAGGATCACACATATACATGCAAGAGGTTTACTGCATACCCCAAGAATCCTGCTAGTACTAGTCCCTTATAATTAGGTTGCTCTATCTTGAGTAACCTCTGTGCATGCGATTCATCCAGGTCACCATCATATGGCCTATAAACAGTGCCAAATTCTTTGAATACAAATTATAAATCCGCTTCTCGCACTTTCAAACTGAACATATGCGTGAATCGACAAATCATTCAATGAAGATACATACTTCATATCCTCCAAAACAAACAATCGTATCCTGCCATCCAAACAATCAAATTTTTTACGAATATTTTGAAAGATGCACATAAGCATACACATATATAAAATTATATGCATATATATATATGTATATTTATTTATTTACTTTCTTTAATATATCATTTTTTTTATAAACTTACAGGTTATTATCTGAAAAGTTTTTACCAAGTTTTTATATGTATATGTATATACATTTTTATTTTAGATTTTTTTATATGTATATATATATATATATATATATATATATATATATATATATATATATATATATATATATATATATATATATATATATATATATATATATATATATATATATATATATATATATATATATATATATATAGATACATACATACATACATACATATATACACACACACATACATACATACATGGATTATATTATATTACATACATAGCAGTAAATATATACTACATACATACGTGTAATGTAATACACACATTTTTATGTATATATACACATAGTATATACATATTACATTTATACACAACACATAGATGTATACATACATGATACACATGCATACATACATACTACAAAAATAGAAACATGTATATTAGATACATATATAAGTTAATATACATGCCTTTCAGTAAACATAGAGTAATAGATTTTAGGAATGACATCACACATACATAGATGCATATATAGATACATACATACGTACATACATACATAGCTCTCTCTCTCTCTCTCTCTCATATACATACATACCGTGCATTGTCGCGACGATGAGCCATAAGTGTCCGCATCTCTTTTAAACACCACTTAAGGGACCATCCTGTCCCAAACTCTGTCTCAAGTGAACTAAGCACGTACTTTTTATCCCTCTCATCATGCTCACTACAAAAATAAAAAACATAATGTAAATAAAACATAAGATATACATTTCAATTTATATGTAAAACTTTTACTTACTTCCATGGTAAGTGGATAAAGCGCAGGTAAGAGTCGCATAGTGCCCGCATTCTTCTCCTGAACTCCAATCCATTCCCTATGTACACAATGTTCCCCTCCGGCTCTATGTCGCACTCTAGTCCTAAGGTGCCTATGCATGTCCTCATAGGCAACTCTGCTCTGCTATCACGTGTTGGAGGTGGTATAGGTGTCCTAAAAATAGATAGATAGAAATAAATAAAAATATGTGCTATAATATCATTAAAAAAAATTATGAAAAAAAACATACCTATGAGCAGATAGCTCTCTTCCTGCATGTGGATCCGCAGAAGAGCCCTCGTCTGATCGCGTAAGCATCTGGATCGTATAATCCAGCTCCTCATCGGACATGTCTGCGTAGTCCCGCATTATGGCCCCTAGAGTATCTGACGGAACTCTTGCTCTCATAAGACTTTTTATGAGAGTGAGTTTCGCCTTTCTCTCTTTACTGGGATCCATAATACCTAACATATAAAACAAAATGGTTAGAAATCAATATATATATACGTGTATGTGTGTGTATGCATGTGTATGTGTGTGCATGCATGTGTATGTGTGTGTATGCATCTGTGTGTATGTGTGTAGGTATATGTGTGTGTTGTCTATGTGTATGTGTGTGTGTCTATGAGTGTGTATGTGTTTATGTATATGTATGTATCTACGTGTGTGTATGTATCTATGTGTGTATGTGTATGCATGTATGTATGCATGTGTGTGTATGCATATGTATGTGTGTGTATGCATCATTATGTGTGTCTATGTATGCATTTGTACGTGTGTATGCATCATTGCATGTGCATGTGTCTATGTGTGTATGTGTGTGTATATGTGTGTGTGTCTATGTGTATGTGTGTGTGTTTATGAGTGTGTATGTGTTTATATGTATGTATGTATCTATGTGTGTCTATGTGTCTAAGTGTGTATGTGTATGCATGTATGTATGCATATGTATGTGTATGCATATGTATGTGTGTGTATGCATTATTATGTGTGTCTATGTATGCATGTGTATGTGTGTATGCATCATTACGTGTGTATGTATCTATGTGTGTATGTGTGTGTGTATATGTGTTTGTATGTGTGTATGCATGTGTGTGTGTATGCATGTGTATGTGTATATGTGTATATGTGTATATGTGTGTGTATATGTGTGTATGCATGTGTGTGTGTATATGTGTGTATATGTTTGTATGCATGTGTGTGTATGCATATGTATGTGTGTGTATGCATTATTATGTGTGTCTATGTATGCATGTGTATGTGTGTATGCATCATTACGTGTGCATGTGTCTATGTGTGTATGTGTGTGTATATGTGTGTGTGTCTATGTGTATGTGTGTGTGTCTATGAGTGTGTATGTATGTATCTATGTGTGTGTATGTGTATGCATGTATGTATGCATATGTGTGTGTATGCATATGTATGTGTGTGTATGCATAATTATGTGTGTATGTGTCTATGTGTGTATGTGTGTGTGTATACATTATGACAGTGTATGTAAGCATGTGCATTATGTATGCATATAAGTATGTATGTATGCATATGCATATGCATTATGTATGCATATGCATATGTATGCATATGCATATGCATTATGTATGCATATGCATATGCATTATGTATGCATATGCATTATGTATGCATATGCATATGCATTATGTATGCATATGCATATGCATTATGTATGCATATGCATATGCATTATGTATGCATATGCATATGCATGTGTATGCATATGCATATGCATGTGTATGCATATGCATGTGTATGCATATGCATGTGTATGCATATGCATGTGTATGCATATGCATGTAAGTATGTATGTATGCATATGTGTGTGTATGCATATGCATGTAAGTATGTATGTATGCATATGCATATGCAATATGTATGCATGTATGTATATGTGTGTGAATGTGTGTGAATGTGTGTGTGAATGTGTGTGTACATGTGTCTGTATGTGTGTATGCATGTGTATGTGTGTGTATGCATCATTATGTGTGTATGTGTGTGTACATGTCTGTATGTGTGTATGCATGTGTATGTGTTTGTATGCATCATTATGTGTGTATGTGTGTGTATGTGTGTGTGTCTATGTGTATGTGTGTATGTGTGTGTGTCTATGTGTATGTGTGTATGTGTCTATGTGTGCATGTGTGTGTATATACTATATGTGTGTGTGTCTATGTGTATGTGTGTGTACCTATGAGTGTGTATGTGTTTATGTGTGTATGTGTCTATGTGTGTGTATGTGTTTATGTGTTTATGTGTGTATGTGTATGCATGTATGTGTATGTGTGTGTATGTCTCTCTATGTGTGTGTGTATGCATATGTGTGTGTGTATATGTGTGTCTATGTGTGTATGCATGTGTATGTGTGTGGATGCATCATTATGTGTGTATGTGTCTGTGAGTGTATATGTGTGTGTATGTGTGTGAGCGTCTATGTGTGTGTATGTGTGTGCGCGTCTATGTGTATGTGTGTCTGTGTGTGTATGTGTGTGTATCTATGAGTATGTATGTGTTCATGTGTGTGTATGTGTCTATGTGTGTATGTATCTGTGTGTGTATGTATCTATGCATGTGCATTATGTATGCATGTAAGTATGTATGTACATTATATGCATATGCATATGCATTATGTATGCAAATGTATGCATGTATGTGTTTATGTGTGTATGTCTCTCTATGTGTGTCACGTGTGTATGCATATATGTGTGTGTATGTGTGTGTATATGTGTCTGTATGTGTGTATGCATGTGTATGTGTGTGTATGCATGTGTATGTGTGTATGTGTCTATGTGTGCATGTGTGTGTATATACTATATGTGTGTGTGTCTATGTGTATGTGTGTGTACCTATGAGTGTGTATGTGTTTATGTGTGTATGTGTCTATGTGTGTGTATGTGTTTATGTGTGTATGTGTATGCATGTATGTGTATGTGTGTGTATGTCTCTCTATGTGTGTGTGTATGCATATGTGTGTGTGTGTGTATATGTGTGTCTATGTGTGTATGCATGTGTATGTGTGTGGATGCATCATTATGTGTGTATGTGTCTGTGAGTGTATATGTGTGTGTATGTGTGTGAGCGTCTATGTGTGTGTATGTGTGTGCGCGTCTTGTGTATGTGTGTCTATGTGTGTATTTGTGTGTATGTGTGTGTGTGTCTGCGTATGTGTGTGTGTGTCTATGCGTGTATATGTGTGTGTGTGAGTGTGTGTGTGCGCATACCTTGTGTATGTCTCGCTTCTCTCTCTCCCTCTCGCGCGCTGTATGTCTCTCTCTCTCTCTCGGTCTGTATTCTTCCTCGCGTTCAAGGCCCGGCACAAATGTGCCGGGAGAATTGAATTTTTTTTTTACATTCCAGAGCGTCGCATATGCGACGCTCTGCAGTTTGCCATCGTCGTTAAGTGCGTCGCTAACCTGCGACGCTACTAGCGACGCTTCTGGTTTAGCGTCGCTTATGCGACGCTATCGCCGCTTATGCGACGATGCTCGGCCAAAAAAAAAAATCCGAAATTTTTACCGTCGCTTATGCGACGGTTTCGTCGCATAAGCGACGGTTTTCGTTTTTTTCCCGATTCGGGGGCGTCGCTACGCCCCCCTTTCTCTTGTAGTGCATGTATACCTCTTCACTTATCCAACCATTTAAGAATGCATTTTTCACATCAAGTTGGAGGAGTCTCCAATTCCTTGCAGCAACTACACTTATCAATGTCCTGATTGTAGTCATCTTTGCAACTGGTGAGAATGTATCCTCATAGTCTATACCATGAGTTTGTGAGCATCCTTTGGCAACTAATCTTGCCTTGTACCTACAAACTGATCCATCTGAGTTTCTTTTAACTTTATATACCCATCTGCAAGCAATTACCTTTTGATTCGGTGATATTGGAACCAAATCCCAAGTGTCCATCTCCTTCAATGCATCTAATTCATAGGTTGAGGGTTCCTCTGAAATAGAGTCTTTTGCCAAGTATATTGAATGCTTTGTAACAAATGTGGAATCATATCCATACCTTTCTGGTTGTTTCTTCTCTCTTTCTAATCTTCTAGGTACTTGTTTGGAGCATTCTCCAACCTCTTGCATCTTTGCTTTGCCTCTTGACTTCAATAGCTTGTAATCCTTTTCTCTTTCATCTTGGTCATCGTCTTTATCACTTCTTGGATCCTGGACCTGTGTATCATGCTTGCTTCCTAATTGATGAGAGTCAGAATCAAGATCATATGGTAGTGTTACCTTTTTTTTGTCTTCATCATACCAAGACGTGTGTTCTTCAAACACAACATCTCTACTTGTAGTGAATTGCTTGGTTGAAGGATTGAAGAACCTGTAACCCATCTGAGTTGAATCATATCCATTAAACACTACCTTTGTTGCCCTTTCATCTAGCTTACCTCTTATTTGTGATGGTACATGAACATAAGCTAAACAACCAAAAACCTTGCAATGTCCAAGACTAGGTTTTCCTCCATTCCATGCTTCATAAGGAGTCATACCTTGAAGTGATTTGGATGGTAGTCTATTGACAAGGTACACAACAGTTGAAATAGCTTCTGCCCATAGATAATGTGGCAACTTCACCTCTTCAAGCATTGTTCGGGCTGATCCAACCAATGTCTTGTTTCTCCTCTCTGCAATTCCATTTAGTTGAGAAGAGTACCTAGTAGTCACTTCCCTTTTGATACCTTTGTCCTACAAGAACTCATCAAACTCTTTGGAGAAGTATTCTCCCCCTCCATCAGATCTGAGCTTCTTTAGTGATCTACATGTATGATTCTCCACATGTGCAAGATACTTCTTGAAGCAATCAAAAACTTCATTCTTACTCTTCATAAAGTATAGAACAGTCCATCTACTATGGTCGTCAATAAATGAGACATAATACCTTGATCGTGCCAATGAAGGTTCTTGACTTGGTCCACATACATCTATATGTACTAAGTCCAATAAGTTGTTGTGGATGTAGCCTTTGTGGTTGAACGGTTGTCTTTGTGCCTTCCCAATCTGACATGCATCACACCTGTTGATCATGTGTTGCTTTGATATGTTCAGCAGTCCTAGAACACTTTGATCCCTGCATATATTCTTCAAGGTTCTTTCATTCACATGAGCTCCTACTTCAAAAGTAAAGAGCCTACCATGCTTCTCACCTTGGGCTATCTTTTTGAAGCCTTGACATGGATCTTCCATAAAAGCTCCATGTCGGGTGAACCTAACTTGCAAGCCTTTTTCAACTATTTGGCCTACACTTATTAGGTTTTTAGTGATAGTGGGTACATAGAGAACCTTACTCAGAATGTTTGTCCTGCCATTAGAAGCTTTGACATTACCAATCTTCTCCACATTGTGCTTTGTGTCATCCCCTGTTTGCACTTCATATCTATGCTTTGGACTTTCCAAGTCAGATAGAAGAGCAATGTTGCCTACAACATGATTCGAGCATCCTGAATCTATGTAGAGCAAATGATCATCTTCTTTACCTTATTTGTGGCTTAGATTCATAAGAAGCAATGAGTCTTCATGTGGTTGATCTTCTGAATAATTGTTGTAGTCCCTTCTATTATAGCTTCTATTGTTATTGTTGAAGTTGTGTCCACCTCTGCCTCTATTGCTGCCATATCCACCTCTTCCACTTTCCTTCTGGGTCTTCCCATTGAACCAACAATTCTAAGTGGTGTGGTTGGTCTTATCGCATATGGCACAAGGTTGAACATTTTGACCTTTGGGTTTGTCTTGCTTTGGTCCTTTCTTCTTCCCTTTCCACTTGCTCTTGCTTGCGAAGTTGGCTTGGGAGGTCTCTTCTTCATCTTCTTCCTTCTTCTTGCCTTTCTGCTTCTTATCCTTCTTATCTGCATATAGAGCACTAGTTGAATTACCATGATAACAGTTACCTTCCTTTATGCTATTGTTGGATCCTTGATTGAAGAGTTGTCCAAGAAAGATGTTGAAGTCTGGAGTTTGCACATCCATGATGAGATCATAAGCCGTCGTGAAGGGTTTCATTTGCTTGGATTGCCGTTGAGAATTTGCCTCATGATGACCTCTTCTTCAATCAGCTCTCCAATGGATGCTAACTGATCAACAACCTCCTTGACCTTGGTAACAAACTCTGTGATGGTTTGTTTACGTGTCTTCTTCATTTGGTTGAACTCGTTCCAAAGATGATTCTTTCTTGCTTTGGTACTAGCAGAAAAGAAAGTCTTGAGGGCATCCCAAGCCTCTTGAGATGTCTTGCATCCTCTAATATGTGGTAATAGAAAGTCAGAGATAGAGTTTAGTATGTACAACCTTGCTTGAGCATCCCTTGCGCACCAAAGTGTGAGCTTATCTGTCTCCTCTTGTGTTGGTCCTCCTTTGGATCTTGGAATAGACATAGCTTCCTCAAGATTTCTACCTTGCAAATAGGCCTCCATTCTTATTTGCCAAGCCGCATAGTTGTGTCGATCAAGCTTCTCGATCATTGAGGGAAAGCCATCACCCATCTTGATCTAGCTTTGATACCACTGAAAGAACTTGGAGAAGCTTGTAAAAGGTAGAAAAAAACATTTCGAAGCGATGAAGTTTGGTCTAGCCAACCGGCACAAGACCAGCCCTTGAGCTTATGGAGACTTAGACCTTATAAGAATGTGATAAGTGGAAAGAAACACACTATGTACTTTGGAGCATCAAGGAGAATGAGTCCATGCATCTCTACTCATGCATACATGCATGCATATTAATGCAAACATATATACATTAATTCATTCATGCATATTTCCATGCATTCATACATACACACATACGAAAATCATGCCTCTTTCCATACATTAAAAATTACATGCACATGTTGCATGAATACATACATGCATAAACATGTATTTGCTTGTAAGTAGATGTATATATATAGTCATAAACCAATACATAATTTCTATGCTTCCACATGAATACATATGCGAGCAGTTACATACATACGTTATGCTTACATATATATCTACATACACACACATATATCTATATGTACATACATACACACCCACACACACACATATATATATATATATATATATATATATATATATATATATATATATATATATATATATATATATATATATATATATATATATATATATATATATATATATATCTAGACATATGTGCAACCATATATGCATATACGCATAAACACACACATACATAGAAAAGAAAGATTTCATACAAATGCTTTCTCAAATATATATTGATAGTAAGCATGCATATGTTTTATAGGTGCACGGACATACACACACACACACATATATATATATATATATATATATATATATATATATATATATATATATATATATATATATATATATATATGTGTGTGTGTGTGTGTGTATGTCCGTGCACCTATAAAACATATGCATGCTTACTATGAATATATATATATATATATATATATATATATATATATATATATATATATATATATATATATATATATATATATATATATATGTGTGTATGTATGTATTGCATACTCACTTTGCTATACTTACGTGTCCATAAATTTCACGTGTATATGCTTGTACATGAATGTTTTTATACACATAAAACCATATATAGATATATGCACACTTGCAAACGTATATACAAATATCTGCATTAAGATGTACAAATATATGCATTAAGAAAAACGTAAAGAAATATGTGCATTAAGATGTACAAATATATGCATTATATATGTGTGTATATATCTGCATATATTCATACATACATACATTTATACATACATACATACACATACGTACATACATATACACATACATATACATAGAAACAAACATAAATACATTCATATATACATATATTCATAATCATCTCTAAATGTGTGCTAATATCTAAGTATGATTAGAATGCATGTACTTACTGATACATCCTAATGTATGAATGCTCACATGTACTTTTTATGAAGCTTTCATATGCATCAATTTTGTACGTTAATTTATTGAGTTAGAATTCAATATATACCAACATGTGAAAGCTTATATATTGTGTTATGCACATCTCATATCAATAGCCATGCATACATAAAACTAAACTTATGTACTTAAATGAGTGTGTCTGGCCAAGATAGAGAAACTGAGGAAATCACTTGAAAAAGCATTTGCACATCAACATATTAATGTGAGAAGGATTATAAAACGCATTTTCGTTCATTTTTAAATGTATGAAGATTTTTTTTTAATGCATTTAATGTGCACAAATGTATGTGAATATGCTACTCCGAATTGAGTATTTCGTGGTTGAGCTTGATATGCCCACCAAGAAATGGAAATTAATGAGCATGTGACTATGATCATTCTAAAACCGAGAATATGAGTTCATGAAATAATCAATATTTCTCATTAATTTAATATTTCAATGCTCAATGTTTGTTGGAGAAGTCTCCATAAGTTCTTGGGAGCTACTGAAAAGTCGGCATCCTGAAAATGATGAACTTGTTTCCCCTTCTGGATAGTCCGAAATTTCTCAAATTTTTAGAGACATTGGTTTTAAAAATACTCTTAAATTCCTCCAATTTTCATATTTTCTATAGAATATTCATTGAAGAGATCACCTTTGAATAAAGGTACTGCTAACATTAGCACAAGTAGAAACTTCATGAGAAGATCTAATTCTAAATGAAATGATCAAAAAATGATTCTTGTGACTACTTAAAGGCATTTTTACCCATTTCTAGTATATAAAACTTCATGTTCAATAGATTATCTAGTCAAGAGCTAGTTGTTTATCAGAAACAAAAGATAATATTTAGCTATGAAGATAATAATTCAATATTATTTTGGATTCTATGGCCAATAGAAAATTCAAATTACTTGAAATATTACTAGCAAGTGTCATAGTGAGAAGTACCATATTAAAAGTTTGGAGAATTTTGAGAAACTCTTAAAGTTAAATGGTCATTACACTTAGCTAGTATCTCTAGTGAGAACTTGCTAGAGATAGATACAAGTGCATGCTTATCTAGTACTTACTCTTTGATAAAATGTTCATGAACAAGTTTTATCTATTTTGTTCAAAATTATATTCATTCATAGATTTTGATACTCTTTTGGACTTTCCTTTAGTAAGTCAAATGAAATCTACAACAAAAGTGTAGATTATAGAATTCACAAAATTTCTAGAGAGTAGATAGATTTAGAAGGTTCTTTGCACTTAAGAATCCATTTTTATCAATTTCTTTTGTGTATGTTGTTGGTGAAAGCTCCAAAAGAATCTTAAAAAGCCAAATCCAAAGCAACCAATGTTGATTCAAATGGAAATTACTTTAGTCAAAGGGAATTACAAGCATGTAAGTAAGAGAGAATTTGGTCTACCAATTATTACCAACTCAAAAGCCCCTTAAAACTATGTAATAGCCGAAACTATGCCTAGATTACTTATAAAAATGACTATTCTTTGCATATAACCTAATTTAGAGATAACTAGGCCCACATTGTAAAAGCCAAGTAGTATCCAAGATCTATGGTCACCAGAAGTATCTTCACAAAAGAATTTGTATTTTTCAAATGTCACTTTGGCATCCAATCAACCCTTTGAAACTATTTTTAACATTAGGCGAAACATTTCAATGTGAATAAGGCTCTTCTAAAAACTTCAAAGGCAAAAGAGATATCAATGGATAGGGTTAGCTTATTGTTTCTAGAATTTTGATGAACTTTATAATCTTATTATGAGCAATGCAAGAGCATTTTGAAGCACATTGCCTCGTTCCTACTGGTGAGTGTGTGTGCATGCATGCATGTGTGTGGCACCTATGCATGTGGTTTCTCTTTATCTCTTGTTGTAGGAGCATGTTCTTCCATTTTAGAGCATGGAGGCTTCATAATACCAATTCTCTGCTTTGCATATTGGTGATTTAGTATGTGAATAGCATTGCTTAATGCTGGTACATTGCTTGTGCATGTGGATCTACAATGTGAACGCTTTTGGTTCTGTTGTCGAGGATGTTCTTATAGAATGCCTAGCATGATTGTAAGCTTTTGCATGATGTACATGAGTTTGGTGCAGTTATGCTCTTAATTTGAGTGCATTTTTCCATTTTCAACTTTAATCTACCTAAATAGGGAGCTTTCTGGTTGGAAATAGGAAGAAAATAGTAGTTAGGTTAGGATTTATGCGCTTTTTTTCCATGTTTTCCATTAAACATCCAACTCTTCTTCTTCTTCACCTTCTCCTTGATCCGAACTTCTCAGGCTTAGTCCTAATTTCATAGAGCATACTATGAGATGAAAATTGAGACAAAGGGCCTTTGATGTACTCTCTTCACGATTCACGATACTCATTCGGTATGCTCAAATTTTGTAAATGAATGGTGCTTCCTTCAGCCCATTTCATAGGCACATAGCAATCCTTATTTATCTATCTATCTATCTATATATATATATATATATATATATATATATATATATATATATATATATATATATATATATATATATATATATATATATATATATATATATATACTAACTCAACACAAAAAAGGAAATCATCACCCGTAGAACAAGAGAGGTTACATTCCGAATCCAATAGAGGAACTATTTTTGAATTTCGAAAATACTTTAAAAATCACAAAATGCTAATGGTATTCTGAATCGGGGGGGATTATTACTTGCAGTAAAACTCAAGTTTCAGAAAAAAACCTCTTGGTGAAATACATGCATTGATTTGTGTGGATGCAAGAAATGTGCTTTTAAATGCAAATAGTAGATTTGCAAAGGACTTCCAACCCTTCGCACATTTTAAATTTGAGTTCAAGAACTAATATCACTGATGGCTCTCCACAGTCTTCGTAGAATACATGCACATAGTCTCTCTCTCTCTCTCTCTCTCTCTCTCTCTCTCTCTCTCTCTCTCTCGTTTTCCCCTCCCCCTTCCTCCCTCATTCCCTCCCTCCCTCCCTTCATCTCTCTTTTCCCTCTCTCTCTCTCTCAATCAATCAATCAGTCAATCAATCAATATGGTACACAGAAGTGAATGAAATTTCATCCTTGCTTGCCTTGATACTGTTGGTATCCTGAAGACTTGTTCCTTCATAATGGGGGCATCCCATCAAAATCATGTGCTGTATGTACAAAAATAATGAGGACACCCATATCCAAACCTATCTTATAATGTGGTGTATAGTTGTGGTCATAACACATTTCAAGGAAGGTAGCTATTATCAAGATCTTAATTCACGCTCACACAGAGACTATGGGTGCTAAAAACACACAAAAAAGTAGATATGCAAAGAGAGGATATAGAACACAGATTCGGGTGTAATCTCTCCCCATGCACTTTGTTTTTTTTTAATATAAAGGAAGTTCGGCAATAGCCTACTCTCCCGGACTTGAATTAAATTAAGAAGCAAAGGTACAATAGAAGGGGACTAGTGCCCACGGGACCCCCCAAATCCCACAAAGCAGGGGAAGCTTGATTGAATCCTAGGTTGCATTACAAAGAAGGTTGATCACCCTCTCGTCGCCCTCATGCGGGGCCCACTTGGGTTTGAGCTTGTTGTTGATCAAGAGGAGGACTTGATGGTGTCTGAAGGGGGGGGATTTTTTACTGTTGACAATCCTTTTGCCAAGGAGGAATAGTGATTTCTCAAGCGACCACTCCCTGGGGGGATCGCCGAAGTTGAGAGCACACCTCTCCCGCCAAATTTTCCACAGGACTTCCCCTCTGATTGCGTTCCAGAGTGCCGCAGAGCAACCAATCGCTTCTCCCAAAAGGACTTGTTTCCAACTAAGCTGTTTCTGAAGTCTGATTTTCAATCTAACCGTCTTCCAGATTCTGTAGGAGTTGGGGCAATTAAGGAAGATGTGTGGGACATCTTCGATTGCACGGTGGCAGCGTTTGCACCAAGGAGGGATCCCACAAAGTTTGCTTGCCTTATGGTTAGTCCAAATTCCTCGATGAAGAATTTGCCATAAGAGGACAGACTTCTTAATCTCTATAAGTGGGTGCCAGATACCCATGAATTTCATGTCCCACCGAAGCCGCGTCCAAGACAGGCACCACTTCTTGTTGAGGCTGATCTGGAGGTCAGTCGTTTCTTTGATGTTCGGGATTTTGAGTAGGCTATTTCCATTGTGCCATTTGATACCACGCGCGTTCGGTGTGTCATGTCCCATGAGAAGGCGAGTCTTGTGACGATCCCAAGCGAGGCATCTGCTTTGCAAAGTGTTCCATTCTTCGTAGGAGATGTTTATGCGCGGGTCAATATCCTCGTAAGTGATCCAGCTGTTGGTGTCATGTTTCCAGAGGTGTTTCCATTTTTTGAATCCTTTGTTCCATAACTTCTTGGCATTTTGAATGTTCCACGACTCCACCCTCCGGATGCCATGTATCGGAAACCAGATAGAGTCGTTTTGTCTGATTCCGGCCGCCCACTTCCAGTCTTCACTAATTCTTGTGAAGCTTTTGACTTTATTCCAGCCCTTCCAAAGGGAGCACACGAGATTGGAGCCTTTCGGGAAGACGGGGATCGGGGAGAAAAGCAGGGTCATGATGTCGAGATTCTTCCAGTTCGGGCACCCCATGAGGGCCAACTCATGCTTGTTTCTGAAGATCAGCTTGGCCCACGAGGCCTCCCTATTGCACCAAGCCTTAATCATCCATTTGGCTGCCAGTTTGTTGGCCATACACCCAATGTCCAGGATACCCAGCCCCCCGCTATCTCTAGGGCTAGTGCAGATGGCCCATTTGATTTTAGGCACCCCCCTTCTGTTATGATCACCCGTCCAAAGAAAGTTTCTACAAATACTATTCAGTTTGGACAGGCCTTGCTCGTTCGGTCTCCAGCAAGAAAGGAAATAGATGGTAGAAGAGAGGAGGAACGTATTGATAACCATCGCACGTCCAGCGAGATTGATTTGCATACCTCTCCAATAGTTAAGCTTGTTTTCCAGATTGGCTAGCACCCAGTTCCATCGCTGCTCCATAGAGACGCCAAACCCCAAGGGGATTCCAAGAAGTCGAAAGATTTGGCCCTGCGGAATGATTTGACAGCCATGATCAATGAGAAGGCCAGGATGATGTCCCACAATAGCCCTGAAGGCGGTCTTAGAGTGGTTGATTTTGGATCCAGAGGCATCACAGAAGGTAGCAAGACACCTCCAGAAAGTCTCCAGGCTAGTATTATCATTGTGAACGAACGCGTTCATATCATCGGCAAAGAGTCTCATGATGATTTGACCGTGGTCGTGAGGCAGCCGGAGGCCTTTGATATTGCCAGCCTCCACATGATGCGTCACAAGTCTGCTCAGCCCCTCAGTGGCGACGGCAAAAAGAAGGGGGGCCAGAGGGCACCCTTGTCTAATAGACCTTTTAAGATGGATTGCCTTCGAAAGTTTGCCGTTAACGTTAATTTGGGTCGTTGCGTTTCCGAGAAGGGTCGCGATCATCTTGGTGAATTTCTGACTACATCCGAGATCTTGGAGCGACTGCAGAATATAGTCCCATTCTAGCCTGTCGTAGGCTTTGTCAAAATCGATTTTGAGGAAGACCACATCTTGGTTAGACTCATTTGCAAATTGAATACCTTCCCAAATATCCATAATGGTTTCCTATAAATGCATGCACTATGTGGACTATCAAAAAACAAAGTGCCTATTCAGATGCACTTTGTTTTTGATAGTCCACATAGTGCATGCATTTATAGGATTTTTTTCATTATGTTGAAAATAGTGGCTACAGTGAGGCAGTTTCGAAAAGCATGCATGAAAGTAAAATTTGATCTCTTTTGTGGAGAGCCTTTGCTTTCATTAACAGAGATTAAAGTCTATAACGATCTTTATCTTAACCACTACTTTTACTAACTCTTTCTAAAAATAGAACCCTCTACATGGGCTTATTTACAAACTATATGAAATATAAATATGATTATTGATGTCTGGACATAATTCAAACTTTCCATACCCTTTCATGCCATCGTATCTATTTTTTTATGTGTTTTCAATACCCATATCCTCTATGTGAGCCTGAATTAAGATCCTGATAGCAGTAGCGTATAAGCAAAGCATTGTGGTAAATACTCCCATCTTTTGGGTAATTTTGCATGATCCTCTCCAAGTCAACCTTCTACTATCATTGATTTCTATAACTAGTTTTTCGCCACTCCACACACACATGGTGATGATGAAGATTTTGGATACCCATCATGCCCTTTCTATTTTTTGGAACACATATATTTCTTGGAAAGCCTTTTACTTTATGTGCATTATGTATCAATGGTCAAGAGGAGAAATAATAGGCTTTATATTAGACCCATAAGACATGTAGGCTCTTAAACTTTGAAATCTATTACAATGAGAGGAGTATTATAAAATGTGAGACCACAATTTTATAGCAATGATATGACCTCCTCACCTCTTAAAACATAGTTTCTTATATAATTTTTCATTTTGAACTTTCCATTGATGATATTATGCCTTTAAAACTACATCGCATCCATATTGACCTGGAAACCTCTCTCTCTCCACACACACATAGAAACATGCAAAATAATATGGAGCGAAAGAGATGCATGCATAGATATATGAATTCAAAGAGATGATCTTCTTTCATCGTTTCATCGTTTGAAGCTCTCCTATAAAACAAGTGAAGGTGTAGAAACCAACTAGAGTGTACTGGTTGCATCCTAGTAGGAATGGATAGGTATGTGAGATTTTCCATCATTTTCATGTAATTTAAAATTCCCTTCAAATTTAATGGAGATCGTAATTTATTCTTAGTCATGTGCAAGAAGTATTATTTTATTTTTGGGACCGTAAAGAAATAGTATATTTTAGTACTAGGCATAAGACAAGATCGTATACCTTATTACTCTCCCAAGGATGAGATAGTATATTTAACTAGTATGCTCTAAAACAAATATTTATGCAACAATCCCTAGAAGAAAACATTATTCTATTCTATTTTCAAGATTTTTCTCAAAGTGGGCTTGAATGTAAGGTTGGGCCTCATTTCATTGGACTATTGTCTAATTTTGGCTTATTTTTAAAAGTTTAAAAGGCCCAAAATAGACCTCCAAAATTTCCTAATGGTCGATGAATACACCCTAATGCAAAAAAAAAGAAAGACTATTTTTCAAAGAGTTTAACTAGAAGCACCTAGTGGAAGTCTCCTACACTTGTGGCAGAGTAAAATCCACTTCTATTGGTGAATGAAAAATCCTATAAATGTTGGGGAGAGAGGGACATAATTATTGTAAAATTGTTACAATTCAAGTTGTGAAAAAATGTTCTTAGGGATTTTTTTGAGGTATGTAGCAAGCGAAAGTATGCTCATTAGCTTTTCTAGTGGTCTAAGATGACAAACATGATATGCTAGTGAGATGCCTCAAGAAGGAGTTGCTTTGATACGGATTTCAAGAGTTTGGGAATTGACAAAGCACTAGAAAAACATGAGGAAGAAGAATAATCTTAGGAGCACAACACAAAAGTATATTTATTGAATGTTGAATTTACAAAGATAAATAGCACCTACTAGGGTTATGGAAGAAACTATCTAGGGCATCTCTATAAGAATAGGAGATAGCAATGCAAAAATTATAGATAACCCAATAGAGTTTTGAGTTTTCTTGAAGAAAGGAAGGAAACTCCAATAAGAACAATGTTTATTTATCAATAAGTCAATGGTGGGAGAGCTTTTATTTTATGAATTTCGTGATATATGATGTTAGAATATATTTTCATATTTAAAAGAAGAAGTAATCAAACAAGATCCAAAAAAGTGACACATAAAGTAATCAATTTCTTTATCAAATTTTGTATGGTACAATAAGGAAAGTTATGAATTAGTGTCTATTGGTATAATGAGGAATGATGTGGTTATTTCATTATCTAAATGCTTTTCTTTTTTCAATTAACTAGTGTTGATACTAAAGATGATGTAGAAAAAAAAACGTTGAAAGTATCAAGACTAGTTAAGTATGGAAGATTTAGCTAATGATGAATGTATCAAAGATAGAAGAGTTGGCAATAGTATTGGCATTTTAAATTTTGGCAAGTTTTTCTTTGTGATTATGTTTTTTTTTAATGATATCAGTCAATAATCTTTTTGTGCCAATATTATAATCACATGCCATTTAGGTGCATATTTCTATACTTTTGTGGCAGATGGAATGGACTGTTTAAAGACTTCTTGTCGAGTGAGTAAGACTTGAACCTAGTCACTCTGTCCCACAGCATTCAAAGCATACCGTTACACCACACTCCTTTGGACTTTCGATCTTTTTTTTTTAAATAAAAGGAAGTTCGGGCCTAGCCTACTCTCTCCGACTTGTATTAATAAAAGGAAAAGAAAGGTACAAGTGAAGGGGACTAGTGCCCACGGGACCCCCCAAATCCCACATAGTAGGGGTAGATTTTATAGAGTTTAGATGGCATTACAAAAAAGGTTAATCACCCTCTCATCCCCCTCATGTTGGACCCACTTAAGGTTAAGCTTGTTGTTGATCAGAAGGAGCGCTTGATGATGCTTGAAGGGGGGGATTTCTTACAGTTAGCGATTCTTTTGCCGAGGAGAAATAGCGACTTCTCAATCAACCACTTTTTGGGAGTGGTGTCAAAGTTATAAGCACATCTTTCATGCCACATCTTCCAAAAGACCTCCCCTCTTATGGACTTTCGATCTTTTTTTTTTAATATAAAGGAAGTTCGGCAATAGCCTACTCTCCCGGACTTGTATTAAATTAAGAAACAAAGGTACAATAGAAGGGGACTAGTGCCCACGGGACCCCCCAAATCCCACAAAGCAGGGGAAGCTTGATTGAATCCTAGGTTGCACTACAGAGAAGGTTAATCACCCTCTCATCGCCCTCATGCGGGGCCCACTTGGGTTTGAGCTTGTTGTTAATCAAAAGGAGGACTTTCGATCTTGTAGTTTGTTTGCTTCTCTTTCATCAATAAATAACCATTACTCTTTTTGCCCTTGTACTTTGCGTTTGTTTTGTCGCTGTCTAACTGTAGTTTGGTTCTCTATTAACCCCAGCCTTCGTCCCTGAATTCCTCATGCAGCGGAACCTCGTGAAGAAATCGAGGGGAGCGACAGAAAGTGTTCATATATTTTCTATCTTCGACTCCACGAGTCGTTCACAGCCTCACTCCCATTTCACGATTCCTTAATTCGAGTATAACACAGTGGAACGACGTGAAGGAGATGGAGAGAGAAAGAGAGAGGAGGAAGAGAGAGAGATTGTTCATCCATATGTTGTTTGATCTCAAGCAATGGACAACGAAATATCCAGCGGGCATGGTCTAGCGAATGTGCTTTGTACTTCTAAGCAGATGGTCAGGGTTTAAGTCCCGCCCGGCGTTGGATGCTTCAGAGTTCCTCAAGATGGGTGCCTCTACCTTATGAGGTTGGGTGTACGTGTCTTTTCAATTCCTTCAATCACGTAATGCTCACATGTCTATGTCAGGTTCACAAACAGATCGGTCGTCCTCGAGCTGCTTGTCTTTTCTAGCTGTTTCAAGCTGGACAGCTTGAGTGGCTTTTCCTTAATTTTAGTTTTACAGCTGATGAGCTTCAGTCGCTCTCTCTAGTGGTGGTTGGAAGAGTTTTCATATTTCAATTTGTTGGCCTTGCCCCCCAAAGGAGAAGACTTCTTCAATGTTTCTTGTCATTTCTTTAGCTTGGGGATTAAGCTTGTTTTTGTGCCCTGCCCTACGCGGTGAAAAGCTTTGGCTATCTCCATAAATGTCATAAAACAATGTCTAATTCTTTTGGACACACCAAGAAGGATTTCTTGGTATCCAAGGCCTGAAGTCTCAGCAACATTCATGACATTTTTTAGTAAATTCGAAAATGATTGAGCATGTCAACGATTGATAAATAAGTGGGCAAGGTCTTCCTCTTTGCCACAGAAGTAACATGAGCCTGTACCAATATTAAACATCTTGGCTTTATTCCCTCTCCAGACACCTTTTTGTATACTTAGCCATTGCAAGGTAGAGTGTTTAACTCCCAAGGGAAAAGACCAGATGGCTTTGAATCTATATCTCCACTGCTTGGGAGTCTAGTGAAGACTCCATGTCTTATTCAACTTGTCCCCCAGGTTATCAATAGATTGCTTCTTTCTCTTGAAGTGAGCAAACATATGTGCTTCAATTGAGATGACCTTGTTCACTATGAGATATCCATCCTGTCCAAATGGAAGCCTGTAAAATAAAGGAAGAGTTATTAAAATATTCCTTAGAAACATGATAATCCTTCGTTTCCTCCATCCAAGCCTACCACATTCTTTGGAATATTTGGTGTAGCAAAAATAAAAAAAATTCAATAATGGAAACAATTTTTTTGTTCCCTCATGTAATCAAAGCCTAAGTAGAATTGTTGAATATTGTATCAAAGTTGTCACTTATACAGCTCTTCAGTTTTTTCTATGGGGCTTGCCCTTTGCATGGAATTGTAACATCTTGTAATAATATTAATCTTCCTTGTTTGATCTTAAAAAAAAACTTTTGCTATCTCCATTTTTCTTTCTTTTTATGAGTTTTTGTTTGCTTTTTTCCTCAGTTTTTTCCCTTTTCATTAGGAAAATCCTCGGGAAAAAAAATTAGAAAAAGAGAAAAGGAAAAAAAGAGAGGAAAAAAAGAGATTTTTTTTTTTTTTGCTCTTCTTGGCCACTTTCATCATGGATTTCAGAGGTGCTTTTGGAGGTTCTTTCTAGTTGCTTTTGTGATGGACCTTTTTTTAGCTCCACTACCCTTACAAGGTTTGTTGTAGATTGTCTCCTCACTGATCATGAGTATTCCGGGCTAGCCTCATGTGGATATGGACTCTGGTGCCTTGCGGGAACTCTATGGTTTCAAACCCCCAGTTGTTGCCTTACCTCGGGACATCACTTTGGCAAAGTGGGAAGAGTTGAAGAGGGTTTGTCTGATAGGGTAGTTGTTTGGGCCTAAACCACTGCTCGAAATGCTTTGGCAATGGTTTTGAAAGGAGTGGTTTCTGCATGGTTTAATTTTTAGCAAGTGTCATATTCTTTTTAAAAACCATGTCGTCCTCATTTTCAAAAATGAAGAAATGTCTTTCCAAGCTCTTTAGGTTGGTGTGTGGCAAGTGTGGCATACAACTTGCTGCCTCTTTAAGTGGTTTGAGGAATTTATTCCAAACAATTCCAAATATCCATGCTTTTGGCTTTGGGTGGAGCTACCTAATCTTCCCTTCTTTATATATGGATTTATCAAGGAGATCATTGAGCCCATTGGCCGCCCTTTGGCCTCTATGGAAGATGTTGGCAGTCTCATTTATGAAGGTGTGTCATACTCCTTCAATGCTAGATGGCACTCATAGATCTGCATGGAGGCGGATCTCAACCGTGACTTGCACACAAAAATACTCATTGATATCAATGAAAAAAACCCCTAGAACAAGATTTAATCTTCAAAAATCTACCTAGTGCTTGATCCTAATGTCGAACCCTTGGCCATAGAATCAAAGAATGGCCTTTAAGACAAAAAAACACAAAAATCAAAGCAAGCTCGAATAGTTGAATATGTTGACAAACTCTTATTAACCAAAACGACCAAGGCGAGTACTTCTAAAGAACCATCTTCAACTCTAGAGCAAGTTAAAGATATGCCACCTAAGGGTGGGATCCTTCATACTAGTTAGAAATAGAAGAATTCGAAGCCCCCAAAACCGATCTAGAGCAAGTCCTCCAAGTTAATCCATGAAGAGAACTTCTTCCACATCTTCAAAAAGGAGATCAACCAACTAGACTACCCAAAGGAAACAAATCAACATCTAGCTGATGAAGAAAACATTGAGATTAAGCTTGAATCCAAGCAAGATAGGCAAGAAGTTCCCAGCGGGGAAGATAACCGGAACATGAAAGCTCGGTAATTGGTTCAACGTTGCCCAATCAAGTAGAAAAATCCTATGCAAGGGTGGTTTCACACAAAGGAAAATGCACAATGAGCTTCCATTGGAAGAGCCTCCTCAAAGAATGACTTGTGGTCCAAGAGCCATCTTCTTCAGAAAGATGAAAATAAATAAAAGAGGGATAAGTCCCTGATCCAAAAAGATATTAACTCAGTTTTGAACACAATACCTCCCAACTAGGAGCGTGATGGTCTAAGAACTTGCCCCAAAAGCCATGGTTGAGGATTATTTCTTAATTCTCCCTTGTAGGGTGTGTTTCAACCATCTCCTTCCTGTTAAGGGTGTAGTTCAATCATATCTTACCTATCACTTTATTACATTCTTCCCCCCTTGATTGATCATTTTCCTCAATGATTTTCTCTTGTATCCCTATAGCCTTGATGATCAGCTCTTGAACTCCCTAGGTACGCTTGAATTGATGTCCTCAACCTCGCATGGTTTCTTGAACCTTATTCACAACCATGGTGTCTTGAACCTTGCTCTCAACCTTAGTATCTTGAACCTCATTCTCAACCATGTTTTTGGTATCTTGAATCCTCAATCAAGTGCCACCCAAGGTGTCTCAAGGCTTCGCATTCTTACGTTAGTAGATTTAGAAAGGTCGTTCTGAGAGCTTTCCAACAATACCTTATGCATCTCAATCTGACCTACGGATTGAGAGATACACTCCAATCTCTTTTGGGTAGAGTTCTCAAAGCGCCACCTCTCCCATTAGTACCCTTTCACATGATAGAGTGCCCAACCACCTTTTTTAGAGGCCATTGGATCAATCCACATCTCCCAAGACTAATTCCTAGGCTATGATACCAATATAATGAACTATAAGAGATTTGAACACACAACCTCCTAGTTAGGAGTGTGATGGACTAACCACTGGCCCCAAAAGCCATGGTTGAGGATTACTTCCTATTCCCTCTTAGGATCTGGTTTAACCATCTCATCCCTATTATGGATGTAGTTCAACCATCTCCTACCTTTCACTTTATTACATAACACTAGGGGTTTGTCAGACCCATCAAGAGTGAAAATAGTTGCACAATGGCTTCAAGAAATAAATGTTAACCCACACTTCATCATCATATGGGAGATCAAGATTGATGGCGAGGATGTTCAAAAAAGAGTTAAAGATATTTCTTTCTCTCATATGTGGCTCTCGACAAAGCACTTGAGGGGGAGTGGTGGTATGACCCTGGGTTTTAGATCGACCTAACACGACTCTTGGTGCAGACCATGATAGATTGTAACCATGTATGGATAACAGCTTCATTCAAAAACCCTCACCATTTCACCATTTTTTTGTTGTACACTCCAAATCAAGACACGGAGAGGCTGGATACATGGCTCGAATTGGACTCTCTTCCCTTGGGGCTCATCCTTTGCAAGGACTTCAACATGGTAAAAGCCCATTCTGATAGAAGAAACCAAAGAGGGAAGATCATTGATGAACAGGAGAAAGTTGTCAAGCATGCGGTAAAGCTCCACCACTATTCAGTGGAAGTGAAAGATGCTCATGGCTTCTCCTAGTCGAACATACACTCTCGAATAGAATTGCAAAAAGGCAAACTTGATAGATACTATCTTTCACAAAATATCATCTACTTTCTTGGCTCCCCTTCTTGCTTTCAATATGGATACTTGGTTGTCTCTATAGGCTATAAGATCCTCATGAAGGTCCTGGAAAATCAGAGTGTGACTCATCTTTGATAATGGCTCGATCAAAAGGGATTTATTAAAGGTTTCTCCATCCTAGAGGCCATTATCGACATGTGGGAATTCCTTGATTTTTCTAAGGAGGCATCCCAAGATGTTCTTTTCATCAAGATCAATTTCGATAGGGCATATAATTGCCTAGATTGAGATTTCATTCTACAATCTGCGCCTAGATTGAGATTTCATTCTACAATCTTTAAAGGAACTCGAGTCCGGACCCAGATTCATCAAAATGATCTATATGTTGTCGGGTAACATTGTTGCATGTATTAACATAAATGGTCAACTCTCGTGTGCGATCAAATCAAAGAGGTCTATTAGACATGGATGCACACTTGCTCCTCTTTTGTTTGCTATTACCATTGATGACCTTAGCTACCCAGTTAATCATTTGGCTCACCTTGGGATAATCCAGGGGTTGTTGCTTCCCCAAAGCTAGAATCTGATGCTATTGAGACTCTTTGCAAATGATACAAATGATTTTGTACGAAATCAAAGAAACAACATCATGACCTTTTGACATTGCCTTAACACCTTTTGCATTGCCTCTGACTCTAAGATAAACCACTCTAAGACTACTTTCAAGGCCATTGCAGGGACCACCTTGTAATTCTTAAACAACTAGAATTGCTCGGAGCTCCCTAGTAGATAAATCTTTAAGTTGTTGGGAATATCAATGGGATTTGATGTTTACAGAGATGGATTTGGGTTCTCACCAAACTTGAATATAAATTTGCCTACTAGAAAAGGATGCAACTCAACTTGGTTGGGCATGCTATGAGGATTAATGCTTTCTTTCTTTCCTCAATTATTTATTTTCTGGTGTGTTGGAGAGGATATCGAGCTAAAAACTAGAACTGACCATGAGGAGTGGTGCCTATTACGGCATATAATTGGCTCCTATGAGATCTCAACATCATGCCTCCTACTTGGTCATGATCTTCCTTGCATCGAGGGAGTTAGATGGATCAACGGTCACAAATTGGATAAAGTGGCAAGATTCAAGAATCACGTGGACTTGCATAGCACTCTCAATAGGAGATGGTGTCTTGAATGGTCATGTATCAAATGACAATATAAGTTCATGCATTTGTGGCACCCCCTCAATGAGAACAAAAAGTCGGTTCTTATGTCGCAAATCCTACATCACGAGATTTGGACCCATGCCAAAGCTAAAAAGATTTGTGGCGCCCCCCCTTGGTGTAGGCATTGTTATAGGGATAAAGAAGACATTGGACATCTTTTCTTTTATTGCCCCGAGAGCCACACAGTGTGGCAAGTACTTCTGGAGGTATTCAAGCTCAAAGAGCAAATAATTTGGAAACAAACGATTCTATGTGAAGCGATTGGGTGCTCCTCCGCATATTGGAACATCATGAGAGGGGAACCTTTGTGTAAGATTTGGAAAGAAAGATGTGCAACCAACTTCAACAAAGCTCCAAAAGAATAGCCAATTGTTAATTCCTTGGCCTTCTTGGCAGAAGAATATGTAATTGTAAGAAATCCCCTACTTTTAAACACCACAAGGTCTTCATCTTGGAAAATAACAAGCTGAAAAGTAAATGAATGGCGATGAGGGAAACGAAAACATCATTGACCTTCTCTACAACATATTATAAGCCCTTGATGCTCCCCATGAGTGGCCCTCTCTCTAACATCCTTGAACTTCTGTCTAACATGAGTAGTTGTGGAATAGTATCCAATCTTTCTCTTGCTTTGTGAGATATGGAGGATCCCATGATGCTTTGCCTCTTCAATGTATTTGTTCTTTTATTAATTAAAGTACAGGAGATTAAACTACTCCTCGTGAGTGGCCTCTCTCTAATATCATTTAACTTTTTTGTAACATGATTAGTTGTTGAATAATATCCAATCTTTCTCTTGCTTTGTAAGATACTAAAGTATTTTGATGGCGATGCACCACAGTGCGCTCTCCTTTTCAAGAGCTCCATGATGATATCCTCATAGTAGAAAACTGAGCTCCTAAGGCCGCACATAGTACTCCACACAGAGGCTGTAGAATACGCAGAAAACATAGTACACAGGGAGCACGAAGATAGAATTCTTAGGTCTTACAAATGCGGTCAAACTTAAAGTCTGTAATTGACGAGGCCACCATATGTTTTATTAAAGAACATATACAAAGAAGTGTCCGGTGGCCATTTGGCATTTCACATGGACACTAATGGTAACAATCTCCCATTAAAGGCCAATATGGCCAAAGTAACTATGGGAGAAAAATAAGGAATGATAAAGAATACCTGAGTGTAAGTATATAAAATATACCTCCCACCTGATGGGCATGTTACACAGTATACAAGTGATTATGTAAGATCATGAATCAAGTAACCCCCATCAAGTGACAACAGTGTCGAAAGCTATCCTGTGGTAGAGATTTATTCAAAGCATATGCAACATTATCTCGAGTGTGAACCTTCTCAAGAATAATGCGCTCAGTGGCTAAGCAATCTCTAATGAAGTGATACCTCACCTCAATGTGCTTGGTCTTTGCATGATAGCCTAGATTCTTAGCCAAAGCAATGGCACTCTCACTATCATTGAGCAAACGAGGTACATGCTAAGGTAAACCCATATCACAAGCAAGATGAGAAAGCCACAATGCTTCCTTACATGCCTCACTTACTACAACATACTCTACTTCTGTGGTGGAAACAGTTGTACATTCTTGAAGACGAGATCTCGAAGAGATAGCACCTCCAACAAAATGAAAAATGTACCTTGATGTAGACTTACGATTGTCTACACAACCAGCATAGTGAGAATTTGTGTAACCAATAACGGATGCTTTCCCTCTACCTAAGCATAGACACTTGTTCTTAGTGCCACTCAGACATCTTAAAATCATCTTGATCACTTCCCAATGTTTCTTGCCAGGATTAGACATATAGCAAACTACAAATGTAGTGTCTGGTCTCATAGCTACCATACCGTACGTGAGATTACCAAGAGCAGACTGATAGGGAATTTTGGTCATGAATCCCTTTTCCTCATCTAATTTGGTGTATTCATCCTTGCTCAATTTCACATATGTGGGTAAAAGTTTACTCAATGCCTTTCCACCCTGCATATTGAACCAGTGAAATACTTTGGATATGTACTCACTTTGAGATAAGTATATGCATCTTTTACTCCTATCACAAGTAATGCGCATGCCAAGAATATGTTTGACATCCCGCAAATCCTTCATATCAAATTTCTGCCTCAACTTCTTTTTGAGAATTGATACATCATAAGAGGAGTTCCTAGCAATCAACATATCATCCACATAAAGTATCAAGCATATCAAGCTGCCATCTGAGCATCTCTTTGTGTAGAGACAGTGATCTTCATTGCTTCAAAGCTTACAAACTAGACTTTCCTTGCTAGGAACTACATAACCCTCTAGTTGTTCCATATAGATCTCATCTGTAAGATCTCCATGCAAGAAAGCAGTTTTCACATCCATTTGGACTGGCTCTAAGTCCTCCATTGCAACAAATCCAAGTAACATGCACAGGGTAGTCATCTTGACCACTGGAGAGAAGATTTCCTTGAAATCAACACCATGTTGTTGCTTAAAGCCCTTTGCAATGAGTCGTGCTTTATACTTTGGAGAATCACTATCTGATGTGAATTTCAGCTTATATACCCATTTACATGGTAAAGTTTTCTTTCCCTTTGGTGGAAAAGGTACTAAATCCCAAGTACCATTCTTGTGAATGGAATCCAACTCACTCTTTATGGTACGCTCTCACTTGATATGATCCTCTGTCTGCATAGCCTCTTTGTAGAAAGAAGGCTAATAGGCATCTGTTAGCATAAAAAAATCTAAACCTAGAACAAATCTATCAGGTGGATGTGAGACACGTGTAGAACGTCTCAATGGCTGCTGAACAAGAAGATTTGCAAACTGATCTGAATGGACATTCTCTTGAACATCCCTTTTGGGAAAGATGGATGGACACCTCAAGAAATGAGTTGGTACTGCTAATCCTTGCTTTGTACTAGCACTATTTTACTTCAGAGTTGAGTTGTAGGCCCTTTTAGCTTTCTAATGATGCTAAATAAGTGCCTATGTACTTTGGAGATGATGCTTCAAACAATTTGATCAAAACATATAAGTTTGCAACTAGCTAGTGACCAAAAAGTTGTTATTTTGATCTTGATACCTACTAAATGTTATGCTCAGTACTCATAGTACAGTAGCAATTAGAAAAATTCCTTCCGAGCATATCTAATTTGCTTAAAGAGCTAATGATTCCAAGTGGAATCACTGAAAATGATAGACTATACTCTGAGAAATAACTTTAACAAGTAGAAGTTTACCCCCGACTTTTTAGGAATTCACTACAAGGAATACGGGCGTGTAGCGACGGTTAACGCGACAGAATTTCGTCGCTGTAAAATTGCAATTTGCGTCGAAAATACCGTCGAGCGCGGACCGTCGATTATACGATGCAAAAAACGACGGTATTTGCGACGGTATATGTCTAACGTCGCATAAACGACGCTTGTTAATGGCGTCGCTTAAGCGACGCTCTTTAGCGTCGCTTATGCGACGCTAAAAAGCGTCGCTTATGCGACGCTAAAAAGCGTCGCTTATGCGACGGTTTATAAGCGACGGTCTATTGCATCGCTTATACGACGACGCGTTGCATCGCTTATGCGACGATCTGTTGATCGAAGAGCTCTCCAACGTTCGCAATTGCGCTGCGCTTACGAACTGAAGCAAGTATATGCAGAATTGTTGTTTTGCTTAAGCTCTCTGTTATTGTCTCCCTCTGTCTTTGTTTCTCTCTTTCTACATCTTTGTCTCTTTGAATTTTCTCTCTCTCTCTCTAGATCTCTCTCTAGATCTCACTCTCTCTCTAGATATCTCTCTCTCTCTAGATCTCTCTCTCTCTCTCTCTAGATCTCCCTCTCTCTCTCTCTCTCTCTCTCTCTCTCTCTCTCTCTCTCTCTCTCTCTCTCTCTCTCTCTCTCTCTCTCTCTCTCTCTCTCTCTCTCTCTTCTCTCTTTCTCTTCTCTCTTTTTATTGCAGGTTATTCAAGAAGCTAACCAAGCAAAAACTATGGATCACAATTGTAAGTACAATTTCTATTATTTGTAGATCATTTGAATTGTGTTATTTTCATTACATACCATACTCACACTTATTGATATGCACTCATACACTTATACATGACGAAGAAGCACACACACATGCATATACCTACATATACACATATACATGCACATACACACACATACACATAGAGTTATACATATACACACACATACACAAGAACATGCACATATTGATACATACATATACACTTATACATGCACATGCATATACATACATATATGCACACATACACATGCACATATACACATATACATGCACATACACACACATACACATAGAGTTATACATATACATGCATATACATATACACACATACACATGCACATGCACATACTCATACACACATATGCACTTATACATGCACATGCACATACATACATATACACACACATACACATGCACATACATACATATACACACACATACACATGCACATACATACATATACACACACATATATACACTTAGGTACACACATATGAATGAATTATATAATTAAAGTATTAAAACACATGCTTAATATAAACAATAATAAAAATCAATAGAACAAAACTCTTCATTACTTAATACCATACACACAATTCAAAACATGACTGAAATGAAAAATATATAGATAAATATATGTATATATCAATGTAAATACATAATCCAATGTCATAATCAACGTCTAAAATCCTAATCATCGTCATCATGATCATCATCATCATCAGCAATATCATGATCAGATGGATCTTCCTCATCCTCATCCTCATGATCACCCTGTGACGATCGAGATCGTCCCTCCTGTGTCTGTCTCTCCACCTCATCCATATTTGTCTCCCCATAATACTCCTGTATTACATATAACAAACATAAATCAATAAAATAATTAAAACATTCATAACAACAAAATAATTATATAAAATTTAAAAATACTCACAAAGGCATCAGGATGATCTTGTATATACTCGCTCAAACGCCGATATCCAAAATGTGTAGCATACTCGATCTCGTGTTTCGTAGGATATCGGCCATAATCCTTTCGCTGCAATGAAACAAATAAAAAACATTAGTTGCTTGCATTTTAACTAAAATAAAAAATATACTCACAATAACACATATACTTACAAACGTAGCTACAAAACCATTATGGCCCATTTGGCCTAAGTGCGATGTGTGGCCCGACTCCACTCTCTTCCTTGCAGCAGCCTGTTTATTCAAGGAAAAAAATACATAAATTAAATTAAAAAATTACTAAAATATCTAAAACTTATAAATATAAACTATTAATTTGTGTACCTTCTGCTGAGGAAATGACTCCTGAAGACGTAGCTGTCTACGAAAAAACTGCCACGACTCAGGTGGTATGTTAGCTCGCCTCTTATTTTTTTCGACCATACAATATCTCCTGTTAATTTAATCTCAAACAGAAAAAAAAGTCAGAATACATACACATTTATACACACATATACACATACACATACACATACACATACCCACATACACATATACATGCAAACATATACGCATGCATATATGTATATATATACACATATACATACATATAACATAAACACACATATACATATCCACATATATACGTACACACACATGCATGCATATACACATTCATACAAAATACATGCATTTATCCCACAATACAATATCTCCTGTTAATTTAATCTCAAACAGAAAAAAAAGTCAGAATACATACACATTTATACACACATATACACATACACATACACATACACATACCCACATACACATATACATGCAAACATATACGCATGCATATATGTATATATATACACATATACATACATATAACATAAACACACATATACATATCCACATATATACGTACACACACATGCATGCATATACACATTCATACAAAATACATGCATTTATCCCACAATAATATGTGTTGTGTATATGTGAATATGTGTGTATGTATAAATGTGTATATGTGAATATGTGTGTATGTGTAAATATGTATATGTGAATTTTTTATTTATGTAGATAATCAAATTATTAATATCAAATACCATTATTTGTAGATTCTGATCAATCAGATGGAACTCCACCACCGTCTCCTCATCGTGCAACGACTTTATACTGTAAGTATATGAAATATTTAATTTTAACTATATTTGATGGATACATAACTTATATATATTTTTTATGTTTCTTATGATGTGCAGATTCTGATCAATCAGAGGGTACTCCACCACCTCCTACCCATGCAACGACTTCACATGTGTCCTCCGATAGGAATTATGATGAATTTTACTATCAAGAGCATATTATATGTTGGTGTAACTCTTGTTATGGCACGTATCGAAGACCACGATTGGAATGTATTGAACATGAGGCAGAGTATGGTACTTTTGAGCATGCACCATCACCTAGTCAACGTGATAATGCTTGGGTATGTATTTTCTATATATATTAATGTCATTTTTTTATTTAAAAACCATGTATAAAATCAAATTATTATTGATATACAGGAATACTTGCTCGATGATGATGATGATAATGATTTTTCTCATAATGTTAATATACCTCGTACACGTCATGGACTTGCTGTTCATCAATTACAAGCAGAGGTTTCTAGAAATCCTCTACCTCCTGGTTTAGAGAATGAAACGGCTGGAGATTATCCATTGCCAGCTCGTGATCGTTCTTTAGTACAAACATATGATAGAAGAAGATATGGAGGATGGAATAGAGGACCACTTCCTTTAGATGGAGAGGTTTTCAACTTTTGGGGTAATCGCTATATGATTGCTCCATCCACTATTACTAATGCTGGTCGTGGTCTCTTTATTGTAGAGGATTTGTATGTGCCTCCGAACTCTGAAATCACTCTTATGTCATTTTGTGGTCCTATATATGGATGGGGAGATTGGCATCGACTTTCACGTTATGTTCAAAGCATGAGTACTTATGGAATATGCTTGAACGCAGCATCTCTTACTAGTAGAAGGATTTTACATGCAGAAAATGAAAGATTATATATTGATGGAAGACCTTACACACATGGAAATATAGCAGGTTTAATAAATAGTAGTCGAGGGTTACATAATAGTTCAAGGACTAATTGCACATTTGAGGAGCGTGAAAATAGTCATGAATCACCATACATGAGTAGAGATGTATCAAGATACATAGTTGTCAATGCTATTACTACATTACATGCTGGTGATGAACTATTAGTGAATTATGGATGGCGTAGACCTCCAAGAGCACCTTTTAGCTAGAGAGAATAAAAATTTTCTATCCATATTTAATAAGTTATATACTTAATTTTATATTTGAAGTTTAATTTTTATTCATTTATGGAATACTAATGAGTTTTGTTTATATGTGAAGATTCCAACGTATGATGTTGATGATATTCGTCCACAACATTCACAATTACCAATAAGACCTCATTTATCAGAAGCTTCCATGAGGAGGCTACGCAAAACTAATCCTGTGCAATATGCAAAGTTGAAAGATCTATATTCAAAAGATGATAAAGTACAAGATTTGTGTGACAATGATGAAGATGATGGCATGGTAGATTTTATTGAGGATTGGTATCAAAATGACAGTGAGAGCATGGATATTTCTAAAAATGAGAAATATCTTCGAGAGGAATGTCTAAAGCATGTATATGAAGGAAGTCGTTTGACACGACTAAGTGCAAGCTTACTTATTCTCAACCTTCAAAATCGTTTTGGATGGAGTAATATATCTGTTTCGACACTATTAAGGTATAATTTTCAATTTTCTATCTACTTATATATATGCGCATCTTTTAAAACTATTAATGCATCTTTCAAAATATTCATAAAAAATTTGATTGTTTGGATGGCAGGATACGATTGTTTGTTTTGGAGGATATGAAGTATGTATCTTCATTGAATAATTTGTCGATTCACGCATATGTTCAATTTGAAAGTGTGAGAAGCAGATTTATAATTTGTATTCAAAGAATTTGGCACTGTTTATAGGCCATACAATGGTGACCTGGATGCATCGCATGCACAGAGGTTACTCAAGATAGAGCAATCTGATTATAATGGACTAGTGCCAGCAAGATTCCTAGGGTATGCAGTAAACCTCTTGCATGTCAATGATGAGGCGCATTTGAAGTTTAGGATACAAAGTGGAAATCATGGTGGCTTGAGAGGATCACACATATACATGCAAGAGGTTTACTGCATACCCCAGGAATCCTGCTAGTACTAGTCCCTTATAATCAGGTTGCTCTATCTTGAGTAACCTCTGTGCATGCGATTCATCCAGGTCACCATCGTATGGCCTATAAACAGTGTCAAATTCTTTGAATACAAATTATAAATCCGCTTCTCACACTTTCAAACTGAACATATGCGTGAATCGACAAATCATTCAATGAAGATACATACTTCATATCCTCCAAAACAAACAATCGTATCCTGCCATCCAAACAATCAAATTTTTTACGAATATTTTGAAAGATGCACATAAGCATACACATATATAAAATTATATGCATATATATATATGTATATTTATTTATTTACTTTCTTTAATATATCATTTTTTTGATAAACTTACAGGTTATTATCTGAAAAGTTTTTACCAAGTCAAAATATTCTTCCTACCTCACATGATGAAATGAAGAAGATAATCAACAATCTTGGTATGGATTATCAATGTATACATGCATGTCCTAACGATTGTATTTTATATAGAGGTGAATATGCAGACTCTTTGACATGTCCCAAATGTCAATCTCCTCGATATAAGGGTGAAGAAGGTAAAATCCCGAATAAGGTATTGAGACATTTTCCATTGGCTCCACGGATTAGACATATGTTTCAAAGCCCCGAATTATCAAAGCTTTTGACTTGGGGACATGATCACAAAAGTACTGATGGAATAATCAGAATTCCTCATGATAGTGTTGCTTTTCAGCATATTGATTCTACATGGCCTGAATTTGCACAAAATCCACAGAATCTAAAGTTAGGAGTTGCATTAGATGGGGTTAATCCATTCTCCATGAAATCCAGTAAATGGTCAACATGGCCAGTGGTAGTCATAAACTATAATCTTCCGCCATATCTTAGCATTAAAAAGGAACATTTAATGCTTTCACTTTTAATCCCAGGCAAAAGACAAGTTAAAGATATGAATGTATATCTTGCTCCTCTCATTGACGATCTTCAAGAGTTATGGAGAGGTATTAATGTCATTGATATATCAAAAAGCATCAATGAAAGACATATTACGATTCGTGGTATTGTGGCTTGGACTATTCACGATTTTCCTGGATATGGCGTTTGTTCAGGTATTGATGTAATTTTTTTATTCAATATGCATGTAAATAAATATGATTTAATCTAATTATATTTTTATCATTTTCCATGATGCAGGAATATCTACTAAGGGTTATAAAGCTTGTCCATATTGTGGTGATTGGTTGAGATCAATCTATAGTAAGAATCTCAACAAAAATATTTATCTTCGACATCGACGATTCTTGCCTGATGATCATCCATTAAGATCTAAAAGAGAAGCGATACATTTTAATGGAAAGCTTGAAACAGGTCAGTGTCCAAAACCTATGACGCCTATGGATTGGTATAAAAAATGGACAGATGGACCTCTGATAGATCCAGAAGCAGAAATCTTCAGTGATGATTCAGATAATGAGTATGTGAACAAAGGTAAAGGGAAATTGGCACTCGCAGAGAACATATCAATATGGTATTCTTTGGAGTATTGGAAAGAGTTAAAAGTATGTCATCTTCTTGATCCTATGCATATATTCAAAAATATTGGTTATTCACTATGGCAGCATCTTCTTGGACTAAAAGATACCACAACATCAAGAAATGATTTGAAAGATCAAAAATCCAAACCAAAGTTATGGCCAGTTTTTGATAGACATCGACAAGAAACGACTTATGCATCTGCTCCTTGGGTACTTACAACAAAAGAGATACAAACTATCAACAATAGAATTCAATTGATCAAGACTCCTACAAGATATGGAGCATCGTTTCAAAACATGTTTACTATGGATGATAAGAGCTTATCTGGATTAAAGACCCATGACTGGCATAACTTTTTGAAACATATTTTACCTTTGGTTATCGATGGATGTACAACGAAAGGAGTACGAGATGTCATCTATCGTCTTGGATCACTTATAAGGTAATTATGATACTTTTATATTTAATATGTTTGAATATTGGATATCTTTTATTTTTTAATTAACTTCTTTACAATTGTTTTTATGATTTGTATAGGTAGATTACATCCAAAGAGATCGATAAAAATTCGATCCCACAAAAAAAACGTGAATGCAAAGAGCTACTATGTTTGATGGAAAAAGAACTTCCTACTTCATTTTTTGATATTCAAGTTCATTTACTAGTCCATCTTGTAGATGAGATAGAGATTGCCGGTGTTGTCAACACTCGATGGATGTTTTGGGTCGAGCGATTTATGGGAATACTAAAAGGTTATGTGCGACAAAGAGCAAAACCAGAAGGATCCATGGCAAAGGGTTGGATGCTTGAAGAGTGCATGTATTACGTTAGTGAGTACCTTGAAAGAGTTCATGAAGAAGCTCCACGTGCATGGACCAACGAGTCTTCTTCAAAAATAACCGATGAGGTATTATCAGGTAAGGGGGTTCCATTCTTATTTACATTTCAAGAAAAAAATGATGTTTCCACTTTTGTAGCATATAATAGCGAATGCATGCAAGCATTCGTTAGCGAGTACGAGGAACTTCAAAGTCTCCAAAGTAAAAGGCGAAAAAACAAAAGATCTAGACGTAATCTCGATAATAATGAGATTACAGATATACCTTCTTTCACGGATTGGCTATATAGTCGTTTGCAACGCGCCAACGCAAATAATGAAGAAATCTCAGATGAGCAAAGAGAGTTAATGATGGGTTGTGAACAAAAGGTAATTTTATTAAAATATATATTTTATTTTTTTCATATATGTATGTTAGTTTCTATTTACTAATTCAATTTATTTTGCAGGCTCGAATGTTCACTAATATGTGGGCTTTTGGACAGCATATTAGAATCAAATCCATTGATTCTTTACGTAAAACAGAGGATTCTAGTATTGTTGCTTGTTTCAAGCAACTATCACGTGCTAGCTCAAAAGACACGAACCTTATAGATGGCGAACTTGGTTACGTAGGAACTATTGTTGGTATCTACGAAATTTCATTTCGTACATTCAAACAGGTAGAAAAAAGTTTATATATTTTTTTTAGAGTTAGTTTTTTTTTAAGCACCTAATAATGGGACGTTTTTGTTGTTATATATTGTGATAGGTCATTTTGAAGGTTGACTGGTATCGAGCGGAGTATAAAGGTAGTAATTCTACAATAAGAAAGGAATTATCTGGGTTTTGGGCAATTGATTCTTCCAAGGTAATGCGATCTACTAAGAACCATATATTCTTCCTAGGCATATTGAACAAGCATTTTTTTATAAAAACCCAGATGCTCATCCTTGGTGGCAAGTCATTCATGTGCAACCTAGAGGTAGGTCATTGTTTGAACAGTTTATTGTTAGAGAGATTGAAGAAAGTCCTCTTGATGATTCAGCATCAGATACTGATACATCAACATCTGGAATAGAAATTAGACTCATTATACGTGATAATGATACTAATCTTTTTGATGAAGAGGATAATTCTCTACATGCTGATTCTACTGATGAGGAAGAGGAATTACCAGAAATAGATATTAATCCACCAATAGATGATGTGATTCATGAGAACATAGATTTAACAATAGAAGAAATAAATGAAATCAATAAGGATAATGAAGATGAGACTATATTGATGTCTTACCAAAATGATGGCAATAATGAAAACATATGAGCAGATTAGATAGTAACTTGAAGCTTCTGAATGGATATATATAATAGGTTTTTTATTAACTTGAATAACGATGAATCCTACTAGAGAGATGAAATCATGTTCTTCTAAGTTAGAACATGAAGCTCGGGGGTATGCCTAATTATTTTATATATAGCTTTATCTTCGAGGAGTAAATTTTTATCATGTATGTATGCATATGTGTGTGTATTCATGTGTATTATATGTATACATATATTAGTATGCATATATATGTATTTCATGTATATGTATGTGTTTGCATGTGTGTGATATATGTATACATGTATTCATGTACGTAATATATGCAAGTGTTTATAATTGTGTACATGTATATATGTATATGTGTCTATGTGTAAATATGTACATGTAAATATGTATGCATGTATATATATGTTTATGTGTGAATGTAGGCATGTACATGTATGTGTAAATATGTACATGTAAATATGTTAGTATGTATATATATATTTATGTGTGCATTTAGGCATGTATGTGTGAAGCATAATATATCTACTCCATTTTATATTTATGTATCCTATCTACATGATGTGTATATATCTTTACATATATTATGAATCATGATCCTCGTTGATTCGAGTAGCTATATATAGAGGCATAAGGTTGGGAGGAGAGACATCTCTCTAGTAGGACGTCGGAGGTGTATATATACTTCAAACATATGGCTAAAAGGTTTTATATGTATATGTATATACATTTTTATTTTAGATTTTTTTATATGTATATATATATATATATATATATATATATATATATATATATATATATATATATATATATATATATATATATATATATATATATATATATATATATATATATATATATATATATATATATATAGATACATACATACATACATACATAGTTTTTCCATACGTGAAACATACTTCCAACGCATACGGGTATGGAAGTATGAAAAAAGTATGGAATTTCAAAAAAAATACCATACGTGATATCATACGTGTGAGAAAAAAAGTATTAAAAAAATCTGAAAATAATATATATATATATAATAATAATAATATATAATATAATATAACAGAAAACAGCCATAAAATATATAAATATGCAGCTGAACATTCAGATTTCAGATTTCAGTTCACACACTTCAGAATTCAGATTCATAAAATATATAAATATGCAGCTGAACATTCAGATTTCAGATTTCAGTTCACACACTTCAAAATTCAGATTCATAAAATATATAAATATGCAGCTGAACATTCAGATTTCAGATTTCAGTTATCACACACTTCAGAATTCAGATTCTAATCTCTAGATAATCATGATTTGTAAATATGCAGCTTCAATTTTGTCGAGATACATAGATGTATACATACATGATACACATGCATACATACATACTACAAAAATAGAAACATGTATATTAGATACATATATAAGTTAATATACATGCCTTTCAGTAAACATAGAGTAATAGATTTTAGGAATGACATCATACATACATAGATGCATATATAGATACATACATACGTACATACATACATAGCTCTCTCTCTCTCTCTCTCTCTCTCTCTCTCATATACATACATACCGTGCATTGTCGCGACGATGAGCCATAAGTGTCCGCATCTCTTTTAAACACCACTTAAGGGACCATCCTGTCCCAAACTTTGTCTCAAGTGAACTAAGCACGTACTTTTTATCCCTCTCATCATGCTCACTACAAAAATAAAAAACATAATGTAAATAAAACATAAGATATACATTTCAATTTATATGTAAAACTTTTACTTACTTCCATGGTAAGTGGATAAAGCGCAGGTAAGAGTCGCATAGTGCCCGCATTCTTCTCTTGAACTCCAATCCATTCCCTATGTACACAATGTTCCCCTCCGGCTCTATGTCGCACTCTAGTCCTAAGGTGCCTATGCATGTCCTCATAGGCAACTCTGCTCTGCTATCACGTGCTGGAGGTGGTATAGGTGTCCTAAAAATAGATAGATAGAAATAAATAAAAATATGTGCTATAATATCATTTAAAAAAATTATGAAAAAAAACATACCTATGAGCAGATAGCTCTCTTCCTGCATGTGGATCCGCAGAAGAGCCCTCGTCTGATCGCGTAAGCATCTGGATCGTATAATCCAGCTCCTCATCGAACATGTCTGCGTAGTCCCGCATTATGGCCCCTAGAGTATCTGACGGAACTCTTGCTCTCATAAGACTTTTTATGAGAGTGAGTTTCGCCTTTCTCTCTTTACTGGGATCCATAATACCTAACATATAAAACAAAATGGTTAGAAATCAATATATATATACGTGTATGTGTGTGTATGCATGTGTATGTGTGTGCATGCATGTGTATGTGTGTGTATGCATCTGTGTGTATGTGTGTAGGTATATGTGTGTGTTGTCTATGTGTATGTGTGTGTGTCTATGAGTGTGTATGTGTTTATGTATATGTATGTATCTACGTGTGTGTATGTATCTATGTGTGTATGTGTATGCATGTATGTATGCATGTGTGTGTATGCATATGTATGTGTGTGTATGCATCATTATGTGTGTCTATGTATGCATTTGTACGTGTGTATGCATCATTGCATGTGCATGTGTCTATGTGTGTATGTGTGTGTATATGTGTGTGTGTCTATGTGTATGTGTGTGTGTTTATGAGTGTGTATGTGTTTATATGTATGTATGTATCTATGTGTGTCTATGTGTCTAATTGTGTATGTGTATGCATGTATGTATGCATATGTATGTGTATGCATATGTATGTGTGTGTATGCATTATTATGTGTGTCTATGTATGCATGTGTATGTGTGTATGCATCATTACGTGTGTATGTATCTATGTGTGTATGTGTGTGTGTATATGTGTTTGTATGTGTGTATGCATGTGTGTGTGTATGCATGTGTATGTGTATATGTGTATATGTGTATATGTGTGTGTATATGTGTGTATGCATGTGTGTGTGTATATGTGTGTATATGTTTGTATGCATGTGTGTGTATGCATATGTATGTGTGTGTATGCATTATTATGTGTGTCTATGTATGCATGTGTATGTGTGTATGCATCATTACGTGTGCATGTGTCTATGTGTGTATGTGTGTGTATATGTGTGTGTGTCTATGTGTATGTGTGTGTGTCTATGAGTGTGTATGTATGTATCTATGTGTGTGCATGTGTATGCATGTATGTATGCATATGTGTGTGTATGCATATGTATGTGTGTGTATGCATAATTATGTGTGTATGTGTCTATGTGTGTATGTGTGTGTGTATACATTATGACAGTGTATGTAAGCATGTGCATTATGTATGCATATAAGTATGTATGTATGCATATGCATATGCATTATGTATGCATATGCATATGTATGCATATGCATATGCATTATGTATGCATATGCATATGCATTATGTATGCATATGCATATGCATTATGTATGCATATGCATATGCATTATGTATGCATATGCATATGCATTATGTATGCATATGCATTATGTATGCATATGCATATGCATTATGTATGCATATGCATATGCATATGCATTATGTATGCATATGCATATGCATTATGTATGCATATGCATATGCATTATGTATGCATATGCATATGCATGTGTATGCATATGCATGTGTATGCATATGCATGTGTATGCATATGCATGTAAGTATGTATGTATGCATATGTGTGTGTATGCATATGCATGTAAGTATGTATGTATGCATATGCATATGCAATATGTATGCATGTATGTATATGTGTGTGAATGTGTGTGAATGTGTGTGTGAATGTGTGTGTACATGTGTCTGTATGTGTGTATGCATGTGTATGTGTGTGTATGCATCATTATGTGTGTATGTGTGTGTACATGTCTGTATGTGTGTATGCATGTGTATGTGTTTGTATGCATCATTATGTGTGTATGTGTGTGTATGTGTGTGTGTCTATGTGTATGTGTGTATGTGTGTGTGTCTATGTGTATGTGTGTATGCATGTGTATGTGTGTATGTGTCTATGTGTGCATGTGTGTGTATATACTATATGTGTGTGTGTCTATGTGTATGTGTGTGTACCTATGAGTGTGTATGTGTTTATGTGTGTATGTGTCTATGTGTGTGTATGTGTTTATGTGTGTATGTGTATGCATGTATGTGTATGTGTGTGTATGTCTCTCTATGTGTGTGTGTATGCATATGTGTGTGTGTATATGTGTGTCTATGTGTGTATGCATGTGTATGTGTGTGGATGCATCATTATGTGTGTATGTGTCTGTGAGTGTATATGTGTGTGTATGTGTGTGAGCGTCTATGTGTGTGTATGTGTGTGCACGTCTATGTGTATGTGTGTCTGTGTGTGTATGTGTGTGTATCTATGAGTATGTATGTGTTCATGTGTGTGTATGTGTCTATGTGTGTATGTATCTGTGTGTGTATGTATCTATGCATGTGCATTATGTATGCATGTAAGTATGTATGTACATTATATGCATATGCATATGCATTATGTATGAAAATGTATGCATGTATGTGTTTATGTGTGTATGTCTCTCTATGTGTGTCACGTGTGTATGCATATATGTGTGTGTATGTGTGTGTATATGTGTCTGTATGTGTGTATGCATGTGTATGTGTGTGTATGCATGTGTATGTGTGTATGTGTCTATGTGTGCATGTGTGTGTATATACTATATGTGTGTGTGTCTATGTGTATGTGTGTGTACCTATGAGTGTGTATGTGTTTATGTGTGTATGTGTCTATGTGTGTGTATGTGTTTATGTGTGTATGTGTATGCATGTATGTGTATGTGTGTGTATGTCTCTCTATGTGTGTGTGTATGCATATGTGTGTGTGTGTGTATATGTGTGTCTATGTGTGTATGCATGTGTATGTGTGTGGATGCATCATTATGTGTGTATGTGTCTGTGAGTGTATATGTGTGTGTATGTGTGTGACCGTCTATGTGTGTGTATGTGTGTGCGCGTCTTGTGTATGTGTGTCTATGTGTGTATTTGTGTGTATGTGTGTGTGTGTCTGCGTATGTGTGTGTGTGTCTATGCGTGTATATGTGTGTGTGTGAGTGTGTGTGTGCGCATACCTTGTGTATGTCTCGCTTCTCTCTCTCCCTCTCGCGCGCTGTATGTCTCTCTCTCTCTCTCGGTCTGTATTCTTCCTCGCGTTCAAGGCCCGGCACAAATGTGCCGGGAGAATTGAATTTTTTTTTTTACATTCCAGAGCGTCGCATATGCGACGCTCTGCAGTTTGCCATCGTCGGTAAGTGCGTCGCTAACCTGCGACGCTACTAGCGACGCTTCTGGTTTAGCGTCGCTTATGCGACGCTATCGTCGCTTATGCGACAATGCTCGGCCAAAAAAAAAAATCCGAAATTTTTACCGTCGCTTATGCGACGGTTTCGTCGCATGAGCGACGGTTTTCGTTTTTTTCCCGATTCGGGGGTGTCGCTACGCCCCCCTTTTTCTTGTAGTGATTCTACAGAGAATGACTAGTAACCACTTCAAGACAATTTTCTCCCAATTGGCTAAATGAAACTTCTTCAAAATTTAACAGCTTGTAATAGACTTTGAGTTTGTTCCAAAGATCTATAGAACATTGAAAATGGTGGAGGGATCATTGAGATATGAGCAAGATAAGTTCACTGTTTTGAGAATAAATGACAGAGATGAATGCAGATGTAATCATCAATGCAATGTATTATGTAACAAGGTTGTACATGATCATTGGCATGAAATGATGCCCAACAATGGTGATAGGAGTAGGCTATAATGTGAGCCTCTCAATTTCTCAAATGATCAACACTAAGCTCAGTAATGGGGGCACATGGCCATGAGACTACAATCCCTTTTTATAGATGTGTTGCCTCCAAGTTTGAATTCAAATTCAAACCTTACTTTACCTAAAAGTTCTCCTCTAAGTTAGGAGATATTCCACCAAAAAGAATTTGAAGCTTTATCTCTTCCTAACTCCACAAGTTTGGTGCTCTTACAAGATTCCTTCTAAGTCAAGTGACTTTTACAAAGGTTAATGGTGAAAACCATAAGCAATGGTTCATGTGGCTCTTCAAACAATTGCACATAGCTTCTTCCAATGCCTAGCCAAGTGTGAAGGCTTGGCATTTGCACCAACAATCCCTATGTGCAAAATTTTTATGCATGCTAACTGGAGGACTAGTATCCTCAAACACCACTCTTCTCACTTCAACCTTCTTAAAGGGTTGTTTATGCATCTTAGACTCGTTGAAAATGAAATCACTACTTCTCATCACTGACCGTGTTTCAAGATCCTATAAGCGATATCCAAATTGTCCTTCTTGACCATATCCAAGAAAAATGCATTTCTTTGACTTATGCTCAAATTTTTGTCTAAGATTCTTGGGTATATGAACATATGCTTCACACGCAGAAACTTGAAGATGATAATAATGTGGTGGCTTCCCTGTCCACAACTCTTGTGCCACTTTCAGACCTTTGGTAGTACTAGGTGAAAAGTTAATCACATGAACTGCAGTCAATACTGCTTTTGCCCAAAAACCTTGTGAGAGCTTTGCAAGATGTAACATAGAGACTACTCTATCTTGAATAGTTCTATTCATCCTCTCAGCTACACCATTCTGTATTGGGGTATAAGGACTGACAGGAAAGGTTGAATTCATGTGAGGTATACTCACCCCCATTATGAGATCGTAAAGCCTTAAGCTTAGTTCCTTTTTCAGTCTCAACTAAAGCAAGCCATTTTTTGAAAGTAGGGAATACCTCATCCCTTGATTTGATAGGATATACCCAAACTTTTCTAGTAGCATCATCTATGAAAGTGATAAAGTAAAGAAAACCACCTAAGGACCTAGTAGGCATAGGACCACACACATCTATATGAACTACATCTAAAGGCTGAATTGAAGAGTCAATGTGCATTCTATGCACATTTCTAGTTTGCTTTTATATTAAAACTGCTCACAAAATGAAAAATCAAAGAAAGATAACACAGGTAAGTAACTATTTCCATTCCACTACGAGATATATGGCCCAAATGACCATGTCAAATACAAGCCATAGGTTGTTCAGTAACAGCTAACAAGTGTTCTTTCTGTGATACAAATAAAGGATAAAGTGAGCCAACTTTGCTTCCTTTTGCAATAACCATATTGCCCTTTGATATGCGAAAGGATGGAGCATAGAAGACCAGTTTGTAACCAAGGCCATCAACTTGACCAACTGACATCAAACTACATGATAACTGAGGTACATGGCATACATTATGCATAGTAAATTTTGAACCATCAATGAACTGCACAACCACATCTCCAATCCCCACAACATCACACTGGTAAGAGTCACCAAGTCTCACGGTACCAAGAGACTTTGCTGCATAATTAGAGAACCATATTCTGTGTGGTGTCACATGGAAAGAAGCACCAGAATCTAGCAGCCACGTGTGGGAAAGAGAACCAGCCATGAGAGCCTCACTTGGCACAGTACTATCAAGTGTCAACACATCAGCATCATCAGAAATAGCATTAATTTCTTCAATCTTCACAATCGAAGTAGATGGTGCAGGTAACTATTTAACATGCCCATCAACATTTTTTCCTTTATCTTTAGCATTCTTTAATGCATAACACTCTTTCTTCATGTGTTCTTTCTTATGACAATAATGGCATTCAATATTCCTCTTCCTTGATTTACTTCTACTCTTATTCCGTTGACCATTCTTTTCCTTCGTCTTGTTCCTGCCACGTTGTTGATTATTTCCTTGGTAAGAATCATGAACATTATATGCATCTCCACTCTGAGTGCCAACCATAGATTTTCTATGAATCTCCTCACTCAAGAGTGCTTCACTATTGTTAATAGTTGTGCAAAACATATTCCATGATGATGGCAAGGTGCATAATAGCGATACTGCTTTCATTTCATTATCCATATCCATTTTCTAAGCCTATAACTGGGAGAGTATAGCATCACACTCATTTAGATGAGAAGCAACACTATCTATGTCCTTCATACGAAGGTCATATAATTTTCTCATCAGATACACTTTATTTGATGCCGTCTCTTTTTCATATGTATTGCATAACTTCTTCCAAAGCTCCTCTGCACTTTCACAGTCTAATATTATAAAGTAAACATTATCTGCCACGAACAAGCAAATGGTAGACCTAGCCATTTCATCTAACTCATCCCAATCATCTTCATCCATGTCAGCAGGCTTCTTTGAAATTCCATTTAGTGGCTTCCATTGCCTCCTTTGAATCAACACATCTTTAATATGATTCTTCCATAGAGCAAAGTTTGTGCCATCAAAATTTTGGATCTCAAAATGGTCTTTGCCCTGTAAGTTATAGCTCCTCCTCAGAACACTGGCACTGGACCCTGATCCACCAAAAGTGCCTAAGATCTCTGATGCCATGATGGTGGAGAACTAAATGGAATGATAATGGAGCTAGAAGAGTCCAAACACCAACGAATAAGTGTGTCAAGGAGTAAATCCACCACTGTATAGTTGACTAAACCATAAATCTGGAAAAATTTTGCCAGAGTATCCTCTGCAAAATGAGCATATGACCAGTGTCAAAATATCATAAAACTACAAGTATTGACATGTTTACTTGCATAGTGAATCACTGACTCCACTGCATATAATCAATCACCCAATAGAAGCGAACTAGGTTTATCGAACACCTATGAACAACTATCATACATCTCCTATGGCGAGGTTGGGTAAGTCTTCCACTTGCATCACTGAAGAGACCCCGACATCTGGGTGTCTCCTAGTTAAGAAAACCTCACCATGACCCTCTTTATCAAATGTAAAAGGCTTTGTGCAAAAAACATAACTGCTATATCAATGACCACATGGACATATATAATTTGGTATCCATAGAATCATACATGGTGTGTATCTGCTCAATATATGGAATAAAATGACACTAAAAGGCTGAATGCACAGCCCAAAAACTAGCCAACAAGTGCAAGTGTCTGTCAACTCTGATGTTTTAGGCTCACAAAACCTACATAAATTTGCAGCAGTTGCTCCACCAAAACTGAAAACCTTTCGAGAAACCTGCAGTTTTTCGAGTGCGACTGAAAACATAGCCCCAAAGGTTGATATTGATTGCCGAAGAAGTACAAAGAACACTCTTCTTTATGTTCTTGGACCTGTGTGAAGAGAACTACATGCGAAAGTACTCCAAATTAGCTCCAAAAAAACACTCCAAAAATGCTTCAAAAATAGGCTTTGAAAGCAAAGAATGAAGCTTTAAGGGACCAAAACATGTTCAAGGTATGTTAACCTTAGTCTTTCCCCTTCTTCAGACACCACAAGTGTGTAGCTTAGTGGCAAGAGATTTCCATGGTTAAGTGAGCTTCGGGGGGAACAATACTGGGATGGGTGACCTCCCGAGAAGTACCGAGAACCTCTATGTTCCTTGATCGTTGAGGTCCTCCCTCGCATGAAGCCAATGGTGCCAACGGTGACTTCAATGACTCGAATGACAAGATATGCCAAGGTTTATGCCTTGGTTGCCACCTTAGTCGTAAGCCTTGGGGGGGGGGGGGGGGGGGGGGGGGGGGTGCTCGCTTCGCTCGCACAAAAGGAACAAAGATTTTGCTTCGAACTGCTCTGATACCAATGAAGTGTTTTGATGGCGATGCACCACAGTGTGCTCTCCTTCTTGAGAGCTCCACGGCGATATCCTCCGAGTAGAAAATTGAGCTCCGAAGGCCGCACACAGTACTCAGTACAGAGCCTACAAAATACGCAGAAAACATAGTACACAAGGAGCACGAAGACAGACTTCTTAGGTCTTACAAATGCGGTTGAACTTACAATTTGTAACTGATTAGACCACCATATATTTTATTAAAAAACATATACAAAGAAGTGTCCGTGGCCATAACAAATATGGAAGATCCCATGATGCTTTGCCTCTTCAATGTATTTGTTATTTTAGTAATTAAAGTGCTTAGCCTGAGTTGAACTTCCTTTTGAGCAAAAAGCTTTATGTGGTGACTCGAGATCAAATGACATAGAGAGATAGAGTCCTCCAGATTGTCAGGCGTTTAAATTTTTTTTTTTTATAAAGGAAGTTCGGCCTTAGCCTATTCTCCCGGACTTTAATTATATTAAAGAGAAAAAGTTACAAGTGAACGGGACTAGTGCCCCTGGGACCCCCCGAATCCCACAACGCAGGGGATGAGTCAAGCAAGCTACAAGGCATTACAAATGAGGTGGATAACATTATCATCGCCCTCATGAGGGACCCATTTGGGTTTCAACTTGTTGTTTTCCAGTAGATAAATACAGTGATGTCTAAACGGTGGTGAACTCTTGGCTCGGGAGATTCTTTTACCAAGGAGAAACAAGGATTTCTCAATCGACCATTCCTTAGGAGTTTGGTCGAAATTGACGGCACAGCGCTCTCTCCAAATCTTCCAGAGAGCCTCGCCTCTGATGGCATTCCATAGCCTCGAAGAGCAACCAATCGCCTCACCCAACATCACTTGTTGCCAGTTGATTTGACTCGTACATCTCAGAACTCGGGACACGTGCTGCCAGACAACACGGGACTTGGGGCAGTCGAAGAACAGGTGGGCTAAATCTTCGATGCACCGATGACAACGCTTGCACCAAGGCGGCACACCACATATTTTGTTAGCCCTTGCATTGGTCCAGATGCCTTTGTGTAAGACCTGCCACATGAGAACGGACTTTTTGACCTCAATTAGGGGATGCCAGAGAGACATGAATTTTAACTCCCATCGAAGTTTGGTCCAAGCAAGGCACCATCTCTTGTTAAGGGTGTGGTGAACATCCACTTCCCCTTTGAAGTTCGGGATTCTGGATAGATTCTTACCATTGCTCCATTTGAGGCCCTCCGAGCAAGGAGGATCCTGACCGCAGAGTAGGCGGGTAGTAGAGCGGTCCCAGGCTAAACACCTACTTTGAAGAAGAGTCCATTCCTCAAAGGTAATGCTAAGTCTCGGATCCAAATCTTCGAACCTAATCCACTGGCGGGTCTCTTGATTCCAGAGCTGTTTCCACTGTTTGAACCCCTTGTTCCATAACCGCCTTGCAGTTTGGAGGTTCCAAGAATCTACTCCCCGAATGCCACTGATCGGGAACCAGATAGAGTCATTTTGTCTTATGCCAGCTGCCCACTTCCAATCATCGCTGATTCTGATGAACTGTTTGGCCTTGTTCCAATTCTTCCATAAAGAACACACGAGGCTAGAGCCTTTAGGGCAGACTGGTTGGGGGGAGAACAAAAGAGTGAGAATCCCTATGTCCTTCCAACCAGGTAGGCCGACAAGGGTAAAGTCTTCCGTGTTTCTGAAGATCAATTTAGCCCAAGAGGACTCCCTATTGCTCCAGGCCTTGATAAGCCATTTAGCCGCCAGTTTGTCAGCTAAACCAGCAATATCCAAAATACCCAAGCCCCCTGAGTCTTTAGGGCTAATGCAAGTTTCCCATTTGATTTTGGGAACCCCTCTTCTGTTTGGGTCCCCAGTCCAAAGGAAGTTCCTGCAGATTCTTTCTACTTTGGCCAAGTCTTTCTCCTTAGGTCTCCAACACGAGATAAAGTAAATAATTGAAGATAACATAAAGGTGTTAATAACCATAGCACGCCCTGCCAGGTTGACTTGCATACCTTTCCATTGATTCAGCTTGCTATCCAACTTGGATAGCACCCAGTTCCATCGTTGTTCCATTGAGATATTGAAACCCATCGGAATGCCGAGGAGACGGAAGACTTGACCGCTAGGGATAACTTGACACCCCCGATCCACCAACAATTGGGGAGTAGGCCCGCTGATCGCTCTAAAAGCAGTTTTAGCATGGTTAATTTTTGAGCCTGATGCCATACAAAAGGTGTGGAGGCACCACCAAAACATCTCAATGCTATTTATATCATTATGCACAAAGGCATTCATGTCATCAGCAAAAAGTCTCACAACCATTTGGCAACAAACGCCTGACCCTTGAGACGCCTGGCCGGCAATCTCAAGGGTCAGGCGTTTAAATTTTACCGCATTCTTCCTTTCTAGAAATCACTTTTTTTGTCTCTCTTGATTCTCAGCGATACTTCATCCAATGAATGGCTACAAAACTGCCGTCTTCCACAGTTCCACTCTCGTGAACCATTCACTCATTGAATGGACACCTATGGTGGAGATGGACGTGTGTATATAGAAAGAGAGAAAGCAATTAATGCATGTTCAGTCGAATGGACACCTATAGTGTAGATGGATCATGGTGATGTGGGTATATAGAAAGAGAAAAAAAGAAAGAGAAAGCAATTAATGCATGTACGACTGAAGCATAAGACTGCCGTTTTTCTGCCCCGTGAAACATTTACTCAACGAACGGAAGCACAAGTTTGAAGTGAGGCGACACAAAGTTACATATGTGTAGAGAGAGAGTCAGTCCAATATAAGTGTATATAAGTGTGTGTGATGAAAACGGCTTTAGAATTTGTCATAAACACTTGCATTGATGTCCAAACTGGTGTGGTGTAGCGGTAAGCTTTGAATGTCATGAAGGCCATGGGAAGAGTGTTTGGGTTTAAGTTTCACTAAATGGACATGTTCATCCTTCTGTCCTATCCAAATGTATGGGTGCCTCTACTTTACGAGGTTGGGTGTGTGTATTTTATTCATTGTACTTAAAAAAAAAGTGCTACCTATAGTAGAACTGAAATTTACAAGCTGTCGATTATGAACCGTTGATTATTTATATTTTCTTTAAAGCATGTTATAGACTATGTATTTCGATAGTGTGTCTATGTATTAAAATCATTCTTGTAATTTTCTTTTTTAAATGGAGGTTCGATCGAGGCCTACTCCCTCAGGCGTTAACTTGAAATTGCAACTGTACAAGAAAGGGCATAGTATCCATAGGACCCCCTTTATCCCACAAGAACAAGGATTTACATAGTTGAGTTAAACAACGGTCACAACTACCGCAGGGCAAGATAAACGGTGGCACATCAGCCACATAATACATCATTCCAGGATAACATGTCCCTCACAGTGCTGCCAACAGAGGTTGAACCCTTGCCCCCGCCTCAAGAGACGAGAAGCCCAACCACCAGGACAACGGCCTGGGAACATTCTTGTAATTTTTTTTTTAATATAAAGGAAGTTCGGCAATAGCCTACTCTCCCGGACTTGAATTAAATTAAGAAACAAAGGTACAATAGAAGGGGACTAGTGCCCACGGGACCCCCCAAATCCCACAAAGCAGGGGAAGCTTGGCTGAATCCTAGGTTGCATTACAGAGAAGGTTAATCACCCTCTCATCGCCCTCATGCGGGGCCCACTTGGGTTTGAGCTTGTTGTTGATCAAAAGGAGGACTTGATGGTGCCTGAAGGGGGGGGACTTCTTACTGTTAACGATCCTTTTGCCCAGGAGGAATAGTGATTTCTCAATCGACCACTCCCTGGGGGGATCGCCGAAGTTGAGAGCACACCGCTCCCGCCAAATTTTCCACAGGACTTCCCCTCTGATGGCGTTCCAGAGTGTCGCAGAGCAGCCGATCGCTTCTCCCAAGAGGACTTGTTTCCAATTAAGCTGTTTTTGAAGTCTGATTTTCATTCCAACCGTCTGCCAGATTCTGGAGGAGTTGGGGCAAGTAAGGAAGATGTGTGGGACATCTTCGATAGCGCGGTGGCAGCGTTTGCACCAAGGAGGGATCCCACAAAGTTTGCTAGCCTTAAGGACATTCTTGTAATTTTTGTTGGTATACATTGCACAACCAATCAATTTACCAAAAAACGAATTCCTTTTTAAACCATTGCTTATGCGTCAAACTCCACAACAAACTTTTCATTTACATTTTTTGCGATCATCGACTATTGCAAATTGTGCGGATCGGCGTACAATTGTATGGAACTCGGCAAACCACATTCTTCAGAGTTGATATGCATATGCACGATTCACTTGCTCAAGAACACACTCTCTCTCTCTCATTCTCTCTCTCATTCTCTCTCTCTCATTCTCTTTCTATCTCTCTCTCAATAACCAAATGAAATTACAATCTTTATGACATAGATTAGAATACATAATTCTCTCTATTATTGTTAAACATACTTGAACTTTTTTTATCACTCATTTTCTTAAACACTTTTAGTAATTCTCTTTATTTTTGTTTTATGTAATATATGGTAATTAATTATCTCTATATTTTCATTAATTATGCGACTTAGTGTTAACTAGGTTAATTCTTAATTATTATGTTCACTATTTGAAATATACGTACATATTACATACAAACACAAAGACACTTAAACATACTTAAATAGATACAAACATACATACATGCATACATACATACATACATATATACATACATACATACGCAAAAATGCATAGATGCATATGCACATAGAGATTATACATACATAAATGCATACACATACACACACACAAACACATAAACACACAAACACACATACATACATATGTATGTATATATATGTATGTGTCTCCATATATGTAAATATATATGTATGGATGTATGTATCTATATATATATATATATATATATATATATATATATATATATATATATATATATATATATATATATATATATATATATATATATATATATATATATATATATATACATACGTATGTGTGTGTGTGTGTATATATATATATATATATATATATATATATATATCGACGCTGGTGTAGCTATCAGTATATGCATTGATATTAAAGTGTCAGTATAAGCATCGGAAATATCGACACTCATACCGACGGCATATCGGTGCTTATACTGGCACCCGCCTGGGTGTACCGTCGTGCATACTGGCACTCGCTGGGTGTATCGTAGCTTATACCCACAACCTTGCCAGGAGTACGGTCGCTTATATCAACAATCATATCTGTAAATTTTTTTTTGGGCAGAGTATGTTGTCTTTTGCTACCACAACATTACCATGATGTTGTTTAGCAAAAGACAATACACTCTGCCCAAAAAAACCGAGTACATATGATGTGTACTCTAATGGCAACCGAAATATGATTTCATAAAGCAAAATACTATCGGACACAAAAGAAGTAATGAAAATGAACCATGAACCATAAACCATATACCAAAAAAAGTTATATATTTCATAAATGAAGCATGTACAAGAGTGTGGCAAACCACTATCATATATGGGGGAAATACAAAATGTGGCAAAGCACTACCATATAAGAATGAAATACAAAATTCTAGTGCACCACTACCATATATGAGACAAATACAAAATTGTGGCACACCACTGTCATACACATGCACAGAATGATCGCAACATCCATATCAGCAGTCCTGCAACAAAGAACATTCATGAAATGAGATAAATTCACATGAGATTTACACACAAGAAGTAAAAACCAAGTTTATAAATTCATCACCTCATCGCAAATGCTCCCATGAAATGATTGCACTGCGTCCCTCCAAGTCCTCCAATAGTGCAGTCAATCCATGATGATATCCATAAGCTTCTTCTGTTCGTTTTGGAGGATGACCCATTGCCAGCTCCCGCAACAAATATACAAAACATTAGAGGAACATACATGAAAATCTTAACACAAACAAATTCAATAAACCAAATGGTACTTACAAACTCGTGATGCATCGTGTCATATCTGCCGCTGCCCAAATGTGATAGTCCAATCGTATCTAAACATGTGGTTGCGTCAAGAGTCTGCTGTTGCTCAGCACGAATCATATCCCACTCCTCAACATCTAACCATATAGGCCTTGGTAAGCCTACTCCAAAAGCATCATGTGCCTCGGATCATCAATGGGACATAACTTCACATGCGGTGTGCAGAATTCACTCTAAAGTGACAAGAGACT
>CM035425.1:45548275-45710775 GCA_020310875.1 Ceratopteris richardii
ACATGTGTGTATATGTGTGTACGTATGCATGTGTGTACATGTGTGTGTGTGTATGTATGTGTGTGTGTGTATGTATGCATGTGTTTATATGTGTATGTGCATGTATGTATGCATGTGTGTATATGTGTGTGTATGTGTGTGTATATGTATGTGTATGTAGGCAAGTGTGTATATGTGTGTGGATGTATGTGTGTGTATGTATGCATGTGTGTATATGTGTGTCTATATATGCATGTGTGTACATGTGTGTGTCTATGTATGCATGTGTGTGTGTATGCATGCATGTTTGTATATGTGTGTGTACGTATGCATGCATGTGTGTATATGTGTGTATGTATGCATGTGTGTATGTATGCATGTGTGTATGTATGCATGTGTGTATGTATGCATGTGTGTACATGTGTGTGTACGTATGTGTGTGTGTATGCATGCATGTGTGTATATGTGCGTGTATGTATGCATGCATGTGTGTATATGTGTGTATGTATGCATGTGCGTACATGTGTGTGTATGTATGAATGTGTGTACATGTGTGTGTGTATGTATGTGTGTGTGTATGTACGTGTGTGTGTGTATGTATGCATGTGTGTATATGTGTATGTGTGTGTATGTATGCATTTGTGTATATGTGTGTGTATGTATGTGTGTGTATGTATGCATGTGTGTATATGTGTGTGTATGTATGCATGTGTGTACATGTGTGTGTATGTATGAATGTGTGTACATGTGTGTGTGTATGTATGTGTGTGTGTATGTACGTGTGTGTGTGTGTATGTATGCATGTGTGTATATGTGTATGTGTGTGTATGTATGCATTTGTGTATATGTGTGTGTATGTATGTGTGTGTATGTATGTGTGTGTATGTATGCATGTGTGTATATGTGTGTGTATGTATGAATGTGTGTACATGTGTGTGTGTATGTATGCATGTGTGTGTGTATGTATGCATGTGTGTGTGTATGTATGCATGTGTGTACATATGTGTGTATGTATGCATGCATGTGTGTATATGTGTGTATGTATGTATGCATATGTATGTGTATGCATGTGTGTATATGTGTGTGTGTATATGCATGTAGGTATGTGTGTGTATGTATTTCTATATCTCTCTCTCTCTCTTTATCTCTCTCTTTGTCTCTCTCTCTCTATCTTTCTCTTTTTCATCTCTCTTTATCTCTCTCTCTATTTTTCTCTCTTTCATCTCTCTTTACTTCTTTCTCTATCTTCCACTCTTTCATCTCTCTTTATTTCTTTCTCTATCTTCCACTCTTTCATCTCTCTTTATCTCTCTCTCTCTCTCTCTCTCTCTCTCTCTCTCTCTCTCTCTCTCTCTCTCTCTCTCTCTCTCTCTCTCTCTCTCTCTCTCTCTCTCTCTCTCTCTCTCTCTCTCTCTCTCTCTCTCTCTCTCTCTCTCTCTCTCTCTCTCTCTCTCTCTCTCTCTCTCTCTCTCTTTATCTCTCTCTCTCTCTATCAATAGAGAATAAAACAATCATTTATAGGTATGTCCATTTTTTGGATCGTTGTCGTCAAAGCATAATGTATGTTGTCTATAGTTGAATTCCAAAGAATCGATGCCAAAAAGCTTTTGCAAAATCAAAGAGAAGAAAACATATAAAACATAAAGCATAGAGAAAGACAAAGGGTAAGAGTACGCTCACCACTTACCAAGATGCGAGATCTAAAGAGAGAGAGTGTGTGTGTAGAGAGAGAGAGATCTGTGTGTGTGTGTGCACAAGACAATGCAAATCACAATTCGGTTCGCGCGTGCAAGTTCGACAGAAGCAAGTAGTACTCAGGGTAAAACATGCAAAAAATGTTGAGTTTTGCTGTCGGGTTCCCGGTATGTTTAAAACATGGCTTCGGTATAGGCGTTAGTATGGGTGTTGGCATGAGCATCGGTAATTTATTGGAAATTAACGACGCTTATACCGATGCACATACTGATAGCTATATCGAGGCCTATACCTGCAGCCGCAAAACATACCGATGAGCCATTTTAAATGGTCATACCGATGGTCAAGTGACCGTCGGTACAGGTAGCATCGGTATGCCCTTAATATATTGTAGTGTGTGTGTGTGTGTATATATATATATATATATATATATATATATATATATATATATATATATATATATATATATATATATATATATATATATATATATATATGCATGCATACATAAGCATAGACATAATTAGATACATTTTTGCATATGTACGAACATACATACATATGTGCATGCATACAAACACACACATGCATATGTATGTACACACACACACACACACACATATATATATATATATATATATATATATATATATATGTATGTAGGTGTATGTGTATGAAATATATATATATATATATATATATATATATATATATATATATATATATATATATATATATATATATATATATATATATATATTTCATACACATACACCTACATACATACATACATACATACATACATACATACATACATACATGCATACATAATACATACATACTTACAGACATGCATGCATAGATAAATATATAACCACAATCCTTTGCTTATATTCGTGCAAGAATCCCAATTCCATACAATTATTTTTTATTTTACAAGGACTAGTGTCCCTATTTATATATATTTGTACTAATAGGATTTTCCTCGCCATCTTAAAGCTCAATCAACCACTATTTAATTTTTACACCAGTGATTTTTTAATAAGGTCTAGCCATTTACTGAGGTGATCTGGAATGTTTTTTATTTGTGAAACTGATTTGGACCAATGTATTACCTTTTCCTTAATGACCAATCAATAGCCTTGAAATTATGTGTTCCCCTCTTTCCATAGGGGCTCTCTTGTTGATCATCCTTTTCCATGTTGGAAGGTTTCTTATTCATTGGAAAAGTTACGATTATCCTCTAGCCTCTCAAAGTCATGGGCAAGCTTTCACTTCACCCTTATGAACCACCCAAAATAATTTTCTTTACCTATTTTTTTCATATACTTTTGCTCTTCTTCTATCTTGCACATTCTGATGGAGGTTCCATGAAGCTATCTGTGGATTCGTATTGAAGCTTCTTCCATATATATCGACATCAAACTATTGTAGATAACATCAGAACATGTTTTGAGTTTCAATATACATGTTCCAATTTTCAGTTTTGTTTTCTATTATACTAACCTTTGGCAAGGGGAAGCTTACATCCCATTATGATTTAAGGGAAAATCATAATTGATAGTGCACAAAACAAAAACTGAAGCATGTTTCTTTTCTTCTTATGGAACATCATATTTCTTATCTTACTGGTCATATCTACTACTATGCATACATGATGTATCTTCTCTAGAAGTAAATTACGTGTACATCTCAAATAATCAAGTTCCTTGCATACAAAAAAGTAATGAATACTTCTATATGGCTCTTGATAAGCTTATATAGGAAAATATTTTGTGCTCAAGTCCGTATTTTCCATATGTGTATTGTGATAAATGTTTGAAACTATTAGAATATGGCATTTGGGGTGTGCTAATCTCTATAATTCTCCAATAGTTTTTTTTTTGGCCCCTTTCATTGTTGATTTCATGTGTTTTACGTGCCTCTTGGTAATATCGTAAAAGGAACATACTTGAAAACTATTTTATCATGCAAGTAATATTCAAGTTGAGTGATTATGTTTGCTTTTTTGTCAAGATCAATGTAAAAGTTCTTGTACTAACATAATAATTCATGATGTGAACTATTTGTGTCCGAGGGTCTAGTCATGTACGGTCTAATTTTGATGACAAAAAAGTATGGCCAGTGTACTTTTTCAGCCCCATCTTATCATTTTCCTGAGTAATGATTTTGTCTCTATTGGTTGATGGTATGGTAAGGTTATACTCTTTATCATGCAAGGTCTATGTGCGGAGACTACAAACTCCTGATTTAACTACATCTTGTGGCGCCTTCAAGTCCTTTTCTGTCAAACAAAAGTGGAATTTGTAGGTTACAATGTCTCAAAAAAAAACAATGTACATGGAGCCTAAGAATATTGAGAGTATCCTTGATTGGCAAATGCATTAGGGAAAAAAATGAACCCGACATGGGCCCTCTAAGGATTCCTAATTTTTAGGGATTAAAAAGCTTAATCTCAGAGGTTAATGGGACATAGAAAACCACTAGTGGTATTCTTGACTAAAATAATAGTCTATAATATTGTGGCTAAATTTCTAAAATATTTTTTTTGAGCCTTTGGAGGCTTTCATTGGATGGCCACGATTCAAAAGCACGAAACACTAGAAAAAACTACGTGGCTACATCCTTTTAATGGTCTGATATGCGTGGGAGTTTTAAAATTCTCAAAATCAACTTTTGGTCACTCTGCAAAAAGTTGGACCCTTGGATCTTGGCCCATCCAATGATGGACCGCAAATCGGGCAAGGAGAAGGAATCGGGCATGTCTATTGCTGAAAATTCAGCAAATGCAAAGAATGATGAAGCTAACATGGCTCAAGATTTTTGGGCATGTGTTGTTACATGTCATTATGATGCTTCTTTACATTCTAAATGTATGGTTGTGAGTGAGGCTGATTCGGATTGGTTCTTTGATAGTGGTGCTTCAAAGCACATAACATCATGCAAAAGATTTTTTGCCTCTTTGAAAGATGCACCTAAAGGAGGACATGTGGTGTGTGCAAACAATGCCTCTTATCCTATCATTGGAGTAGGAGAAATTGAGCTTACAGCTGCAAATGGAGGTGTGATTCTCTTGAAAAATGCATTGTATGTGCCCGATATCAAGAAGAACTTAATTTCAGTTCCGTTGATTGCCAAAGCTGGACTTCATGTACACTTTGTTGATGATAAGTGTATGGTTCATAATTTCAGCAATGGCAATGTTATCGTGATGTCTGGTACATTATGCAACGGTTTGTATCGCATGGATACATACAAGAGGGCTGCCTCGAATGCCTTGGTTGCTCATACTTCTTCCACGGCTGAAATGGAGCTTTGGCATGCTCGTTTTGGTCACTTGAACTTCAATAGTTTGCTCTACTTGCAAAAGAAGGACATGGTTATTGGCTTGCCTACACTTGAGTCCATTGAAAAGCATGCATGTGAAGGTTGCATTCTTGGAAAAATGCATTGTGCTTCTTTTCCAAAAGATAGTCACACACACACTACAAGAAAATTGCAACTTGTTCATAGTGATGTATGTGGTCCGATCAAGACTCCATCTTTTGGGAAGCATGTATATTTTGTTACCTTCATTGATGATGCTACTCGTCATACATGGGTGTATCCTATGAAAGCAAAGAATGAGGTATTTTCTTGCTTCAAAGCATTTTTAGCTATGGCTGAAAATTTTTCTTCACAAAAGCTTTTGACTCTACGCACGGATCGTGGTGGTGAATACATGTCACATGAGTTTAATGCTTTTCTTCGTGAAAGAGGTATTTCACACCAATGTACGGTGCCATATACACCTCAACAAAATGGTGTTGCCGAGCCTAAAAATAGAACTTTACTTGAAATGGCACGATGTATGGTTAAAGGAAAGCATCTTCCTCATAAGTTTTGGATGGAAGTGAACATGTGTGCAAATTATGTGTTGAATCTCTGCCCTACAAAAGCATTGAGAGTCATCACTCCTTATGAGGCTTGCAATGGTCATAAGCCTATGGTTAGTCATATGCGTGTGTTTGGTTGTTTGGCATATGCTCTTGTGCCATCACAACAACATCACAAACTTGATGACAAGGCAAAGAAATGTATATTTGTTGGTTATAGTGCATCAAGTAATTGTGTGGATTATTCTCTTATTGCTACAGCATGTAATGAAGAGCCACTTTCTTTTGAAGATGCATGTGACGATCCACAATGGATGAGTGCTATGCAATCAGAAATGGATTCCATACATAGGAATGGTACTTGGGAGTTATGTGAATTGCCAAAAGGAAAGAATGTCATTGGTACAAAGTGCGTTTACAAGATTAAGAGAAAATCTGATGGTAGCATTGATCGCTACAAAGCTAGATTGGTTGCCAAAGGATATGCACAACAATATGGCATTGACTATGAGGAAACTTTTGCACCTACTTCACGCATGACTACCATTCGTACCGTGGTTGCATTGGCTGCCCATCCAGGTTGGAAAGTGCATCAATTGGACATAAAAACAGCCTTCTTGAATGGTGATTTGCAAGAAGAGGTTTATGTGAAGCAACCTCCTGGATTTGCTATGAAAGGGAAAGAGCATATGGTTTGCCGCTTGCATAAAGCCTTGTATGGTCTCAAGCAAGCTCCACGTGCATGGTATGACAAAATACATAAGCACTTGATTGCTCTTGGCTTCACATGTAGTCCGATTGAAAGCACACTCTATGTACGCAAAAATGGGGCTGATCTTATAGTGCTTGTTCTTTATGTCGATGACATACTCTTGACTGGGTCATGTGATGCAAAACTTGACATTCTTATGGTTGATTTGCAGCATACTTTTGATGTCACTTATCTTGGTCTTTTGACCTACTATCTTGGCATCCAGTTTGTATCCGTTTAGGGGGGAATTGTTATGCATTAGCAAAGTATGTTGAAAAACTACTTCAGCGTTTTGACTTTGAGGATTGCAAGTTAGTTTCCACACCAGTTGAGACAGGATTCAGGTTCCCAATTGAGGATTCCAGTGATCATTTGACACTTCTCTTTATCAGCATGCTGTGGGATGTCTTATATATGCATGCAACACAAGGCCGGATATACAGTATGCAGTTTCCCAGTTGAGTCAATTCATGCATAGCCCTAGCACTAAGCATTGGCAAGCGGTGAAATGTGTGTTTAGTTATCTTCGAGGCACTTTGAGCTTAGGTCTCTTTTATGGCAGAGATGTTCAGCCATGCTTGCATTCTTTTATAGATATGATACTCGCGTGTCCACTAGTGGTAATTGCTTTTTCCTTGGAGACTCATGCATATCTTGGTTGAGTAAGAAGAAAACCTACAGTGGCGACATCGAGTTGTGAAGCTGAGTACAGGGCAGTTTTCACAGCTATAGTGGAGTGTATATGGCTGAGACGCCTATTGATGGATCTTTGCATGGAGATTGATGTTGCTACGCATATTCTCACTGATAGTCAGAGTGCTTTGGCTGTTGCACGAAACCCAGTGTTTCATGCACGGACCAAACATATTCAGGTGCATTATCACTATGTGAGAGAGCGCCTTCATGCAGGAGATATTGATTTGGTATATGTGCCTACACAAGATAATGTGGCAGACATATTCACCAAAGCTCTTCCACGGGAAAAGTGTGAATCTTTTCACAAAGCTTTAGGCTTGTTACCTTGTGGGGGTTGATCTGTCACTCCCTGTATGAGTTCACATCATTTGCTCCAGGGGGGTTTGTTACACTTATGTGTTCCTCGAGTAGCTTTGATGTGAACCTTTTCCCTATACATGGGCACTTTTTACTCTAGTGTTGGCTAGAGGTTTTTTCCCCATGTTACCACATACTTGATACTCTCATATGTGGTGGTACTTTGTACTTAGGGATATTATTCAGCTCTTACTTCAGTTAAGTTCATCGATCAATAGAGAGAGCTATTCCAGCCATCGTCTTCTCTGTGTGTCTTGTTGCGTGTGTGCTCCTTGTGTGCACTTCTCGTGTGTCTCTCGCACTTCTACACACATCCAACAATTATTTCCTCAAACTATAAACAAGATTCATTCTTGGTTTATCTAGTTTATGAGTCTCTACCACAAGATGAGTTGTTTTGTAATGTTAACAAAAATATTGAAGAAAAAATGTTTAAAAATGCAAAAATTTATGAATTTTCCACTTGGACACATGAAAATAGAGGAGGTTAGCTTGAACAAATCTCTCAACCAATCCCTCCAACTTAGGGGGAGGAAAGTTAGGAAAAGTATTGCTAGATTGTAGGATCATTTTGTCATTATTTTATAGATGCATGCCCCATCACGTGTTTTGATTAATGTCATGGGTTTTGTGTTCATTTGGAGTGAGAACATTGTTCGAGTTTAATCAAGTAAGCCCCTAAATTAAGTTAGCACCTTTCTTTCTTCTTTTTTGGTCTTGAATAGGTATATCTCTATGTGTGTAGGAAATCTTGGATATGTCTAGCCCTAATTTGTTGGAATTGGTTCTTCTTCCTTGTCTATCTATTTGATGTAAACTTTATTTAATTAGATAGCTAGTAAATTCTTCTAAGGCACACCAATTCTTTTGATCATTCTCTGAGTATTTGTGAGAAACCTTTAAAATAATGAAGTTTGGTAATTGCTATTTCTCTCTATGTAGGCTCCACTAGATCTGTTTACCTCTCACTTGTAAGCATGGTCTTTACTTCTATTTATCTATTTTCTATAATATTTTTTTGTTTATATAGATATGTATTTCCTTAGTGTTGGGCCAAGTTTGAGGTTCATTTTCTAGATATTCTCTGAGAAATTTCTACTATAGTAAGGTTTGGTCACTATTTGATAAGCTATTGAATGCAATCGACGAGGCCATCTTGTAGACATTGTTTCTATGCATATATAGACATCCATTTTTAGTGGCATTTGCTATTTTGAGAAGTTCTATTATTCTATTACAAGTATAAAAAATATCATTGGAGTTATCAACATAAGCTCTTAGACAGGGGAATTTTGGGTTGTAGAGATGTAGAGAATTATATCTACAGAGGTCATTCATGCTTTGTCATTGCATAGAGATTGAAATACATCCCATAATGATATTGCATAGTGGTATTGAAGCTATAAGAATTATATCTATAGAGGTCATTCATGCTTTGTCATTTCATAGTGCTATTGAAGCTATAAGAAAATAACAACGCAGTGGAATAGACCAGTAGACAGAGTTGATTGAAAAACACAAAAAAAGATAGGTGCAGACTGAGAGATAGAGAACTCAAATTCTCATATTGCCAACTGTAATGTAGTTACAACAATGTTGTTGTCCACCAATGCGCTCCCAATATGGAGCTTAGATGGCAATCTAGATAGACTCTAGATGAAGGGCTTACTAGTGTGCAATGCCATATAGAGCTCAACTTGGGTTGTGCTTATATAGCTTTTACAAGTTCAGTTTGGTATAGATAAATGTAGTCGAGATATCCAAAATAGTCGGTAAAATATACAATCTGACAATATCTCCACGTCCATAATTCCTATCGTCTTGGCCCTACGGTCCAGGGGGAATAGGCACCCCGAACCCTGCAAAAGGGGGCAAGCCCCCCTTTGCACTCCCCCCACGAAGGTTCTATGGGGAAACTACGCGACACCCCAGGGCCTTTACTTTTACCTTGAATGGAAACCCAATGGCCCAAAAGATTATGCCCTACCTAACCTAATGGCTAGGCTCACATAGATCATCTATAACCATCAATGGTCACACATAGAACTCATGTAACTTAGAAGTTAGGGTTCCACAAATGTCCGGGCTCTCACAATGGCTTCTCCTCATAATGGAGGTCTTACAAATTAGAGCACCATGGATCATTTGTGGTCACTTGAGGGTGGAATATTGAGCATATCTAACAGAATCCTCATGCTCTCTTGGAGACATCCATTACAAGAGAGAGGTCTATGGGAGCTAGTTTTTGAAGATTTGCATCAATTAAAGGCTATTAGGGATAGCTCACATCAAGGGGGGCTATTCAACTCACGATTTTAAGTTTTGTAAAGTGTTTTTCTAGTGAAAGGTTTGGATTAAGGTTATTTCAGGGCCTCGTTTACATTTTAAACAAATTGGAGCATTAGCTAAGGACTAGATAACATAGCAAACAATATATATTGGAGACTTCAAAAATCAAATTCAAAAGTTAGACAAGGGGAAGTATCAACCATGGAGATTTAGAGTTCCTAGGTACCTCATGGGAAAGTGCCTAAAGAGATTGATTATTAGATGGTCTAGGTTGGATGAAAACCAACCAATGACCAGCTAAGGGCCTTTATTGAATGGAATGAACGAGACAAAAGGGTGGTATTTATCCTTTTCCTACAAATAAGCAATAGCATGATAAGCCACATCCAAGATTTGGATTCATGCATGAATATATGGGAGACACTTGAGAGGCATAACTCAATAATCACCAGAGAAAGGAAGACGAAGCTCAAGAATAAGCTCAAAAACCTTAGAAAAAACCCTTCATTGTATTCCCCAATTTTATCCAACGGACTTTTTTTCAACACATGAGCTAGCTTGAGTAAAAGTTATGTCTATGTTAGATTCTTTGTGTGGCTTCACTTGTTGGGATAATTTGTCCCAATTATGCAATTTCACTTTCACAATTCTTGGAGATTGAGCATGCAACAAAGCCTAGTTTTTGTATGGCTTTTATTTTTGATGGATTTGACTCAATTCCCTTGATGCACCCTTTTCTTATGGTTGGCTCTCTTGTATTTAGTCCAAGCTTACTACTCCACTAGCTAGTTAGGATTCAAGAAGAGTGTGTAGACTCATGAAGTCTTCCTCGTGAATACTGAGGTTGTGAGCATCACTAAAGGAAGATCCTTCTAGATGCATTATCTATGGTCCCAAGAATATCTTATGGATAGGGGGGTTCCTCTATTGCTCTTTCTTTAACCTAGTTTCAGGAATTGTTTGCCAAAGTTCGTGAGGCCAAGCTTCATCCATATCTAATCTAGTTTTCTGGATCTCCACTTTGATTCTTGCCACTCATGGTATATAAGGAGTTTCCCGATGCAATATAATGTATTCTTAATGTGGATCTTAATTTGCCACTCATTGTGTGAATTCTTGGAGCTGAGGTTCTGCTATCTTGCTATTTGGTACAATCACAAGCACTCATTCTAGCATACCTTGAGCAACCTCTACCATTTTCTTCCACAAAGCTAACCTTTCCATTTCTAGGTATCCTTTGGGATAGTATTGTTCATGGTGCCCTAAGTTGAGCCTTGTGACTATTCGTGCTTGATATTCCTTTAAGAACATTTGTAAGGTTTTACACATACGATCTACTACAAATGATCTTTGCTAGTGCTTTTTTTGCTTCCTCCTATGTTCCTCTAGAATTGGTCAAGTATTCTATATTGATTCTAGATGCTCAAATTATGTGGTAGGAAATATAACACAAATCAGATTTGGAAGATCCCAAGAACAAGCATGAATCACAAACAAGAGATGATGCAAGAAACCCTGTGGAGAAGATTTGTAGATTGAAGACTCCAAATGGTAATATAAGCATGTGAAGCACTCTTATATGTACCTAGTATTACATAAGATGATGATGATCTAATACCACTGTGAGAAGGTGATGGTAGAGTACAAAGATGAGAGGTGTTGGAGCAAGTCTATGACAAGCCTAAGTATTGGCTTGAGTCTCACAAAGTCATAGAAGAAGCTTTAAAATGAAGACTATGTAAAGTTCACTTGTGAACTACCTCTTGTAACTTTTGAAGAGTTTACTTAATGTAAAAGTAAGAGAATCTTAAGTGGTTGAGTCCACATGATCAAAAAGGGAAAGAGGAGCCACGAATTCGTGATTTGTGGTAGGTAGAGAATCAAATCAATCACAGATTGATTGGAGAGTGATTGAGGGAAGTTAGCCTCCCAAACTCAACTATAAATAGATGGCAGTTTTAGTCGTGGTTAGAGAGACCTATGTGAAGACCTCCAAGAGCTGAGCTTTATGCCATATCAAGGTGTGATTACAAGGAACACATATGTATCAGTAAGTCCATTGTATTGTACAAGCAATATACTTTCATTTTCATGATCATTTGGGTTTATATTTCCATGTTCTTGTGAAGTGTACTACTCACTGCCATTACTCTCAGTTTTCTCAGTCAGATTGCAGAGATGTTTTCTCTGAGCTTGGTCCATCATTTTCAATGATTTAACTTGGTAAAGTTATCTCTATAATTCTACTATATGCTCACAAATTTTTATGTCATTTGGATGTTGCAATCTTCAGTTATGTTCAATTGAAGTCAATAGTGTCTGTTCATCTTCACTTCTCTATCAGGTACCCGACTCTTCCACTCACCTTGTCAGAGCCATTTCTCAGTGTTTTCTTATCCAAATTCAATGATTTAAAGCTTGTTGGATTCAGCTTACTGTGTAGTATAACCGTACAAATTTTCATAATCATTGAATTCCTACATTTTGAGTTATTATATTTTTCTGCTCACTAGTCTCAAACTGTAGCAGCCCGTGAAAATCAGGATGATGTCATCACTTGTTAAAACTCATTCTCAGTGTGTGGTTTATTATTTTTTATGAGATTACTCTTGAAAGTTAGCTCTATAAGTTATCTAGACTTCCCCAAGAGGAATTAAGTTAATTGCTGCTGTGCTCAGAGAATCATGCAAAACACTAGACAGGTGTATGAACCAAAATAGCAAGGTTTTCATCTCTGAGCTAACTCAAACTTATCTGTTTTGATCTATCTTTTTGAGAGTGATCTTCCAAGGTACATAGGGTGTCTAATACATCCATTGGCAAGCTAAAAGGGCCCACCATATACTCCTGGAGTTCAATTGGCTGGTGTAGATCAAGGATTTTGCAACACCTCTTCATCTTCAACCACATACCTATCCATCTCTTCATAGTGGTATCAGAGCAAGGTTGGACAACATGGCAGATGGATTTCCTTCATCAATTGACAAATTGGATAGAGGTAACTACTCAGCTTCGTCATTAAGAATGGAAGCTTATCTCCAAGGTAGAAGTTTATATGGTTATGTGGCTGGAGATGAAGTTATGCCAAGTTTCAGGAACAAAAGTCAACCAACACAAGAAGAGCAAGAAAGATTGAGCACATGGTGCTCCAAGGATGCACTTGCAAGGTCTTATCTCCTCAACTCTATCTCAGATTTTTTGTTGCCTTTTACTAGAAGTTGTAAGACATATCAGGAAGTGTGGGATGCACTTGAAGCTTTCTTTTCTTCAAGTACCAAAGCTAGGAAGCATCAACTATGGCTAGATTTCACAACTCTCAAGAAGGCTCCCAAACAAAATGTGACTGATTTTGTCACAAAGCTCAAGGACATAGCAGATCAGTTGGGAAGCATTGGAGAGGTAATAGATGAAGAGCAAATTGTAAGGCAGGTCATCAATGGCTGGAAGCCAGATGACAAGTGGGAAGCATTCACCACAGCTATGGATTTGTACATGGACATGCATGTACCTGATTTCAATACACTCATTGGACAACTACTTACTCAAGAGGCAAAGCTTATCAAAAATGGAGAAAGCTCTAAAGGTAATCAATCTTCAGCTTTATACACTGATAAAAGCAAGTCCAAAGATAACAAAGGAAAGGCGAAGAAAGTGGATGATGAAGCAGGTACATATCAAGCTAACTATGCAGGTAGAGGAAGACATGGCAGAGGTAGAGGAAGAGGAGGTAGACAAGGCAGGGGGAGATCCCAAGACTCCAACTCATGTTCTATTTGTGGACTAACTAATCATACAACTGAAAATTGCTTTAGGAATTCTAGGAATCAAAGAGGCAGAGGATACAATAGAGGAAGTTATGGCTACTCAAGAGGAAGGTTCAACAATTATCATGGCAACTACAACAACTACAATCATTCAAACTATCAAGGAGGCTACAAAGGAAGGAGAGACTACAATAACAATACAGAAGACTCAAACAAAGAGGATTCATTATTGATCATGAACATGGCTATGCCACAAGGTAAATCTGATGAGCATGTTTTCTACATAGATTCAGGTTGTTCAAATCATGTGGCAGGAAATGTGGCACTCCTATCAGATTTAGAAGATCCAAGGAATAAGCATGAGGTACAAATAGGAGATGATACGAAACATCCTGTGGAGAAAATAGGCAATGTCAAAGCACCTGATGGAAACATCAACCTACTCAGTAAGGTACTCTATGTCCCTACCATTACAAAGAATTTGATAAGTGTTGGGCAGATAGTAGAGAAAGGGTTGCAAGTCAGGTTCACAAAGGCAGGAGCATTTGTTGAAGATCCAAGTCAAGGATTCAAAAAAATTGCAAAAGGTGAAAAGATAGGTAGATTGTTCACATTTGAATTACAGGACACTAGAAACATTGCTCTCTTTGATTATGGTAGTCAGACACTCACAGAATTGGAAGTATGGCACAAAAGGTTAGCACATATTGGTGTAGTGCATGTCAATTTGGAAAGTCTCACAGGTTACCATTCATGAAGAAAGGTTATATGCATGGAGATCTCTTGGAGTTGGTTCATACAGATGTATGGGGACCTAGCAAGGAAGCTTCAATATCTGGATCAAGGTATTGTGTCTCCTTTATTGATGATTGCAGCAGATGGACTATCCTATTCTTTATGAAACACAAAGATGAAGTTTTTTCATGTTTCAAAAGATATTTGGCTCTTGTGGAGAATCAAACAGGTAAATCACTAAAAAGGCTAAGGTCAAATGGAGGGGGAGAATACTTCTCCCATGAGTTTGATTCTTTTCTTCAAGAAAGAGTAATCAAAAGAGAGGTAACTACAAGGTACACTCCTGAGCAAAATGGAGTGGTAGAAAGGAGGAATAGGACAATTGTTGAAGCTGCAAGGTCTATGTTAAATGAAAAGCATTTACCTAATTACTTATGGGTTGAGGCTGTATCTACAGCCACTTACTTGATTAACAGGTTTTAAGCTTAGATCATTGTAAAATTTTTGGATGTATTGCTTTTGCTCATGTTCCTTCACAGGTTAGAGGCAAGATGGATCCAAAGGCAGAAAGGTGTGTATTTATTGGATATGACAACAATCAAAAGGGCTATAGGTTATACAACCCTACCAACAAAGGATTCTTGGTAAGCAGAGATGTAGTTTTTTATGAGAACAATTCATGGTATGAAGATTCATGCAGGAAGATCAATTTACCATATGATCTTGAAGAAGATTTTCCAAAGCTTGGTAGAGAACAACCAAAGATTGAAGAACAAGAAGCCAAATTGCAGGAACTTGGACATGAGGTAGAATCATCACATCATGGCCTAAGAAGATCTATGAGGGAAAAGAAAAAACCAGAAAGGTATGGGTTTGACACCTCATTAGTAACCAAACATTCTATCTACATAGCACAAGACATAAACCAAGAGGAGCCATCATCATTTGAAGAGGCCAAAGCAAAAATAGAATGGAAGCATGCAATGAAGGAAGAGATTGAAGCACTTGAGGAAAACAACACTTGGGATTTGGTGCCCAAGACTTCATCCATGAAGGTAATAGGCTCAAGATGGGTCTATAAACTCAAGAAGAATTCTGATGGTTCCATTAACAGGTATAAGGCAAGGCTTGTGGCAAAAGGCTTTGCACAAACTCAGGGAATTGATTATGAGGAGACCTTCTCTCCTGTGGCAAAGATGCCTACTATTAGGGTTTTGCTTAGTATTGCCTCTTCCAAGAATTGGAAGATACTTCAACTAGATGTAAAGAATGCATTCTTGAATGGTTGGATAACAGAAGAGGTATATATGGTGCAACCACCTGGTTTTGAGAATCAAGTTTATCCTAATTATGTGTGTAAACTTAACAAAGCATTGTATGGTCTCAAGCAAGCTCCAAGAGCTTGGAATTTCAGGCTTGTTTCATTCTTGCAGGACAAAGACTTTCAACCAAGCAAGGCATTTCCTTCACTCTTTATTAAAAAGAGTAATTCAAAGATCATCTACCTATGTGTATATGTAGATGATATTATATTGACAGGAAATGATGCAGATGGTATGAAGAAGATCAAAGATCATATGAGAGAAGAGTTCAAGATAAGTGATTTGGGTTCACTTACCTACTTTCTAGGTTTGGAAGTTGTCTACAAAGATCATGGTTTGTTTCTCACTCAAAGAAAGTACATTAAGGACATGTTGGCAAAATTCAAGATGCAAGATTGTAAGATTGCAGGTACTCCAATGGAGGTCAATCACAAATTGAGCTCACATGAAGGTGAACTCATAGAGGACATCATATCATATCAAAGTCTAGTGGGTAGTCTCAACTATGCCACATTGACAAGAGTAGATATATGTTACAGTGTGAGTGTGCTAAGCCAATTTATGCACACACCAAGGAAACCACATATGGATGCTGCCAAAAGGATTCTCAAGTATCTCAAAGGAACCATAAATGAAGGACTTTATTATCCTTATGTATCTGATTTAGGTTTGAAGCTATTTTCTGATGCAGATTGGGCTGGCTCTAAGGAAGATAGAAGGAGCACTTCAGGTTATCTTACCTTTGCAGGTTCAAAGCTTATTTCATGGTCATCCAAGAAGCAACCCACAGTTGCTCTCTCTTCTACTGAAGCTGAATACAGAGGTCTTGCCATAGCTACACAAGAAGCTATGTGGATGAAGACATTATTCAAAGATCTTGGATTGGAGTTTGGAACTCCAACTATTTTTTGTCACAATATGAGTTCTATTCATTTGGCTGCTAATCCTATTTTTCATGCAAGGACTAAACATATTGAAGTTCATTATCACTATGTACGAGAGAAGGTTCTAAGCAAAGAGATTCAAATATCATATGTGTCCACTCATAACCAAAGCATTGGATGGTACAAAGCTTTGCAAATTCAAGGCTATGATTGGTTTACAGGTAATCTTGGAAGATTGAAGACCTCAAGCATACTTGGCTTGAGGGGGAGCTGTTGGAGCAAGTATATGACAAGCCTAAGTATTGGCTTGAGTCTCACAAAGTCATAGAAGAAGCTTTAAAATGAAGACTATGTAAAGTTCACTTGTGAACTACCTCTTGTAACTTTTGAAGAGTTTACTTAATGTAAAAGTAAGAGAATCTTAAGTGGTTGAGTCCACATGATCAAAAAGGGAAAGAGGAGCCATGAATTTGTGATTTGTGGTAGGTAGAGAATCAAATCAATCACAAATTGATTGGAGAGTGATTGAGGGAAGTTAGCCTCCCAAACTCAACTATAAATAGATGGCAGTTTTAGTCGTGGTTAGAGAGACTTATGTTAAGACCTCCAAGAGTTGAGCTTTATGCCATATCAAGGTGTGATTACAAGGCACACATATGTATCAGTAAGTCCATTGTATTGTACAAGCAATATACTTTCATTTTCATGATCATTTGGATTCATATTTCCATGTTCTTGTGAAGTGTACTACTCACTGCCATTACTCTCAGTTTTCTCAGTCAGATTGCAGAGATTTTTTCTCTGAGCTTGGTCCATCATTTTCAATGATTTAACTTGGTAAATTAAGCTCTATAAGTCTACTATATGCTCACAAATTTTCATGTCATTTGGATGTTGCAATCTTCAGTTATGTTCAATTGAAGTCAATAGTGTCTGTTCATCTTCACTTCTCTGTCAGGTACCCGACTTTTTCACTCACCTTGTCAGAGCCATTTCTCAGTGGTTTCTTATCTAAATTCAATGATTTGAAGATTCTTGGATTCAGCTTACTGTGTAGTATAACCGTACAAATTTTCATAATCATTGAATTCCTACATTTTGAGTTATGTTCATTTTTATGCTCACTGGTCTCAAACTGTAGCAGCCCGTGAAAATCAGGATGATGTCATCACTTGTTAAAACTCATTCTCAGTGTGTGGTTTATTATTTTTTATGAGATTACTCTTGAAAGTTAGCTCTTTAAGTTATCTAGACTTCCCCAAGAGGAATTAAGTTAACTGCTGCTGTGCTCAGAGAATTATGCAAAACACTAGACAGGCGTATGAACCAAAATAGCAAGTTTTTCATCTCTAAGCTAACTCCAACTTATCTGTTTTGATCTATCTTTTTGAGAGTGATCTTCCAAGGTACATAGGGTGTCTAATACATCCATTGGCAAGCTAAAAGGGCCCACCATATGCTCTTGGAGTTCAATTGCTGGTGTAGATCAAGGATTTTGCAACACCTCTTCATCTTCAAGAACATACCTATCCATCTCTTCACAAGAGGGTCTTTGCAAAATCTGATCCAGAACAACCTAATTCTTGCTTGCATAATCTAATAGATAGTCCAATCTCATATTTTACTCTATAGAAGACAACCTTCTATTTGTCGAAGAAGGATCTCAAGAAAATGCTCAATGCTTATAGCATGTTATGAATTGATCAAAATCCTTTTGTACACCTTCAAATGGGAAGGTAACTGAGCTATCACAAGTTATCTCACAAATTTAGAATGAGTGTAGAGAGAGAAATATGTTTAAGAAGTCATAGTTGTGATCCCGACTTTCCAGGGAGCACTAGATAGTGCATATACACACTCACATGGGTTGTTACCTTTGTGATCTACAAATTAGATAAGGTAACAAGACCATTTCTTCACTTCAATAACTATGTGAAGTTGAAAACTTTGAGCTATGCACAACAAAAACGAATAGTAGAGAGAGATGATAATAAAAATTTAAAGTGTAAGTATTGAAAGTTTAAAGCAAAGTACATGGACTTGTTGGAGGATTCCAACTAAGAGATTAGGACAAGGATCTATCTCGATGTGAATAAGCACTCTGCTTATACCTGTGACTATTCCAATGAAGTATATGTAAAATTTTTCCCTTGATTTTTAGAAGATAATTGTTGATGTATTCCACCTACATATTCCTCTCACTTTTAGGTATATATCTGAATTCACATTCAAATATGAGTCATGGATTTTGGCTTCATTTACACTTACTTTAACTCTTCAATATGCATCCTCAAAAAGACTTTTACAATGGATAAAAGTGTAGTGAAATTTATCCCTAGAAATGAACTAAGGATAGATGTGTGCATTTATTGCTTCTCATAGCTCAATGTAATCCAAGGATATGTTCAAGCACTTAGGCTTGCCATATGTACCAAAAAAAAATGGGTAGATACCTCCTAATCCATAATTTATGTAACAAAATGCCTTTCCTTTTCCACTCGAAAGAACATAAAATGTTTATTGAAGGGTCCATCCTTCTCAAGTTTCCAAATACATGAAGAATCCTTATGATAGCACAACTGATCCTTATAATCATGTGGCTGAATTTATGAAAGTGTTATGGGTGGAGCAATTGAATGTTTTTTTTTCACTCAATGCAAAGCTTTTTGGCTCACATTGGTAGGAACTTCCTTGACTTCATTCCAAGCATTGCACACGCGTGCACTTAGAGATGTTGGACATCTCCAAGGTGAGTTTATCGGTGAGTTTTAAAGTAAAGGATTCAAACATGACACCCCTTCTTTGAGCCATAGTTTTCTTCAAACAACATAGCCATGAGACTATGAGGCTTTTCGCTTGTATTCTTAAGTAGTATGTGGAAACATTTCTAGTAAATAGGGACCTTCCTTCCCAAGAAAGGTAGATTTCCCTCTTCTTGCATGCATTGCTCGACAATGAATTGTGGGCATTTTCCTATACCAAACACTTGAAAACACGATGCATGCTTGAAGGAATGTCGAAACTTTGAAGAAAATCTAGCAAAAGACCTAAAACTTTCTCAAGTACACACTACATTAGACTCTTCTATAAGTATTTGATCGTACCTACCATATGGTTATGAGCTTCTTGACATGGTAGCTAAGACATTGGGAATTAAAATATAGGACCACCAATAAAAGGGCCTTGTTACGTATATAATGGACACCACTTCATTCTTGATTGCCTTGATCCATGTAATTACTATCCTAATACTAGAACTAAGTGTGCATTTTACACAAATTATGGGAAAGAGCATATCTTTAGGGATTTTCGAAAAAATCCAAGTAAAGGGAAGAAAACATAGACAAACATCATAGAGATAGTAGGACCTTCTTATAAAATCCAAGCCACCTCAATACCAATGCAAGTAGTGGCTAGAACTCAAGCTCAACATAGAGAAGGAGAAGTTCAAATGGAGTTTGAGATTTTCAACCCTGCTAACACGAAGGAAGAAGAGAAAAACCCTATAGACATAGAAAACACCATAGACAAGTGTGGAAGTCCATTGAAAAAGAGAGATAAATCTTGGAAAGATAGAAAACAGAATCTTAAGATGAAATGGAAACAAAGAACGAGTGAATTACAAGAGAAACTACAAAAAGAATAAGAAAAAAACCAAATTCTTAGAGAAAATCTCAAAAACTAGGTGCTATCATCATCTCAAGTTTTGTGGGTTATTTGAAAAAGATTCTTCCCATCTCTCCAAGAGAGAATATAGCTATACATAGAAAGGTTCTTACTCTACAATAAAAATGTGGAAAAAAATATGTCCATAGTTCATATGCTACTATTGACTTTGACGTGGTAAAGGTGGTGGAATTGCCAAAAAATACCTCATGCTTTGATATCAAGCATGATATGTCATAAGACAACTCCTCTATACTCACCTCCCATCAATTATATATTCCTTTCCCAACAATTATCTTATACAAGAATTATTTTTGCTTTTCAAGTGGTGATATTTGATATAGTGGAAAGCTCAATTGAAATGAAGTAAGTACTCTTTTAAATACTATGTGGTTTTACTACGGTCAAAGTGTGAAGCATCTAAGTCCACTATACACATAAAAATATCATGATAGCATTTCTCATAACTGCACTAGGTACCCAATCCTCACTCTATAAAAGATTAGGAGACTCAATCTAGAGAGGAAAGACATATGCGATTTCCATTTTAGTGTCTTAGCTAACAATTTTAAAATAGGCCTTATTGAAGTGGTATGATTATTTTCTTCTTTTTTATCCTAATTTCTTATAATAATTATATTATTTTTCTTGATTATGAAACCCTAAGAGAGTTTGTCTTTCCATTGGAAGAGCTACATTAATCCATTCCCATTTGATTGGCAATGCCAAAGGCTTGATCTACATCATGAATAACGGACATGTTCTACCTAGATTATTTATTTTTCATGAAGCAAAATCTAGATGTTTAGTTTTCGATGTATTTTGATTATGCTTTAGCATCAAATAAAGAGGATAATAAAAAACTATAATAGGAATTAGGCAACACGACAATAATATTGTATTATGAAGTATGATATCATAACCAATTTCTCTCTCAAGTCCTAATTTTTTGGTATAAAGCTATCTATAGAATCACATTCATTTATGTACTCACTCTTCAGATGTTTTTGGAAGTAAGAAACATGAGCCTCACCTATTCCCTGGTAAAATGTGGAAAGAACATCTCATTGTCTATCTTACATGAGTTAATATTATAGAAATGGAACGTTCAAAAAATAAAGCAAGCAAGGAATGTGCTTATAAATATATGTCATCCCATCAATTTTCCTCTATTGTGGCCAAGAGTGTAGACGGTTCACTTCAAATAGTAAGAATTAGAATGGAATAAAAATCAGAGTTTTAGTAACTATGCCACCACTTGCATGAGATAAATTTGAACTAGGGAAATACAAAAAGACATGTTTCAACACCCTTTACAATGATCCACAAGTCTTTTTCTATGAAAATATGGTGCATCACACATGTCTACCTATACTTAGCTGAAACCATACAGGAGCTTACCTTTAGTAACCAACACATGGAATGCATCATTGTTATAAATTTTATTCGATCATGAAAAGAAGTATATGGTAGCAAAGAGAGAAAAAAAAACTTTGGAGCTCCACAATACTTGTAGGAGACTTCAACAAGATTATAAACACAAACTAAAATACTAAGTTGTGATGGCTTGTCAAGTTCTCTTGAAGTACATGAAAAGCCACTAATCTCAACAAATCTTGTCAAAAAATGAATAGGATGTGTTAACAATGTACCTCAAGAAATAATGAATGACTATCTAGAGTAGGAATTCATATAAGAAACATGCAAAAGAAAGAGTTCAAGAGCACCAATCAATGATATTAGCAAGTTCTGAATGCACAAAGAGAAGTGGATTCACTATGATTATTGACATATATACAATGAGAGGGAGAAAACTTTTAAATATATAAAAATCAACACACATAACTACTATCATGTACTATCATGTATACATATCATAATGGTGATCAACATATGTGCATATCATATTTGAGGTCATAGTCATCTAAGTTCACAAAGACTTTCTAGTAGACTAGAGCTTTTTAGAATAGCTTATCAATGTTTTATCCATGTAAACCTTTGGTATGAAAATCTTGACAATATATTTCCAATCAATGGTCGCATTAGAGTTGTCCCATTCACTAGATATCGTTGAGGAAAAAGGGGGCATATATTTGTAATCAACGAAATTTTTGTTTTTGATGTGAGCTACCATATGTTCTTTAATGAAAAATTTATTCTTTAAAAGCACTATTAATCGGGGCTAGAATAGTAAGCTGGCTATATAAGAAACAAGAAAAAGGTAAACCCAATTTCATTAGTATTAATTTAGGCTACATTATATTACTATTAATTTGGTCTACACTATTAATCTGGGGTAATTTGTGGTCTAATTTCTTGATCAAGTGTGGTTTAATTGGTTATCACACTTGAATCTCTGGAACCTCTCAAGAATTAGAATCCCACCTGAGCTTGGGATGTCTAAATCAGCCCTTATAAAGTGGTGAACATGAGGGGGCTCTCTAGGATGGGTGTGTTAAACTAGATCATACTGTTGAACTTGAGAAAAAAAAGTAAAAAAAAAAAATCAAAACATGACTTATCTGTGCATCAATTGCATTCTACTACTATCCTATTATATTATTAACGACGGTATATTTTGTTTGCTTTTTGTTTCTTAGAGAACGAAAGAAAAAGGAAAAGGTGTCCATGTGTTATAAGTGAGTTGTTTGGGCACTCATCTGTTGAGGTGGAGGTTGTGTGTTCAATCTTTGTGGATTGTTGGGCATGCTTGGTCGAGTGTGGTTAGTCTATCCTTGTAATGTCTTTTGGCTATTGAATTTAGATGTCTTCCGACAACTCTTTCTTTGTGATGCTTCATGCTTTGTGAAATACAAGAGGTCCCATAGGTACTATGCCCTACACTTGTACAGTTGTTCCGTCAATATGTTAAAGTCCAAGAAAATTAGACAAAAAAAAGCAATAACTTTTTTGATGCACATTTATTATGTGTTCATATATCTTGTTTTTTGAACCTACAATAAAATGTGCCACTGAGAAAGAGAGAGAGTGAGAAACACCGAGCTTAGTGTTTTTTTTTTTGAAATGGAGGCTATAGTATATCTCGTTCCTATATCTTGTTTTTTGAACCTACACTAAAATGTGCCACAGAGAGAGAAAAGTGAGAAACACTCAACTTAGTGGTTTTTTTTTTTTAAATGAGCGCTCAGCAAAGGCTTACTTCCCTGAGGTTTAACTTTGAACTTACAATTGAAACCCCCCTTATCCCAAAGAAGAAATAGTACCCATGGGACCCCTCTTATTCACACAGCAAGGGTTGGACTAGTTTGATATGGACTTACAACCGCCCAAAGGCAATGTCACAACTTTGGACTAGTTTGATATGGACTTACAACCGCCCAAAGGCAATGTCACAACTGGTTCAGACTCATTACACATGCCTCAAAACCTTTTTAGATGAGTCCCATGAGCATAGTACCCATGGGACTCACTTATCCCACAAAGTAGGGGTTAGACTGGTTTGACATGGACTTAAAGCCACCCAAATGTAACATCACAACTAGTTTAGGTTCATTACACATGCCTGAACATTTGGTTTAGATGTCCTATTGGTGGGAAGGGTCTAACCCTCGCCTCCGCCTCAAAAGACGAGGGATTCAACCATCTGACCCAACTTAGTGTTGCACTCCCTTACCACGAATAATTCATTAGGATTGTAGAGAAAGATGTGTGTTACGTTCGTCAGGCATGTAAACGAATGGCAATCTTGTATCCGGAGAGAGAGAGAGAGAGAGAGAGAGAGAGAGAGACGTCTTGCTGAACCTTAGACGTCTTGAGAGAGAGAGAGAGAGAGAGAGTGAGAGAGAGAGAGACGTCTTGCTGAACCTTAGACGTATTCATTTCGTTCTACGCCCATCCCACAAATCCTTGAGAAATGATGCATACGAATGATGTGTGTATCATGTCATGTATGTAGTCGGAGAGAGAGAGAGATAAAGATAGAGAGAGAATATCATGTATGTATTCGGAGAGAGAGAGAGAGAGCTCTTCTGTCACGAGTTTATCCACTTCTCCCTAATTGCAAGCTCTGTTGCTGACTCGGTTCATCGTCATCGGTACATACGACGAATGGACATACAACTTCCACCGTTCACTCTCGTGAAGAGACACGTGAGGTGGCGCAAATAGACGTATATCTCTGCGTAGAGAGAGAGAAGAAAGAGAGAGAGAGAGAGACCAATTAATCTATGTGTGTGATGAAAGCGACTGAGCAATTCGTTAAGAGAGGTCGGATACGACAGAGTGCCTGGACGAACAAAAACATGATGAGCTCAAACCTGCATGGTCTTAAGAGATAGCGACACACCAACAAATTTGGTCCATGGCTTCAGATGAACAAAACCATGATGAGGTCAAGCCTTAAGAGATAGTGACAAACCTACGAATATGGTCATCGCTTAAGATTTGTTTCATTTAAAGCACTTAGCCCCGCCACATATTATCGCCAATATATATATATATATATATATATATATATATATATATATATATATATATATATATATATAGAGAGAGAGAGAGAGAGAGAGAGAGAGAGAGATGGTGTATTCTGAAGTCCACATTATCACGAGTTGAAGTCCTTTCACACAAGTGTTTGGTGTGGTGCACATTGAATCACAACTTTATGTGGTTGAATGTGTGGTTATGGTACATCATTAGTAAAGATCTTTGGAACCCATTGTCTCCATCACATTTTAGAACTTGGCATGTGAAACAAAATTGTGGTAAGATCAAATCCAAAAAGGTTCAAAGAATCCCAATGGTGTTGACATTTTGGAGCATGGACATATTTCATTACACCTTACATGGTGGAATGGGGAATGTTTGGGGTTTAGGGTTAGTTGATACCTTAGGTAAAGTTCACTAATTTCCAAGCCGGACTTCAGATAGGTTGTTTTAAATTGTATTATTAGGTACTCTTCGCACAAGGGGTTTTACACAGAGCACCGTGATGTTGCATGTCCATGACATGCATACGCAAAAGAAAACCAAAGGCCGAGCATAAAAAATGAGAAGAGAATTTGAGAATATATATGATACTTAAGCGCTTTCAGTGTGTGTGTGTACACATGCGTTCATGTATATGTGTGTATCAATATTACATTTATTTTATTAAGAAAAAATAACTAATTACGGTATGTCTAATTGTGAATCGTTTTGATAAAGACCCCACCAGTCCCTCTATATATATATATATATATATATATATATATATATATATATATATATATATATATATATATATATATATATATATATATATATGTGTGTGTGTGTGTGTGTGTGTGTGTGTGTGTGTGTGTGATCTTTGGGTTGAATAAATACCTTCCAAAAAACTCAGCAAATTTAATAGGTTTCAAGTGTAGGTCCAATCGATAAGCCAATGGAAATATAAATAAATCTCTCAGGGTGAAGAAGTAGTGTATAACAGCTAAAAAATCATTTAAAATTATCTATCTCTTGAATAGCTCTTTCTTTTGATATATATGATATGTCTTGGTACTATGTGATCAGTAGAACATTAAAAAATATATTTATACTAATGGTCAAGAGTGGGAAAAGAAATACAATGATGGATAAATGACTAGAGAATCGACATAGGTAGAAAGAAGATGAATAAAGGCAAAGAAAAATTGGGAAAGAGAACAATTGATAAATTCATCTTTAAGGGATCAAGCTACAAAACAGGCATCATGAGTACGTCTACGAGCACACCTCTCTCTTGCATGTGACTTGGATGGGAAAGTGCTAACTCTTTCAACTTATGTTGAAGACCTTTTAGTGATGGACGTTCAATTAACAAGATTGACCATATTCTTACCAAAATTAGTTGAATCATAAACTTGTGTTGAAGATTTCTCATTGATAGAGATTTAATAAAAATAGTGACCAAATTATTACAAAAATCAGTTGAACAACAAGATTTGAGGAAGGATTTTCTTTAAGCTACTCAGTAGGGCCAAGAGAAGCAAAACAAAAATCGATACCCTATGATGAAGAATCTATAGAAGCAACTAGAATATCGATTCTACAAACTAGGCCCGATAAGAAATTGCAAACTATTGCTTAAAGGTATAACGTATACCTATCAACCGTTCCATCAAGCTTATGCTTCAGCTTATATACCTACTTAATTGGAATGGCCTTCTTGGCAGGAGGCAAGTCACATAAAACCTAGGTACCATTGTTCATAAGAATATCATATTTGGATTGCATAGCAACCATTGGAGTTTATATGCTTCATCAAACAAAAGATGCTCATTCTCACCACAAAGACTAGAGGCAGCCACAACATAGAATTCTGATGCAAAAGAAGCATTATGAGAGCCTAAAGGAGTAGGATATGATAGAGATGCATATAATTTGCCATCTCACAAAGTTTGCACTAGCCATTTAGGCATAGTTTTTGCCACCTCTATATCAGACCTCTCATCAACAAGTGCATCACATAAATCTACATCAGAAATGGAATGATTTTCATCATCAAGTGGAACCTACAAAGGTTGAGAAATTGCCTCATTTGGACTAGCAATAGAGTGTCCACCTATAAAAAGAGGCAGCAACGTGTCATACACAACTTTGGAGCTAACAGATGTCTCCTTAGTACATTAAAGTAATGGTTGAATTGCATCTTCCACTAAAACAACATCACGGCTAAGCAAAATGCGTTTTGTCTGTGGATGATATAGATGATAGCCTTTGCTTTTACCCAACAAAATACATTTCATTGCTTTATCATCCAATTTCCTATGTTGTTGTTCAGGAACTAATGCATATGCAAGGCAACCAAAGACATGCAGATGAGCAACATATGGCTTGTGACCATGCCAAGCCTCATATGGAGTGATAGACTACAATGCTTTAGTGGGACACCTATTAAGTACATATGCTACACACATAACAGCCTCAATAGAAACTATGTGGTAAAGCTTGACTCTTGACCATACACCTCGCCATCTCCATGAGTAATTTGTTCTTCCTTTCTACAAATCCATTCTGTTGAGGTGTATATGGCACTATACATTCATGTTTTATCCCACGTTCAGCTAGAAATGCATTAAAATCAAAAGACATATATCCCCCTCCCCCTCGATTAGAATGGAGGATGCCCATTTTACATGCTAACATATTTTTCAGCCAAAACTAGAAATTGTTTGAAGCACATAAATACTTCGGACCTTGCTTTCAATGGATATACCCATGCATGCCTAGAAAAATCATGAATGAAAGGCACGAAGTAAAGGTGGTTTCCAAAAGAAGGTGTTTGCATAGGACCACAAACATCATTGTGAACAAGCTACAATTCCTAAGTAGCTCGTACCAAACCATCTTTTGGGAAGGAGGAATGCTTCCATTTTCCCAAAATACAGCCTTCAGAGACATGTTTACCAGGTGCCTCAAGTTTGGGCAAAGAGGACATTATTTCATATTTATGCATGAATAGCAAACTACCAAAATTCAAATGACGAAAGTGTGCTTGCCAAAGCTTTGCATCTAACATAGCTTGAGAATCTTGAATTGCACATGCTCAATCATTCACAGATTTGCATAGTTTATGAGCTTATACAACCCACAACATAAAATGCCAAAAGCAATAATGATGTCTCTATTTGATAGATCATGAAATCTACATCTATCATCAACAAATTTCACAACCAAGCCGATCTTGGCTAATGTTGAAATTGAAAACAAATGTTTCCCGATCCATGACATAAATAAAGCATCTAAAAATGTAAGAGAACTACCATTAGCCATAGTAAGAATGATCTTACCAACTCGCATGACAGGATAAGAGGAGTTGTTGGTGCATGTGATAGTATTCCCTATAGGGGTAGGCTCAAGTGAAGTGAAGAAACTATGCTGTGAGGTAATATGTTTGGTTGTCCCGCTATCAAAGTACCAAACATCTGATTCTATTGTAGACATACATTGTTCATGAGAAGATGGGTGTTAAATGCGGGTCTTGGCATCAGAGACGCGTTTAAACATCTATTCGGGTTCTTGGGAGTGAAAGGGGTCTGTTAAACAAAGGCCCTATACTTGATTTTCCCAAATCAACTCACTCACATGACCGTAATCTAACATTAAAAATCTCTGCAATACAACTTACTTATCAAGACTCTGGTTATACTCTCACAGTCTTACTGTCTGTAATCAGACTCTTTCACAATCTACCGATTACACTCCAATTGATGCGTTCTAGACATACAGCGCAGAACTATTCAGTACCGTAATCCAGAATTACATTGTCCAACTTAAAGAGCTAACCCAAGCACAAACTACTGTAAACAACAGAGACAAGAACAGTAACTCAATATGTACCGTATAGGTGCAGATAATCAAACAGAACAGAAAGACACAGAATAACTCAGAGTTCTCAAACACACCACGGTAACTACACAGACTTCATCAACCAGACAAACAGTCTGGCGACTCCTCCGGTCGTCACCGAAGCATCTTTTTTCATTGATTTATAAAAAGGTTACAACATCTATGCAACGACCTTTCGGTTCGTGCGGAATATGAAAAAGAGACAAACTTTACAATTGCCAATCCGGCGGCTTACACTGGCATGCACGGTGGACTTGAACCCGCAGCTATACAAAAATATTACGGCTCATCAACTATACCTTCTAGATACATAGTTCTATCTAACTTAAAAGTCCGGGAAATTTTCTTCTTCAATGACTCTAACATTTGCTTCAAAATTTCTGGTTCTACGAGTTGAGCATCTGTCCGTACAGAGCTTAAAGAAATAACTTGGCTCATTAAACTCTCTGCCTGTGTCTGCACAAAAGCTTCCTGTAAATAAAATTCATTTGATAGAGCCGCATCCTTGTTCACCTTCATGTCTGCAATTTGCTTATCAACTTTGGATAATCTTTTCTTTTTGAGCATCCAGTTGATACTCCCTTCTTTCCAACTCTTGATTTTGAAACTATATTTATCTTGTAATATGCATCACGCTCTCTTCTTATCCCTGGTATCTCCTTTTGTAGTTGAGCGACTAACATCATCTGGCATTTGAGAGCAGCATTAGATTCAGTCAGGTTGGCATTTGCGAATTCTAGCTCTATATTAGTTTGTTTTAGTAAAATGGACATTTCTTGTCCCTTCTGTACTGCTTCATCCAATTGTGTTCTGGTTTCTTTTAACAAATCACCCAGTGCAATGCGGGCATCTTCTTTATCTTGGGCTAATTGTTTCAAATGCATAATTTCAGCATCAGCAGCACACAATAATTCATCCTTTACTCTGACTTCGACCAAGGCAGCACCTCTTTGATTTATGATTGTCTCCTGTTCGGCAAGTCGGGCCTGTAACTCCTTAATCTGTTCGTTTAAAGCTTGATTTTCTGCTTTGACTGCAACTAGTTCTTCCTGAAGTGGGCTAATGTCTGCTTCCAGAACATCAACCTTGTGTTGAAATTCTTCTCGGATGTTATCAGTCACTTCCTTCATCTGTGCTGGTAATTGCTGCGATAGCTGGATCGGCATTTGACCCATGGATGCGAGCTCAGAAAACATGGGAATTAATGGAAACAGAAGAGAAGGACGTGGTTGAGATGAAGAGGCTGTCAGAAGTTGATGTGAAGAGGGGGGAGAGTAATTGGGTGAAGAGGATGAAGCGGTAGGTTCCTCAGGGATAATGGGTGGAACAGGGATAATAGGTTTAATTGGAGGTTCAGGTGGAGGAGTGAGAAGAACAGTGGTTGTTTCTAATACCTTTTCGGTGGTTTGTTGCGTTGTCGGGAAGTTGCGGACGTAAGGCTGGTGGATCAGTCAGCCACTAAATCCCTCGGCACACGCAGGGTGTATGAGACAATCGTAGGTTTTTTAGGTAAATTTTTCTTTCGTCCAAGGTATCAGAAATTCTAAATTACTCTTAAATCTAGGAAATATGGAGTAATTGAAACACTTTAAACGTTTAAGAACCGTAAGGCTGGGCTGCTCTATATCTATCAATAGCTTCTTGAGGTATAGGTACTATCAAAGTTTCCTCAGTTAATTTTTCTTTTATAATTTCGTCTTCTTGGATTTCTAAAGGATTAGGTTGTATACGCCTAATTAAGGGTGGTGGAAATGAATCTATGTTATCTTGGTGTTCATTAGATGCAATTGAAAATAATGCTATAAATCTATTAAGACAATAATCGTGACATACTGATATTAATGATTCGTGTGTAATAATATCCTTAACTACTTCTACTTCGACTTCTACTTCTAAAGATGCGTTCTTTTCAGATTCAATTGGATTTTCAGATGACATGGACAAGAAAGATAATGCAAATTGAAATTGAATTAAAGCTAATGACAATAATGGATGATTACAATGCTTTAAAAATGATATAATTTCTCTAAAAGATGGCTAACAATAAGTGAATCCTATACAAAAGTTTAATGACGGATAAGTTTTATGGATTGAAATCAAATTGTCGGATCTTTGAATTGTTTGAATTCTTTTCTTCTGTCACGATGCTCTTCGATTCTTTTGCTTTGATTGTCTTCAATGTTTCTGAAAAAAAACATTAGCACATTAGTAATCTAATAAGAAATTAATGAAAAACATAAAACCCATACTTTACATACATTAAAGCATACACATACTAACATACTTCTCATGCACTCCTAAATACATATAATCATTCAAATGTAGTATTAATATGAATTAACATGCATACATACACTCATTAGCTCATACATATGCATTCATACACATTTTAATATAATTTTTCTATCACATATATATACTCACTTTTATGCACATGCTAACATAAAGTTCACATATGCAAATATGCATTAACACTAAGGTGAAAGCATACATAATAACCATGAATTTTTATGCTCAATCAATAATTTGCATATGCTAATGCATTGAATACTCATAAATATGCATGCTAACACTTGTACATATACACTTATGCATTCTATTTCACTCATACATTCAACCACATGATCTCTTAAGCTTTAGAATGCTCATAAATACAAACCAAATAATAAATATTAAACTAGACATTTATTGCATCTAATAAATTAACATAGTTTTCTTTTTCTCTCTCTCTCTCACACTTTTACTCGATCTCTCTCTTTCTCTCCCGCATACATCGACTCCCGCTATAGCTCCATTTGCGCGTGACTCTGACTCTCTCTCCCTTCAGATTTTCTCTCTGATCACGTCGCACAACAGCTTAGATCTCTCTCCCTATTTCTGCCAGGAATAGTTATGAGCCAGAAATATATGCAAGATGAACCTAGTCTCTCTTCCAACGTGAGTTACAATCAAATCGTGCCCCCCAAACATGAGTTCACCACCATCATCGTCCTCTGCATGTCTATTAAGCCAGAACGAAAATACAGGTTCTGATACAAGCTTTTGTTGAAGCATGTTATACCACACTGGAATGACACCATCCACTGCAATTTCCTGGAAACCAAGTCCCAAGATGCCATCAAATTTAGCAAGGAGAAAAGTCAGCCCAGGCTCTCTGGTTGCCTCCATGAATTTTCTGACTTGTGACCGTAAGGTCACCCACATTTACGGTATCCTGGGACAAAAACCATAGACTGCTCCAGACCCATAGCGAATATTCCATTGAGAGCCATCAACCTTATAAGTTGACGACTGGCTTGACTTGAATCTGGGGTGCATATAACACGCTAATGATAAAACACATTTCGAGGATGGAACCCATAGATTGGCGCTACCGGTATCAAATATTACAGTGAAATATTGAGGCGGAGTACCATGGCAATCTCTCCATAGTACTGCGCGTCAAGATAATTCTTCAGTTCCACAGCGTTGCTACGAAGAATGGCAGAGGAGTATCATTCATGGTGAAAGCGTGTTTTCCAGACCATGCAAGACACGATTGTCCATAAGAGGGCTCTGAGGCATAGATGAGAGCACTGTACTGTATTTCACCCAGGTGGAATGCGATGAAGATATAAAAGCTACTACATTTACTAAAAGGACTGCTATTTCTTCATCGACTTTTTGCTTGTTTACTATCATTGCTCCTGCATATGGCACTTCGTCTATCTGAGGCATGATCTTGTAGGTTCTAGTCACTACATTACAGACACAAATGCTGTAGATCCTATGCAATTGCGATACGTAAAGCAATCCACTTACGGTGTTTTGCTAATGCAGAATTGTGATTTTTCTATTCCCTACATTTAGGAATACACAGAAGCTCCCAATTCTCGTCTCTTTTGTAGGGGTTACGTATAGAAAGTATATGTGATGTAATCCTTGAACGTCTCACACATCTCTCATCTGTGCATTCATCATATTAGCGAACAACACAATTAAGAAGAAATTGTCTTTACAGTTACGTTTTCCATACAGACTGCGTAAGAGAGATTTTTTCTTTTCTCTTCCGTTTATCAGAGACAGCACACAAACATATACAGACATGATCAACGAGTATCATTTTCTACACTCATCCGTAGATCATGTCTGCATATAATAACTTCACATTATCCATTTCTACAGTCATCCGAGAGATAATGCATATAAGAATTCACACGCATATCTGCGTCTCTTTCCTAATCTTAGCGTGTCTTTCGGACTAGATTTCCGGCTCGTAAATTCTACTCGATGCAGTTCTCATGTGTCCTAATCTTAGCGTGACTTTGGGACTAGACTTCCGGATCGTAGATACTGCTGCATGCAGTTCTCATGCGTCCTCATCAAACAAACACAAGAAAGTCCTCTCTCTCTCTCTAAACTTACGCAGATAGAGCCTTTTGCTTTCTCTCTCTCCTACATGAATGCAATAGATGCTGCAGCCACCAGAGAGAGGAAAAGAAAATAACAATCTTTCTCTAGATAATTTAATGCAGAGAAAAACAAACCAAATTCTCTCCTACACATACACGGCAAGGTGAGAAGAAGACAGAGGAAGTACCTGAAAAAAAACATTAGGAGAAACTTGAGCTCAACACACATTTAAATACATACACAAGTCCTTCCTAATCCACTCTTTTGGTTTTAGCTTTATTTCCTCATCCATCCTTTAACCCACACTTCTCTATCACTCTTTTAATTAGCTTTATTCACACAACTTACTTTCACCTCTCTTTTCATCTACATTAATTCTCTCCACTCTTTCTCTTAACCAACTTTTTCACTTTAAGTGCATCTTCCTTTCAGACCACTCCTTAATTCACTTTAATTCCACATTACTCACATACCATTCTTTAAACACTTTTCATATATATCACTCATTAATTATCCATTACTTTTTCATTTTAATTGAATTATCCTAACTTTCTTAATTTAATAATGCATTTAAATTAGGCTTAGGTTAAGCATTTAATATATTCAAACCTTAGTATTAAATGCACATACATGATTAAATAATTAATTAAGCCATATTTTAATTTTTGTTAATGAACCAATGTTTAGATATAGATTAATTTCCTTCAATATTAATTATTTTTAACCCTTGAACCATTCTAAAACCCTAAAAAACCTACTTAAAACCCGTTGGAAACCCTTGAAACTCATTAAAATCTTTCTGATCCCTATCATTAGTCCATAGACATCGACATAAATCCTAGCATTAACCCATTAAAATCTTTTGAGACCCTTCAGATGAACCTAATGAACATAAAATCATGTGAACTTAGACAACCCTAGGGTTAAATACCCATTAATCAAGCATGTATAAACATGAAATACTCATTAAATATGAATTTAGAGTAAACCCTAATATGAACATGTATTCTTTATCATTCCTTATATCTGCAAACACTTCAAAAATAGTTAATTCTAATCAACATAATTGTTTAACAGTGATATACAAGGTTAGAATTCACCAATTAAGTTAATTTCATTTTTATCTGGTCATCAACTGGAAAGTTGAAAACTTTCCGACAGCGTAGTGTCATCAGGGTTGGCAACTGCAAACTCCACTGCCTTAATCAGTTCTTCAAAAATTTCCATAATAATAGGTTGCCCATCTTCTTGCTTTTCCTGTTCGGATTGTTGCTAAGATTCTTCTTTAGAGGAACTATCTGCAGAATCGGCGGTATCATCATGCTCATGTTGCTGGTTTGGAGATGATGGAGCTGAGGAATCCTGATGCATTGATGTTGCTGTGTCGTGGAAAGTGTCTTCTTCATTGTTGTCGTCTTCTTTTCCGGCGACCGAACCCTTTACTTGGCTATCGGAAGAGCTTATTCTGATGCGCTTTCGGCAGAGTAGCTGGAAGATTTCTTCGTCATCTTCTTCATCATCTTCCAGGATTGTGCTGATTCTTCATGATAGAGAACTGGACCTCTGGGTGGTGGTTGTGCTGCTTATAGGGCCGGAAACAGGAAACTTAGTATGTGGGGGAGACGGGAATGCGGCATGTCTCCTTTGTTGACCTGTTTAATTACCGAAACGCATTCTCTGTGAATGCGGCGGAAATAGTAAGAGGCAAAGTTAACAGGCTCTCTAGTAGCCATATCTATTGCTGAATAGAATGGGCGAGATATGCCATATGTACGTTTTTGCAGGTTTAAGATAGCTACTAAGAACTGTAAGGCTGTTCTTTCAGGTTCAAGGCAACAAAGGATAGCATATTCATTAGAAGAATATCGGGGAAACAATTGGATCATTGTGGCTATCGGCAAATTAGGGCCATTCTCTCGACCTCTCGAAGAGAGTCGGAATGCTTCAGCAAAGGTCTGTAGAGTGATTACGGTACGAGATGGTAAAGAGGTGATTGGCCAACTCTGCTCCGTAGCAGGTGTGGTAGCGATGGCAGCAATGATTTGGGCGTAGAACGGGTGACAATCCACTGAATGCCAAGGCAATTCAACGAAATTGGCCAACCCACGGACACGCAAGAACTCACCTACATCAGCAGGGACTTCGTCACGGAAGGTAGCAAAATTTGCTAACGCTTCCATGGTGTGCACACGAATAACAAGCACAAGAACACAATTGCACAGGGTATACAGAGAGCACAAGCACACAAAACACACAGACACAATAGCTATTAACAGTGGAATGAAAAAGGTTAAGTAGATACTTGGCAGCGGGAAGCAATTGAAATTGTTAATCATCGCGCGATGTTGAGATGATAACCTCATAACTACGGTGTGCATGCATGAGCGGAATCGATAAGAAAAGGCGGCGATTATTCATGGGTATGTATCCAAACGAGGAGTTTATGATTATGTAGCAAAACGAGGCTTTTAAGGATTTTATTCAATCAACACGCAAAACTAAAAGGAAAAGAGAAGAAAAGAGAAAAAAGAAAAATATGCGGGCAACCGCAGAATATTGAGGACGAATCAGGTGCTTGTTGATACGGCCCCAACACCTTTGGAAGAGGAACTCCGGTCAAAGTACTCAACCAAAAAGTAGCTGGGGCCACTTGTTCAGTAATCCGGTAGGGACCAAACCATCGTAACTTGAATTTTCCAGCAGAACGATTTGATTTTGCATTATAAAATAGCACAAGTTGTCCTACCGTAAAAATTGGAGTTTTTAGATACCGATCATGTGTACAAACTTGCCGCAACTGGACTTCTTGAAGAGTCAGAAAACTTTTCGAGCGATGCTCATCTAGTTCTCTGAGTGTGTCCAACCAAAATGGCAAAGAATCTTCAGGTAACAATTTCTGAGAGATGGCCACACGTAAGCTTGGTACTACAAGCTCCATTGGTGCAATTGCCTCCATTCCATATGCAAGTTTGAAAGGAGTCAGTCCGGTGGCAACTTTGTAAGTAGTCCGGTATGCCCATAATACTACAGGTAGTAACTAATCCCATCTTTCTTGTGATTCGATAATCAATTTACGAAGCATACTCAGCAAGGTCTTGTTTGTACTTTCAGCCAAGCCATTAGCACGAGGATAGTACGGTGAACTGAATTTGTGCAGAATCCGAAAAGAGTGTGTGAGAGAACTTTCATTAAATTGTTAACAAAATGTGTGCCTTGATCTGTCACAAGTTCCAAAGGTAATCCAAATCGTGGGAATACGTCTTTCATTAAACATTTTGCTACCGAAATAGCTGTAGCGGACTGTAAAGCCCAAGCTTCTACCCACCTGGTAGCATAATCTGTACATGTCAGAATGTATCGATTATTACTGAGTATTGCTAGAGGTGTGATTGGTCCAATAAAATCAAGACCCCATTTCTGAAAAGGTTCCAATGGTAATACAGGTTGTAAAGGGAAAAAGTGGCATTGTAAAGGCTGTCCACATCGCTGACAATTGTCACATTGCTGCACAAATTGAGATACATCTCTGTACATAGTAGGCCACCAAAGTCCACTTTGCAGAATTTTCCGGTGTGTTAAATCTGCTGCAAAATGTCCACCGGAAGGTATTGAATATGCCAGAGCGATAACTAAGTTTACTTCATGTGGAGGAATACAACGAAGTAAGACTCCAGTGTGATCCATATAATACAATTCTCCAGTAATCAACCGGAATCTGCGACTGTAAACTGCAATTTTCCTACGCATTGCAGGAGAAGTCTGAGCAGGAAGACATCCATCAGTAAGAAAGGCTAATAATTTATCATAGTAAGTAGATGTCACAGGAGGTTCTGCAGATTCATCATTAGTTGGGTCAGTAACATAAATTGCAGGTGTGGTGTCATCAACACCGACCGGAGCTCTACCGGAATCTAACCGAGAAAGGAAATCTGCTAATGCATGTGCAGTTCCAGGTCGATGAATTACTTCGTAATCAAATTCTTGTAAAAGTAGAACCTAACGTGCTAAACGACCACCTAAATGCTGCTGCCGAACTAGATACACCAGTGCAGCATGGTCTACATGAAAGATGAATTTTCAGCCTAGTAAATAATGCCGGAATTTCTTTATAGAATATACCAAACCAAGACATTCTCTTTCAGTGACTGAATAATTCTTTTCAGCAGGAGCAAGTCTTCAACTTGCATAATAAACAGGCCGAAACCACTTATCAGTTTGTTGCATTAAGACACTCCCAATGGCTATATCTGATGCGTCTACAAAAACATGAAATGGACGTTCCCAATCAGGAGGTTGTAGAATTGGAACCTGCGTTAATAAGCCTTTTAGACAATCAAATGCTATTTGACATTCCTGAGTTTAAGAAAACTGTCGAGGAGTACTGGTTATTAATCTATTGAGGGGTATTGCCAAATGAGCAAGCCACCGTAAATGTCGACCATGCCATCTGAATTGACCCATGAATCTCATTACTTCTTTTGGTGTAGTAGGCACAGGTGCTTCTACCACAGCTGCAATTTTATCTGGATCAACTTGTATGCCCTGTGCGGATACAATATGACTAAGTAGCTTACCACAAGAAACCGCAAACACAGATTTGTTTAGGTTCAGGCAAAGTCTGTATTCACGACATTTCTCAAAGCAACACCGTAAATGATACAGGTGTTGTACCATCTTACCCAATAAAGAGAAATTGTCTAGATATACTTGCATAAAAGAAGTAAGATAGGGTGAGAAGATTTCCTGCATACATCGCTGAAAAGTGCTAGGAGCATTTCTTAATCCAAACCACATGACTGTACAAGCAAAAACACCCCAGTTGGTAATGAACGTTGTTTTTGGTATGTCTTGTTCAGCCATTCTGACTTGATTATACCCACTGTAACCATCCAAAAAGGAGTACATTTCATGTCCTGCTACTCTGTCTAGCATTGTGTCAAGAAATGGAAGAGGAAACGGATCAGGCACCATGGCGGCATTCAGTTTCCGGTAATCCACACATATTCGGAGTTGCTTATTTTTCTTAGGAACAATAACAATCGGAGATATCCATTCAGCGTGTTCGATGGGAACGATGAATCCGACTTTTAATAACCTATCAAGCTCTACCTTTACCTGTGCTGCATAGTTAGGATTCATCCGGTAGCTGGGTTGTTTAATTGGTTTTGCCTCCGGTTTAAGTATGACCCGATGTTGATATATGCGAGGGTCCAGACCCTTCATGTCACGGTAATCCCATGCAAAACATCAGAGAACTCACGAAGAAGCTAGATCAAATCTGCTTGAAACACTTCAGACAACCCTTCCTTTATCTTGATAGGTCGCGGATTTACTTCATCTCCTAAATTATAGGTTATCAACTGATCTTCAGGAACATAGAGTTGACGAGGGTTTCCTGAATCGTCGACTGACTACAAAAGTTGCTGTATAGTAGCTTCATCCTTAGTAGCAGTATCCTCTGTATCTACTTCTTCGGTCACAGGCACCACCGTACAAACTGCCGGATTCCAGTTATCTACAACAGATTGTAAGTCGACAGTTCCCAAGGAAATCAAATCAGTGTTATTCTTTAAAAATTCTTCTCATCGGATAAACCATCTAGCATATGGACCGGTTCTACTACATATGGTCTAGCATGTAGTTCACAGTGCTGAATAGCATCTAATTTTACAACATATTTTCGGTTATTGTCTTTGAAAGTGAGTTCCTGTGCCGACCAATCCTGTATAACCTTAGCTTGTTTCAACCAAGGACGGCCGAAAAGAAGATTATAATCAAGACTAGACTCCGATAGTTCTAGAACTACGAAAGTCATCTTAAAAGTGGTTCCCTGCAAAGTGATTGGGACATTCCATACGAGTCCTACTGGGTGGACTCGGGATTGGTCGGCCATTCTAACAAAAAACTGAACAGGCTCAATTTCGGTCCATCCTAACTTCTTACAAAGTTCAGCACTGGCTATGTTTACACCGGAACCACCATCAATTAATACTTGAGTAATTTTATGATTTCTGTATCATACCGTAATTAAGGGGACCGAATGATCAACCGTAGAATCAGTTTCCGGTTGTACCGTTGCTGTTGCTGGAATGCAGGAAGATCCCAGACTGAGCTATTGTTGAATTTGTTGTCGAACACCTGGCACTAATGCAAGTAATTGTCCAAGAGGAAGAGTAATGGACGCCTTAGATAAAATTTCCCATGCCTGCTCTACTTGACTTGTACTTTGCACCGATTCTGAAGATGAGGCGTCTAATACTGGGGTTGAATCTTGTTCTTGTTCTGGCAGTGGAACTTGGGTCACCGGAATTGGATCTGGAAAAATTATAGGTTCTGAGGTGGTCCACTGGCTAGCTTTGTCATACATTCTTTGTTGTTCGCGAATACCCGGTTCAAACACTTCAGCTGCGAGTTGCAACTGCTTACTGGATCTGATCTGAATTACTGCAGCTTGTGTTTCTATTGGTGTGATATGAACCATATTTGTCATTGGGTTCTGACGCTCTTTTTTCCTCTGATCATATTCGGCTGCATCTTTACAGAATCTTCTGATGTGACCAAACTCATCACAAAAATGACAATGAGGAGGTGGCAAAGAATTACCTTCCTGTGATGTTCCAGTTTGCCAGCGGTTTGTATTGTAGTTATTATTCCTCTGTCCTCGATAATTTCTGTATCCTTGTTGCTGGTTGTTTCTCATCTGAGGAGGTACATAGTGAGTGGCAGGCTGCCCTGGTTCTTGTATGATAGCATTTACCGTTGCTATTCCCTGCACTTTGGCATTATATGCACAGTTTTCGGTGGAATGTCCGATCATATTACAGATAGCACAATACATCTGATTAAGGGCACATGTGACACTGGTATGCCCTGGATTCTTGCACTTAGTGCAGTACGTTTGTCTAGCCTGATCTTCTGCAAGATTTTTACTGGATTTTAACCACTCCAAATCTTCGGTAAAGCCTCCAACCTTATGCTCGAGCTGCAAAGCCGTTGCAATAACCGCATCTAATGTCATAGCTCCCACACAACAGACGATCATAATCTGTTTGAGCTGCGGAGTCAAACCATTAATAAACCACTGAGTGATGACATCATCCGGTAAATTAGCATGTGTCGGAGGTAGTTGTCTCAGATGAGTTCTGAATAGGGTGGCATATTCCTGCACTGTTTGATTCAGCTTCTATCTATTGTTTTGCAGGTAATCGAAAATTTTGGCAGGATTCTTCTTTAGCCGGAATCTCTGCAGAAACGCATCTCTTATTGCTTCATAGGTGCCGAAATGGTTGATATCATATTCTGTAAGCCACCTCGCTGATTCATTAACTAAGGTTGACTGGAATACTATGGCCTTGTATGCCGGATCAGGTGGATGATTAAGTACTGCATAACTAATTTCAAAGGTTCGTACATGAGCATCAGGATCATCACCTGGAAATCCATCGAATTTTGTGTAGGTAACTCCTGTTGGAACTGGACAAGGTGGAAGTAGTTGTTGCTGCTGTTGTTGTTGTTGTTGTTGTTGTTGTTGTTGTTGTTGTTGTTGTTGTTGTTGTTGTTGCCAACTCATGTTGGTTCTATTACTATTTGCTGAGTTCTGAGTATGTGCTTTCGGTTCTTCAGAGTTTGTATGATTAGACTGCTCTTCTTCCGGTTCGAAAATAGCGCTTAACCTCTTACAAATTTCTAATTCGAATAGCTTATCCTCTTCTGCGGTATCAAACATAGGTAAACTTGCTCCGAACAGCGGTGTCCGGAATGAAGATTCACCGGGGAGTATAAGACTGTCACCGGAAAATTGTAAATTTTTTGCAACCGGAACCAAACTACCACTGGAATTAGTGGAACTTTCCCCAATCCATGGTACTCTTTCACCTTTAATGACTTCTCTAGGTAAGACAACTCTATTCTCGGACTGATTTGAATCCTGACCAGGCGTTCTTGCAGACTCAGAAGTTACTGTATCTTCTGCAGACTGCACCGAAATTACATCGGAATCTACCGGAATCGCAGAATGTTCCACCAGAATGCTACCGGAATCACTACTAGTAGGCTTCGCTTCTTCGACTACTAGGCCTAATCAGTCTGTGCTTCTTCCTCCTGGGGGTGTTTTTCGCAAATTTGGTATCACCCAAGGCTGTCTCTACTTGGGATACGACTCGTCAGATCGAGTAATCAGCATATATCACCTTTACAATACTTTCGTACTACTTCTACCTTATTGTCGCTTCACAATCTATGGATTCCTTCTCACAAACAATCTGCAATACTCTATTGCCACCTTCCCTCAACTATATTGCAACCCACCTTCCCATAGACATCGCCAGTGTTAAACGCGGGTCTTGCCGTCAGAGACGCGTTTAAACATCTATTCGGGTTCTTGGGAGTGGAAGGGGTCTGTTAAACAGAGGCCCTATACTTGATTTTCCCAAATCAACTCACTCACATGACCATAATCTAACATTAAAAATCTTTATCAATATAACTTACTTATCAAGACTCTGGTTATACTCTCACAATCTTACTGTCTGTAATTATACTCTTTCACAATCTACCGATTACACTCCAATTGATGCGTTCTAGACATACAGCGCATAACTATTCAGTACCGTAATCCAGAATTACGTTGTCCAACTTAAAGAGCTAACCCAAGCACAAACTATTGTAAACAACAGAGACAAGAACAGTAACTCAATCTGTATCATACATGTGCAGATAATCAAACAGAACAGAAAGACACAGAATAACTCAGAGTTCTCAAACACACGAGGGTAACTACACAGACTTCATCAACCAGACAAACAGTCTGGCGACTCCTCTGGTCGTCACCGAAGCGTCTTTTTTCATTGATTTATAAAAAGGTTACAACATCTACGCAACGACCTTTTGGTTCGTGCGGAATATGAAAAAGAGACAAACTTTACAATTGCCAATCCGACGGCTTACATGGGTCATAACTGCAAACAATAGTAAATGCCCATTCTTCATTCTGCACAAGATTTGCATACTCTGATTTGGGTGTAGAGGCCTCTACAACAACCATTCGAGCCTCTTTTTTCTTTGCCTCTTCTGCAGCCAATTTTGGACAACTCTTTATGACACGATCATTTCCTTTACAGTATTTGCAAAATAAAATTTCCACTTACTGGTAGATGAGCTCTATTTATATTTTCCCTTCTAACTATCCAAGAAAGCTTGATCTGCATCACGCATAATGGACTTGTTCTACCTAGATTGATCTTCCTACAACAAAATAGAGGCTAACTTCTCAAATGTTAAGGCATTTGGATTGCCCTTCATCGTCAATCGAAGAGTGGAGAGAGAGAGAGAGAGAGAGAGAAAAAAAAACAAAGAGAAAAGAGAAAGAGAGAGTTATATATATAAGATATGACCTTCTACCCAGCTACGCTATCAAAGCATACATGATAGAGACAGAGAGGGATACAAAGAAATGAGAAGGTAAGAGAGAGAGAGATGGGAGATTGAGAGAGAGAGAAAACAAGGAGAGAGGGTCTATTGAGAGAGAGAGAGAGTGGGAGAGAGAGAGAGAGAGGTAGGTTCTTTTCCCCTCGATTGCCTATGCACGCACAAATAGAGGGAGATAGAGAAAGGGGAGAGAGAGAGAGAGAGAGAGAGAGAGAGAGAGTTGGAGATAGAGAATGGGTGAAAGAGGAAGGTTAAGGTAGAGAAAAACAGAATAAACTAGATAAAGAGTTGACTTAGATTAATTAAAATATAGAAAAATAAAAATAAGAAAATGGAAAAAAAAATAAATGAGTGTATTTTATTGTACATTATTTGTACTAATGATGTGATGTTTTTTTTATGTTTCTTCTAAGACTATCTCGTGATTGAAGTGAAGTAGTGAAATTGACTTTGATCGAGTTTCAAGTGAAGTAGTGGATAAACATCGTGTTGGACGCTTTCTATTGGAGGACAACTTTGTTCCTCTCCTTCATGTAGATTCATTTGGAGTTGCTATGAGTGATAATCATGTGTAGGAGAAAATTAAACATAGTGTTTCATGGGATTCGGATCCCGTGGGCACTAGTCCCCTTCACTTGTACTTTTCTTTTAATTAATACAAGTCCGAGAGAGTAGGCTAAGATCAAACTTCCTTTATTTAATTAAAAAAAAACATAGTGTTTCATGTAATGCATCTTTAGAATTCCCTTCACTTGATTGGTTTATTGATTTATGTTATTAGAATAAACCTAGTGCATTCCACCACCCGATTCATTGGCATTACTACCACATATAATTCAAGTATCAAGCAAAGATAGTTCCGCTCCACCTAGAAAGATACCAAGAACTATTTTTTTCATATATGTCTTTGTAAACCCTAATCTCATAATTAAATAAACATGCACTAGGTTTAGTTTTTTATCTTGAGAATAAAGTGTGCACATTTCGAAATTAACGTTATTCATGCACATCTTGTCAAGTCACTTAGCTACCTAAACATTTAAGCACCCTTTGTGCATTGTGTCGAAACACATCTTTATATATTTGGACCTGATCCACATGAACAATGCACTTTTCCTTGTATGAAAATAAACCTAACATGAGATTTTCAAGGGTTGAAGCATTGAAGAGTTGAAGAGTCAAAGAGATGAAGATTCAAAGAGCTTTCCAATTGAAATGTGGACTTATTGATGTTCATCCAAGTGGTTCCCCTAGCTATTGAGGGTTTGTCCTTAGGGATCTAAGTGCCTCCACAAGGATCCTGTAAGACAATAGTTACGCAATATAACACAGGAGCAAAGTGCATATGTGAATCCGCTTCAATTGATGGTATGTGGGAAGCGAGGAGTCTTAGTCAACTACCATGGATCTGTTAGTATATGATCAATGTCTACCCCTCATGATTGTATGCACATTTTGTAAGGCCCCCTTTATGAGGAGAAGCCAAGCGTGCATTACCCAATTGATGGGAATCCCAACTTGAATGTTGGATGAAGGTCATATTGGACCATGTAAGATATTATAAGGAAAGGGAGTTACCAGGGTCCCCAATTGTGGGGTCCAGGGCAGCGGTGAGCAGCCCCGGCTGGGGGGTCCAAGGGGGCCAGTGGGCCCCCTGGCGCTGGCCCCCTGGTGGGGGTCCGGGGGCAGCGCCCCCGGCGCGATGGTAAAGGGAATATTCCATGGAATATTCCTTGTCGGAGTCAGAAATCATTTATATTTGTTAGGTCGGTTCAACCAGTCTAAGCCGTGTATGGCAATTACGCAGGTGGTGGCCGCCCACGCTCAACCGCCCATGTATAGCCGTCCATGGCAGGCCACCCATGATCCTATATATACATGACTTCTGCACTACCTAAGACACCGAGTTGAGCTAGCATACCTCTACCTTGTATCTCCCTATCTAGAGTTGTCTAGATCACCATTTAAGCTCTACCTTGAGAGCGCACGGGTGGACAACGCCATCATCTTTGTACTTGCTACTAGTAGAAAATTGTTGAGATTCTCCTATATTAGATCATCATTGTTTATAAATGTAAAAAATTTTGGCACAATTCACTCACTAATCTAAGCCTCTAAATCAAGCAAAAGTGAGGTATATGATTTCGAGTTCATTTCAATTATCCATTGCATAATGCACTCACAAGAAAAGAAGGATTTTTTTTGTTATATGAATGGACATCAAACATGCATTAGAGAGTAACGCATTATGTGCACATTTCTAAATGTAAAAAACTCTAAGAACTTCAAACTTATTGCAAAAAGAAAAAAAAAACTTAAAGTGTACTTGAGTACAAATATTTGATAAACTAATAGGAATTTTGAATCTAGAAAGAATTTTTCAAAGGTAAAAAGAATCAAGGAATTATATTATAAATCAAACAAAGAGTTGAGTTTTCACTCAAGATAATTCAAGACAAATTGCAAGTAACAAAGCCTAGGTACAAAAAAACATAAGTCAAGACAAAAGACAAATTGCAAGTAAAAAACGAGGAACAAAGCCTAGGTACAAAAAAACATAAGTCAAGACAAAAGACAAATTGCAAGTAAAAAACAAACCACCTTCCTGAAAACTTTAGTGAATTTTTTTCTCAACTACAGTCACAAGTTAAACGAAATCTAAAATCTTTCATCTTGGATATAGTAAGGCATTTGAAAGCTAACATAAAACAAGAGATGGATTATTTATTTAAACACATTATATTTGAAAAAAAGGGGGCACATGTAGTACAATGCAGTCCATCCCAAGGGAAAAAGAAAACATTTGTAGGAATGAATGTAACAGAATAACAAGTTACCTTTGAAGACCAGGCCCAAGTCCATGGGATATTGGAAGATGTGTTGATCCTTTATTTTGATTGTTTAGTATCTAGGTCTATCTTAGCTAGGATCCGGACACATTCTACCTTTGAAGGTGAATTTAGGAAAGAAATGCATAAGATATTCTATCGAAAGGATTTTAGTCAACACAATCAAGATGGATTCCTTAGGTGGGTTGATTCTCTCAAGCCCAATATCTCTATAACTCACTTGCACAATGATTTTATGAGAAGATATGCATAGTTACCTGAGGTTGATAGGACTTCTTTGAGTTTAGACTTGGTAATCAAATTTATCAAAATAGCTAAGGTTGAGCATCCATTAGAGAGCCTAGTTAAGAGGTATTAATTGGCAAACAATAAGACATGTTGTAGAAGCAATTGCTCATATTGAAGCAATGTCAGTCTTTCATTATGATCAACCTATAACTCATGTTAGACACTTAAATAAGGGATCCTAATGTGTTTTCAATTGTTACAAATCCAAATGTTGCATCCACATCTAGGAATCCAATTGAGCTACAATTAGAGATACTAAGGAAGCAAATGTTATGATGATGCAAGTATCTCTATCCAAATAGATTGCTAGTCCACATAACAAAGCTTATATTATGGGTATTCAAGACTCGAGTGGAAGTCAACCTAGTCTAGGCAAGGGGTCCCACAACCTATTATGATGCCTCAAGTATCCCCACTTACTCACTTGTTATGATACAGTAGATGTCTCCTCCATTCCAAATAGTATTCAAATTAGAAATATTATGCAAAATCTAAGAAGAAATACTAGGGGGAAAAGATGTTTTTGGCATGATCCAAATGAAACTTTTCTTATGTGTGTGAAGCTTTAAGGGAAGTTAACGAGTAACATCTAGTCATCGAAATTGACAAAAAGATTTGTGATTTTAGAATATGACTTCCTTTAGCTATGACTTGGGAAAAATGTGGGATGATAAAGTTATATGAAAATTTTTCAGCACAGAATGTCGGATCTTGACTCGTGAAACTTGAACAATTAAAACCTACCAAATAGGAATCTAAGCAATCCAAGACCCAACAAGACTAGTCAATCAAAGATCTAATGCATGCACAAGATGAAATCATGCAGAAGACTACATGGGCGTCTCCTATTGACCAATTCTCAATGACCTCATATATACCTAATGTTGAAAATAAAGAATAGGAGAGATGAAATGCAAGAAGAAGTCGATATTGAGCAAAGAGTGACACAAAAACAAGCCAGATATGAGGGAAAGACGTGCATTTTGATGAAGTTATGGCTTAAAAATAAGAAGAGAGATGTAAGGAAATTAAAGAGGCGAAAAAAACAATCAAAGAATATTAAGTTCAAAGCAAGCAAGTGAGAAAAACACTAATGATCTAAGTGAAAATCAACAAGAAGAAGAGGTCAAGAAATGCACCAAAGGTTGTTTTAATACTAAAATAATAAAAGAAAGTAGATATTTTATAAGGCTTGTAATAAGGAAGAGATTTCCTCTTTCCCAAGATATCTAAATGTTGGATTTTGTAGAGGTAATGCAAGCCATGGATGATGCAATCACATTAAGTCACCCTAACGAGGATGAAGATGGTGATGAGGCTTACGAGGTCAATAGGAATTTTCTTGGACCTACCATACTTGATCAGAATTTAAAAGAAGAAAAAAGCTAGTTTAATAGAAACTTATGAGCTAGAGGAACTCGAGAAGTTAAAATAAGAATTGACGATGAGAAGGAGGCATGTTTAGCTCTAGCACTCATTGACTTTGGATCAGAGATAGACATAACTTTTAATAAATCATATGATAAATTAAGATGACCCATCAATAAGGAACAAGAATGGAAGATGAGAACAACAGCTAACGGACCAAGAATTTTATTAGGATATTGTGCCAATGTGCATGTTACAATAAGTGGAGTTTCAAAGGAATTCTAATTTTTTATGCAAGATAATTGTTCTTATGATTATATTCTTGGGTAATCTTTTATAGTTGATATGAGAATAGAGACAAGTACTATGGATAATGGATCTACATATGTGAGAATACCATCTAGAATTGTCATATACTTGCTCCAAGTGATGGCTTGCATTCAGGAAATAGGAAGCAAGTAGGTAAAAACCCATTTACTCATATGATCATTTGTATGATGATTGTACACTAGTTCATGAGTAGGCAGCCTATTTTGATTAGAATTTGGTAAGACTACACAATTGAGTGAGACAATAGGGGAACATGGTTTGATGTTTTGCCACATCATGTACATAATTATGATAGTTTTTCAAATTACTCTCCTAAATCTAGGATACAATATCTTTTTAGAAAAAATTTTCCAAATAAATTCATAAAATACCATGAAAGCCACTATAAAAATTTAGGATTAATTTCATCTAATGAAAGAATTGAAAACATAATTAGAATATATAGCACCTTCATAGTGATGGAAGAATTTGAAAATGCTTTGAAAGAATTAGATGGTTCAAAAATTTTACTCACCCCAATCGATGAATACCAACTCATTGCTGAGTATCAAAATGAATATAGAGTTCATGTAAATACTAAATATAAAATGGTTGATAAGAAGGTGAAACCCATATCCCAATCTTTACAAAAGGAGAGCTATGAAAATTTTAAAAAGTATCTAAAGACCTTATACTTAGAGATCTAGCAGGGCCTTTACTGATGAAATTGTTAATCAAATTAAATTGGGAGAAAATGAAATATTTCTTACACTTGTTGAGCAAAAGAAATTGATTGATATGATCAAAAGACATGGGAAAGTGTTTTCTCTCTTTTTGCATGAGATAGGTTGTGTTGATCCTAAAACAGTTCCTCCTATTATCATTTTTATGGTACCTCATATTCTATGGAATCTTTGGCATGTATCAGTCCCAAAGGCTCATTTATCTAAGCTAATGTGACTACTAAAGGAAAAGATGAACATGAGAATTTTAGAGTCTTTTCACATGTTCTATTCGAATAGATGGTTCATACTGTCAAAGAGGAATGGAAACTACAATTTATACAAGATTTATAGCCTATAAACAAAGTCAGAATTGGAAATGTAGGAACATACTCCATTGTAGATGATTTTGTTGAAGCATTTGTTGGAAATTACATTTACTCTATGGAGGATCTGTATTCAAGATATGAGTAGTTTCAATTAGCAATCCAAACTCAAGATTTTATAACTATGAAGAATCCTCTTGGCCTAGTATGTATGTGTGATTTACCACTAGGAGGTACAAATTTTGTGTCTCATATGATGAATGCTATGAATTTGGTATTACATGACTTCATCCCAAATGTGGCTATGCCTTTCATTGATGACGTTCCAATAAAAGGTTGTGAGCAAAGGGTGAAAGATGAGACTAAATATCCATCTAGTTGTATCAAAATTTCTCTCCAATCATCTCTCACTATGAACAACTTTTTGAAAGCTTCATATAGATTGGATTAAAATTCTCCCTAGAGAGATCTAATTTTGGTGTGCATGAAGTTTGATTGTTGGAAATCGATGGAGATATTATGGAAAAATTCCATATCCATAAAAACTTGATTCCATACACAAGATTTTTGAAATTTGTAACAATGTTAGTGAAGTGGGAAGATTTCTAGGAGCATGTCTTCTATGTCATATGGATCTCTCATTTCACTCATATTTCAAGCCGTCTTTATGATCCACTAAAAAAGAAAAAGAAGTTCTTTTGGATTGAAAGAGACTCAAGAGAAATGCAAGTTAAAATAGCTGCCAATTGAAGCCCCTATCTTGAAACAAAAATATTATTCAAGAAGAAGACCAAGCATTTTGACTTGATATCAGTTCTATTATGATAGATTGATTCATAGGACAAGATGGTAAAGAGGAGAAAAGATATGATGTTTGTTTTGGTACTAAGATCCTACATGAAACTCAAAGACATTATCCTCAAATTGAAAGAGAACTATGGGAATTAGTGTAAGGAGTGATGGCAATGCATAGAGATGAGAGGGTTTTGGTAAAAATTTGCTCTAGATTAGCCTAAGTAACTCTAGCGAACCTTAATAGAGTCCCTAAGCTTCAAATATATGATCAAGATCACCATAGTACTTTGGAACATCATTCTCAAAACTCTAAGTCAAAAGAGATAACTTGTGTGTACAAATCAACTTGAGAAAACCATCTATTTATGGAAGAAGATACTCAATGTTTTACTCAGATCCCACAACTTGGCAAGAATTGACCCAAAACCTTTTGTACAATTTCAAATTAATTATTGAGAGAGCTATACTATATTATTTCATGAACTTGGGAGGACTATACTAAAAGCAATGTGCAGTCAAGGGGCTGATCCTAAATTTTTATGAAGATGAAGATACACAAACATAGTCACCCTTTTTTGTTCATAACTCAAGATCTACCACTCCAATGACTATGAAACTTTGTAGGCATTCTTAGCATAGTCCTAATTGATAGATTAGATAATAAGGCCATACACACAAAGAAAGGACTGAGAGAGAGAACGTGATAGAATTTACTCAATGTACTATAAAAGTAGACATGGATCAATGTAACTATGAAAATGAGTTGTAAAATGTATTTTTAACTTATATATGATACAATGAGAGATTTAATTACTTCTCTGGCTTTGATTTAAGACTTGAATCACTCAAAACAAGTGTGATGTTGGCTATATGGAGAAGGTATTTGTTGATTGAGGAGAACTAAATGCTAGAGAGGTGAGAGAATTCCTTAAGAAGCATTGAATTCTATTGTCTCTGATGACTATTTATAATCCAAAGGCAAATAGCAAGATTGGCTAAGGTCATCCTCCTATTGTGAAGGTGGTCTCAAAGTCCTAATGATGGAGATATAACAAAGCAAGATTCACTAAGGTCATCCTCCTATTGTGAAGGTGATCTCAAAGTCTTGTGATTGACTAAGGTCATCCTCCTATTGTGAAGGTGATCTCAAAGTCCTATGATGGAGATATCTTCCTTTCTTGCTATGGGTGGATAGTATGACTTACACTAGGACTACAGGATTTATGCCTACCAAACTTATTTATTTTCATAAACCAGTTTGCCCTATCCACACTCATATACCTACCTAGACATATTTTTCTTAGAATGATAATTTTATCACAACAAGATCTTTCCCCTTGAGAATAAAGCAATAAGAAATAGGGAAGAATATGTTAAATGAAGGATATCGACTAAGATATCATCAAATACAAACTAGGGATTGGGTTTCAGTTTATGATAATATGTTTGGTTCCCAACATGACATATGGAAAAAGTTGACTAAACAATGGATTTGCCCATATATTGTTGTGTATGCTTATGATATTATTAAGAGAATGTGGTGGCACTCTTTCAAATTCTTTAATTGCAAGAAAATGCATGAAGTTGTTCAAACAAAGGATATATGATGATTACTAGATCGATAATGAGTTGCTTTAAGATGAAGAAGAGAAAAAAATAATCAAGTGAAATTATTCTTGTCTAGTTCCTTTTTGTTTCTATTTATTTTTTTTCTTGTCTTAATGCATTGCATTAGCTTCATATCATGAAGTTCTAGTATTATGGAAATTTTAAATTACAAAATGTTAAAATTAAGAACTCTAGTAGGAATGCATGTGCTTAGGGAATAAGTTTAGAATCCTTATATTCATCAAGATGATGTAGATAGGATAATCTTGACTAGAAAACTATAGTAGAAGGAAGGACTTGTTTTGTATAGGTAGGCTATGCTTAGTATGATAATATAAGTTAGTAAGGTTTTAGTTCTTTCTAGTGTATAATCATATATCATTAGTGTTGATATATTTAGGTAGTGATGTGTGTGAACACTCTAGGACCGCCGGGGCACTTTTTTCCCTCTTTAGGAGGTTTTTTTCCCCCGGCTTGTATATACGCCTATTGCCCTAATGGGCTACTTATCTTTGTACATTCTCTAGTAATACATTCAGACTTGTGTGTTGTGCTCCAAGCTTCTTCTTCTTCCTTGTGCTGTTCGCGTGCTTCCGCAGACGTCTAACTCCAACAATTGGTATCAGAGCAGGTCGTTGCTTCTTCTAGGGCGCCGTCGACACTCCTCCGTTTGCAGTCTCAGATTCGCACAAAATTTGGTGAGCATACTCAGGGTGTTTCCGAGATCAAAACATCTTCGCTTTGTGGTGCCGAAATCGCGATCTGAGCTCGTTTCGGCCTCCGAACGCACTATCGCAGTGCTTGTGTAGGCTATTTCGTCCTTTTGTGCCAAAGGTATATACCAGTTTCTGTTCGCCAGTTTAAGCGTCTCGAAGTCTGCTACAGGTCTAGCAGAACTCGTCTGGGCAGTTCTGTTCAACTTTTTGAGATACAGTCAATTTTCTGCATCAAGGTATTTTAGTCACCGGCCATGGCTGAAAGCAGTGATGTATTCCGTATGTTGGCTGTTGAGGATAAGTTGGATGGTACCAACTACCCATTATGGGCTTATATGATGCGACATGTACTGGTTGCAAAAGGATTGTGGAACATTGTGAAGGGTGTTGAAAGACGTCCTGTTACACCTGTAACGACAGGTACTGCAAATACAGGTGTTGGAGCTGATGAAGATGGTGTCGAAGATGATATTCCGCAGATTCCTGTTCGTGCTTCTGTTTCTGTTGCACCTACTGCAGAGCAGATTCGTTGGGATGGCAGAGATGCCCAGGCACATGCATTGATAGCTTTGTCTGTCAAACGTGCCATTATTCCTCACATTCGCTCTTGCAGAACAGCAAAGGATGCTTGGGATACACTTACCACTTTGTACCAGGCTAGGAATGAGGCTCGTGTTGCTTACCTTCGAAAACAATTAGAGAGTGAGCACATGAATGAAGGTGATTCGATGGACAGTTTTCTTACAAAGATCAAAGACCTGAAGGAACAATTGATTTCTGCTGATGAGGTTATACCAGATAGCTCACTTGTGCAGACCGTTCTGAATGGCCTTCCTGATTCATATCAGAGTTTTGCCTCTACTCTTTGATTGATGATGAAAGGAAATCCGAATGCCTTGTCATTTGAGGAATTAGTCTCTGTTCTGTTGCAGGAAGATCAGTCCAGGCAGAACAGGTCCATTATGCGTGTTGCAGATCAAGCTTTCCTGGCTAGTCAGAAGGGCAAAGGAAAATGGAGCTCTTCTACTAGTAAGCAGAAATCTACAAATGCTGCACAATCGAAGAACCAGGATAAAGATGAGAAGAAATCAGAAAAGCAGAAATTGTTCTGCAAGTACTGTAAAGGAAATGATCATATTATAAAGAACTGTCCAAAACTGGCTGCTAAAGAGGCAAAGAAGAAAGAGGCTGGAATGGTTGTTGCAGAGGCCTCTACACCAAAAACAGAGTCTGCAAATCTTGTGCAGGAAGAAGAATGGGCGTTTACTACTGTCTGCAGTTTTGACCCATCTTCTCATGATCAGTGCATGTCTGCAGTAGACTCAGATGTTTGGTACTTTGACAGTGGGGCAACCAAACATATTACCTCGCAGCGCACTTTCTTCTCTTCACTCGAGCCTGCCCCTACAAGGAATACTGTCACATGCGCCAATAACTCCTCTTATCCTGTTATGGGAGTTGGTAAGATCATTCTGACTATTGCTGATGGTAGTTCTTTCACTTTGTCAGATGCTTTATTTGTGCCATGGATCAAAAAGAACCTGTTATCAGTTTTTGCATTAGCCAAGATTGGCTTGGTTGTGAAATTCGTTGATGACAGGTGTACAGTCCATGATCTCTCAAATGGCGATGTGATTATTGCTTCTGGCATTTTATGTCGTGGGATGTATAAGCTCATAGACTATGAAAAATCTATGAATGATTCGGCATGTGCAGTTCATGATTCTCAGGCTATGTCAGATGCAAAGCTTTGGCATGCACGCTTTGGTCATCTGAATTTTGCTAGTTTGTTACGCATGCAGAAATCTGAAATGGTGTCCTCTTTGCCCAAACTTGAGGCACCTGGAAAACATGTTTGTGAAGGCTGTATTTTGGGCAAAATGCAGCGTTCTTCCTTTCCAAAAGATGGTTCAGTTCGGGCTATGCAGAAATTGCAGCTTGTACATAGTGATGTCTGTGGTCCTATGCAGACACCCTCTTTTGGAAATTACCTTTACTTCGTGACTTTCATTGATGATTTTTCCAAGCATGCATGGGTATATCCACTCAAAGCAAAGTCTGAAGTGTTCATGTGCTTCAAACAGTTTTTGCTTTTGGCTGAAAATCTGTCAGCATGTAAAATGGGCACCCTCCGTTCTGATCGAGGGGGGGAATATATGTCTTCATATTTTAATGCATTTCTGGCTGAACGTGGGATAAAACACCAGTGTATAGTGCCGTATACACCTCAACAGAATGGAGTTGCTGAACAAAAGAACAGGTCACTCATGGAGATGGCGAGGTGCATGGTCAAAAGTCAGGCTTTACCACATAGTTTCTGGCTTGAGGCTGTCATGTGTGCAGCATATGTACTGAACAGGTGTCCCACGAAAGCGTTGCAGTCTATCACTCCATATGAGGCTTGGCATGACCGCAAGCCATCTGTTGCTCATCTGCGTGTTTTTGGTTGTTTGGCATATGCATTAGTGCCTGAACAACATCGCAGAAAATTGGATGATAAGGCAGTAAAATGTATTTTTGTTGGGTACAGTTCTGAAAGTAAAGGCTATCGTCTGTATCATCCACAGACTAAACGCATTCTGGTTAGCCGTGATGTTGTCTTTGTGGAAGATGCTATTCAGCCATTGCTTTCATGTACTAAGGAGACATCTGTTAGCTCCAAAGACATGTATGATACTTTGATGCCTCTTTTTATAGGTGGACAGGCTAGCGCTGGTCCTAATGAGGCAACTTCTCAGCCTTTGCAGGCTTCATATGATGATGCAGATCATTCCATTTCTGATGCAGATTTACATGATGCACTTGTTGATGAGAGAGCTGATATTGAACAGGCAAAAACTATGCCAAAATGGCTGGTGCAGACTTTGCATGACAGCAAATTAGATGCACCTTTGTCATATCGTACTCGTTCAGGCTCTCATAGTACCTCCTTTGCATCAGATTGCTATGCTATGGCTGCATCTAGTCTCTATGATGAGAATGAGCCTGTTTCTTTTGATGAACCACAAAATTCAGAAAATTGGATGGCTGCTATGCAATATGAATATGATGCTATAATGAAGAATGGTACATGGTCTTTATGTGACTTGCCTCCTGGCAAGAAGGCCATTGGCACTAAGTGGGTATACAAGCTGAAGCGTAAACCTGATGGTACAGTTGACAGGTATAAGGCTAGGCTTGTTGCAAAGGGTTATGCGCAGGAAAGAGGCATTGATTTTGATGAGACCTTTGCACCTACATGCCGTATGACTACTGTTCGGAGCATTTGTGCACTTGCAACCCATCATGGTTGGAATGTACATCAGTTGAACATTAAAACAGCATTTCTGAATGGTGACTTGCATGAAGAAGTGTATGTTTTTCAGCCCCGTGGCTTTGTGCAGAAAGGGCATGAAAACCAGGTGTGCAGGTTAAAGAAGGCGTTATATGGTTTAAAGCAAGCACCACGTGCTTGGTATGAGAAAATACATGCCTATCTGATTGCACATGGTTTTGAGAACAGTCCAACTGAAAGCACCTTATATGTTAAGCGTGCTAATGATGTGCTTTTGATCATTGTTGTCTATGTAGACGACATGTTGCTCACTGGTCCTCTTGAGAAGCATATTGCTGATTTCAAGGCTGATTTGCATGCCTCATTTGAGATGTCTGATTTGGGGCATTTGCATCACTATTTGGGCATTCATTTTATGCAAGTTGATGGTGGAATGGCTTTGTGTCAAACGAAATATATTGACACATTATTGCAGCGTTTTGGCCTTGAAGACTGTAAGCCTATTGCCACTCCTATGGAGACAGGTTTACGATTGAGTCTTCATGATGCTGGAGATGCATTTGATGCTGTTCTCTATCAGCAGGCTGTTGGATGCTTGATTTACTTATGCATTACTCGGCCAGATATTCAGTTTGCTGTCTCACAGATGAGCAGGTTTATGCATTGCCCAGGAGTCACGCATTGGAAAGCGGTTAAGCGCATCTTTCGCTACTTGAGTGGTACTCGGCTACTTGGGTTGTTTTATCCCAAGGGGGGATCACTACCGCCAGATTTGCATGCTTTTTCTTACTCAGATTGGGCTGGTTGCTATGACACTCGTGTGTCCACCAGTGGTTTTTGCTTCATGCTTGGTAGCTCATGTATATCTTGGTTGAGCAAGAAGCAGCCTACTGTGGCCACTTTCAGTTGTGAGGCTGAGTATAGGGCAGCTTTCACAGCGACTGTTGAGTGTGTGTGGCTCAGACGCCTTATGGCTGATTTGGGTGTTGGCCAGTCTTCTGCCACCACCATCTTCACTGACAGTCAGAGCGCATTGGCAGTTGCGAGGAACCCTGTGTTCCATGCTCGCACTAAGCACATTGAGGTGCATTATCACTATGTCAGGGAGAGGTTCTCTGCTGGGGAGATCAGCTTGGCATATGTGCCCACGCAGGAGAACATTGCAGACCTTTTCACGAAGGCTCTGCCTAGGGAGAAGTTTGAAGCTTTCCGCAAAGCTTTGGGCTTACTTCCTTTTGTGGAGTGATTTCCACATAGCTCGGCACTTCCTTATACATGAGTGCCAGCTCCTTGTTCACCGCATCACTCCCAGGGGGGATTTGTTGATATATTTAGGTAGTGATGTGTGTGAACACTCTAGGATCGTCGGGGCACTTTTTTCCCTCTTTAGGAGGTTTTTTTCCCCCGGCTTGTATATACGCCTATTGCCCTAATGGGCTACTTATCTTTGTACATTCTCTAGTAATACATTCAGTCTTGTGTGTTGTGCTCCAAGCTTCTTCTTCTTCCTTGTGCTGTTCGCGTGCTTCCGCAGACGTCTAACTCCAACAATTAGCTCTAGTTAGAGATTAGGCCATTCCCCTCAAACAATAAAAATACAAAGTTTTCTTGTTTAGAAGATTATAAGTTTATGCTTTCTTCCACCCTAAAAACGTATAAGTAAAGCATAAAAGAACTAGTACATTAATGGTTTCTACTAAAGCTAAGCTGAATATATTGATGGTTGTTGCTAAAGCTAAATTTGAATGAAGATTAAGAAAAAGAAGAGAATAACAAAAATAGTACACAAAAATTATTTGTGGTCTCAAAACCACTACAAAGTAATATATGCACGCTACATGAAGTGGGTGTATGCAATAGTGGAAATATTAGTAACTCCTAATTAATGGGCAAGTACATAGCATTTAAAATGTTTATATAATATGATGACTAATTTTGAAAGGAGTATACATGAAGGATTGTACTTGAAAAGCCTATTGATTTCTATAAGTGCAATTCTAGCTTACTTTCAAAGTTATATGTTGCATGAACATGTTTTTTCTTTTATCTTGACTAATTTAAAATTGATTTATTGCCAGAATCCACATTTACAAATAAAATAAAAATCATAATGATTATGAAAACATTTGAGAAGTTTAAAAGTTTTTCAAAAGGTTTTTGATACTTCTCTAAATGAACCTATGGGTTGGCCCATCGAGGATGATGTGCAAGTTTAGTGGGGGCATATGTCAAGAAGAACCTAAACTGCTAAGTGAGACAAAAACAAAGTTTTTCATTTTCCTTGGTGATCACTAATTGTTTTGCTAATTATATCTTCTTTAAAGCATTTGATGGTCTTCGTGTACCATTAGGAAACAAAATTAGAAGAAAAAATACAAAATGAGCATAAATATTTGTGATGCAATTGCATTGTGTGTTTGCACGTGTGTGGATGATTGTGAATGGGTATATATGCCTATATGTGAACATGTGCATGGGTGTGAATGTGTAAAAATTGTTTTTTTATATGTGATTATAACTAATTGTGGGTGAACATATGTATACCTAAATAATTATTAGAAGTTCGTTTTATTCAAGCCTTTATTCTAAAAATAAAAAATGAAACACAATAAAATAAAATATTTAAATTGAAAGTAAAAAAAACAAAAATGATAATATAAATTACATTTTACATATGTGACCTATTTGCAAATTGTAAGATGTGTCCAAATTACGTGTGTGTAATGTATGTTTAGTTAATGTGAGAGTAGTCATAAGTGAAGTATGTATATGTGTGAGCTTGCATGGGAATATGGTTCAATGTCTAATTGTGTGTGTGCACACATGAACCCATATGTGTGCATATATGTGCGTGTGTTCACTTTTTTATGTGTCTTGTTTTTTCATAGGTGTTTGTACAATGTGCGAGAGAGAGAGAGGGGGATGATTCCTCGCAACTCCAAATTGTTATGTCGAAAGGAAAACCTACCTAATTGCCCAAGGATTTCATCATCTCCCTTGTCTATTAAGGAACTTGCTCGCATTGTTGAGAGATGTGGGAAGCAAGGGAATTGGGCCCATGCACACTTCCTGCTTGACTACAAAGGTGATCATGGACTCAAGATGCACAATATTTTGGGAAGATACCTTGTTCCAATGTTGATGAAGGTCGGAAGTGTTGTAGATGCACAAGAGGGATTGCACTACCCAAACTAGTGGTCCTTGAATCATCTTATGAATTATCATATCCATTGTAGGAAACCAAGCGGTGATTTTGATTTGTACCACACAATTTAGATAGATAGAGAGATAGTACACGAGTGCTTTTACCATTGTGAGGAAGCACAAGAGGACTATGAAGAGAGAGAGGAAGATGGCGAGAGAGAGAGAGAGAGAGAGAGATGATACATGAACTTCTGATTAGATGCATTGTCAAAGCATCCGAGAGAGAGAGAGAGAAAGAAAGAGAGGGAGACGAAGAGATAATAATGTGAGAGAGAAAGAGAGAGAGGGAGAGAGACAGAGAGAGAAGAGAGAGAAATTCCTCACCTATCTTTTATGTGTCAATTCACAAAGGTTTAGATACAATTGTTGCATAAATACCAAGGAGAGAGGATCTTTTGAGAGAGAGAGAGAGAGCAAGTAGAATAGAGAGAGATGGAGAGAGAAAGAGAGATAGAAAGAGAGAGAGAGAGAGAGAGAGAAAGAGTAAGTAGGAGAGAGAGAAAAAGCTAAATATAGGGAATGGGTGAAAGAGGAAGGCTAGAGATAGAGAAAAATAGAATAAATTAGATAGATAGTTGAATTAAATCAAATAAAATGAATAGAAAAAACAAGAAAATGAAAAAACAAAAATAGATGAGTTTATTTTATTATTTAAGCATTAAATCATTAGTACATTACTTATACTAATGATGTGATGTTCTTTTTATGTTTTTCTCATATTATCTAGTGATTGAAGTGATGACATGAAAGTGATTTTGATCACGTTTGAAGTGAAGCAGTGGATGAGCATCATGTTGGAAGCTTTCGAAGGAGAATGTTCTTCTAGTCCTTCATATAGATTTATTTGTAGTCGTTGTGGGAAATGTAAACATAGAGTTTTGTATAATGCATCTTTAGAATGCCCTCCACCTTATATATGTTATTAGAACAAACATAGTATATTCCACCACCCCATTGGTTGCCACATGTAATTCATGTATCAAGCAATGATGGTTCCTCTCCACCTAGAAAGATACCTAGAACTAGCTCTTAAATACATCTCTTTATAAAGTATAATCTCATAATTCAATAATCATATTGGAAGCACGCAAATAGCACAAGGAAGAAGAAGAAGCTTGCATCACAACACAAATAATGATGTATTACCAAGTGAATGTACAAAGATAAGTAACCCATTAGGGTTATCGATGTATATACAATCCGGGGAAAAAACCTCCTAAAGAGCAAAAAAGTGCCCTAACGGCCCTAAGAGTGTTCACACACATCACTACCAAAATATATCAACAAATCCCCCCTAAGAATGATGTGATAAGCAAGCATCTAGCACTCATGTATAACGAAGTGTCATGATATGTGGAAAGAATCAATCCAAAAAGGGGAGTAAGCCCAAAGCTTTGCGAAAAGCTTCAAAACTTATCTCAAGGCAAAGAATTTGTGAAAAGATCCATAATGTTATCCTGTGTGGGCATGTATGCCAAATTGATATCTCCTATAGAGAACCTCTTCCTGACATTATGATAATGCACCTCAATGTGCTTTGTGCGATCATGGACCACAAGGTTCCTCAAAACTGCCAATGCACTCTAACTGTTAGTGAACATGGTGGTGGTGGAAGACTAAACAACACCCACATCAACCAAAAGACCTCTGAGCCGCACACTCAATAGAGATTGTGAAAGATTCCCTATACTGAGCCTCACAACTAGAAGTGGCCACAATAGGTTTCTTCTTGCTCAACCAATATATGCATGAGCTACCAAGCATGAAGCAAAAACCACTAGTGGACACACGAGTGTCATACTAACCAATGCAGTCAGAGTCAAAAAAAGCATGTAAATCTGATGGTAGTGGGATAAAACAATCCAAGTATTTGGGTACCACTCAAGTAGCAAAAGATGCGTTTAACCACTTGCCAATGCTTGACACCTAGGCAATGCATAAACTTGCTCATCTGTGAGATAGAAAATTGAATATCAGGCTAAGTTATGCATAAGTAAATCAAGCATCCAACAGCCTAACCATAAAGAATAGCATCTCTAGCATCATGAAGACTCAACCATGGACCTATTTCCATAGGAGTGGCAATAAGTTTGCAATCTTCAAGGCCAAAATGCTACAATAACATGTCAATATATTTTTTTTGACATGGAGCTATTCCACCATCAACTTGCATAAGCTAAATGCCCAAATAATGATGCAAATGCCCCAAATCTGACATCTCAAAAGAGGCGTGAAAATCAGCCTTAAAATCAGCAATATGCTTGTCATTAGGACCAATGACTAGCATGTCATCAACATAGACAACAATTATCAAAAGCACGTCACTTGCCCACTTAACATATAAGGTGCTCTAAGTTGGATTGTTCTCAAAACCATGTGCAATTAAGTAGGCATGTATATTTTCATACCAAGCACATGGTGCTTGCTTCAAACCATATAATGCCTCTTGAAACCTACACACTTTGTTTTCATGCTCTTTTTGTATAAAACCACAGGGCTGGAAAACATACACTTCTTCATGTAAGTCACCATTAAAAAATATAGTTCTAATATCCAATTGATGTACATTCCAACCATGATGGGTTGCAAGTGCATAGATGCTACAAATGGTAGTCATCAGACATATAGTTGCAAAGGTCTCATCAAAATTAATGCCTCTTTCTTGAGCATAATCTTTTGCAACAAACCTAGTCTTATACCTATCAATTGTTCCATCAAGCTTATGCTTAAGCTTTTATACCTATTTAGTGCACATGGAATTTTTTCTAGCAGCAAATAACATAAAGACCAAGTACCATTCATCATAATATCATCATATTCTCATTGCATAGCAATCATCCAATTTTCTAAATTTTTTGCTTCATCAAAAGAAACAATCTTGTTCTCATCACAAAGACTAGAGGAAGCCATTGCATAGAAATCTCATGCAAAAGAAGCACTGTGAGATCCCAAACAAGTACGATATGAAAGAGGTGCATCTAATTTGCTATCTCCCAAAGTTTGCACCATCCATTTAGGCATAATTTTTGCCTCCTCTATATCAGCCCTCTCATCAAGAAGTGCATCATGTAAATCTACATCAAAAATGGAATGATCTGCATCATCATGTGGAACTTCTAAAGGTTGCAAAATTGCCTCATTTGGACCAACACTTGACTATCCACCTGTAAAAAGAGGCAAAAAAGTATCATACACATATTTGGAGCTAATTAATGTCTCCTTCATACATGAAAGTAATGGGTGAATTGCATCTTCCAAAAAAACAACATCATGGCTAACCAAAATGCATTTACTATGTGGATGATACAAACAATAGCCTTTTCTTTCAAAACTATACGCAACAAAAATACAATTCACACCTTTATCATCCAATTTTCTAGATTGTTGTTCAGGCACTAATGTATATGCCAAACAATCAAAGATACATAAATGATAAATAGATGGCTTACAACCATGCCAAGCCTCATATGGAGTGATAGAGTGCAGTTGTTTGGTGGGACACTTGTTAAGTACATATGATGCACACATAACAGCCTCAAGCCAGAAACTATGTCGTAAAGACTAACTTTTGACCATACACCTCACCATCTCCATGAGAAATGTGTTCTTTCTTTCAACAATACCATTCTTTTGAGGTGTATACGACATTGTACAATGATGTTTTATCCCACACTCAACCAGAAATGCATTAAAATCAGAGGACATGTATTCCACCCCTTGATTAGGATGGAGGGTGTCCATTTTATATGCTAATAGATTTTCAATCAGAATTAGAAACTGTTTGAAGTGCAAAAATTCTTTGGACTTTGCTTTCAATGGATACATTCATGAATGCCTAGAAAAATCACCAATAAAAGTCACAAAGTAAAGGTAGTTCCCAAGAGAGGAGTCTACATAAGATCACAGACATCATTGTGAAAAGCTACAACTTTTGGGTAGCTCGAACTGAATGATATTTTGGGAAGGAGGAACGCTACATTTTTCCCAAAATACAGCCATCACAGACATGTTAATAGAATCCTCAAGTTTGGGTAGAGAGGACATCATTTCAAATTTCTATAGGCATAGCTAACTAGAACTTCAGATGACCAAAGTGTGCATGTCAAAGCTTTGCATCAAGGATAGCCTAAGAATCTTGGATAGTCAAAGCTTGAACTCAAGGATACATGTTTAGTAATCTTGGAAGAAATGAATTGAAAAGCTTTGAATAGCTCTTTTATGCAATCAGGTCAATAAATAGTTTAGAAATAAATAAAAGTTTGAAAGGTCAATAAATAGTTTAGAAATAAATAAAATCTTTCAAACTTTGACAAAGCAAAAGCATCAATTTCATTGTGCCCTTAGGTAGTCTTCAAGGATAAAAAATCTTTGAAGGAAGGGGAAACTCCCCAAGTCCCTATACCTTATGCTCCAAGAAAATGAAATAAGATATCATATGGTAAAGGATATGCAATTTTCTGCTAGTACCAAAGCAAGAAAGAATCATCTTTGGAATGAGTTCAACCAAATGAGGAAGACACCTAAACAAACCATCACAGAGTTTGTTACCAAGGTCAAGGAGGTTGCGGATCAGTTAGCATCCATTGGAGAGTTGATTGAAGAAGAGGTCATCATGAGGCAAATTCTCAATGGCATTCAAAGTGATAAGCAATGGAAATCTTTCACTACGGTGTATGATCTCATCAAGGATGTGCAAACTCCAGACGTCAACATCTTTCTTGGACAACTCTTCAATCAAGAAGCCAACAATAGCATAAAGGAAGGTAACTCCTACCATGGTAATTCAACTAGTTCTCTATATGCAGATAAGAAGGATAAGAAACAAAAAGGCAAGAAGAAGGAAGAAGATGAAGAAGAGACTTCCCAAGCCAACTATGCAAGCAAGAGCAAGTGGAAAGGGAAAAAGAAAGGACCAACGCAAGACAAAGCCAAAGGCCAGAATATTCAACCTTGTGCATTTGCGACAAGACCATCCACACCACTCAGAATTGCTGGTTCAATGGGAAGACCCAAAAAGGAAGTGGAAGAGGTGGATATGGTAGCAATAGAGGCACAGGTGGACACAACTTCAACAATAACAATAGAGGCTGTAATAGAAGGAACTACAACAATTATTCAAGTCTCGAGGGCATCCCAAGTCTCTTGAGATGTCTTGCATCCTCTAATATGTGGTAATAGAAAGTCAGAGATAGAGTTTAGTATGTACGACCTTGCTTGAGCATCCCTTGTGCACCAAAGTGTGAGCTTATCTGTCTCCTCTTGTGTAGGTCCTCCTTTGGATCTTGGAATAGGCATAGCTTCATCACCTGCTACAATTCCATAAAGATTTCTACCTTGCAAATAGTTGAAAAAACTTCACACAAAGAAGTATTTTTTAATGATCTTGAAGATTAATGAAACGTTTGTGTAAAGTTTCGTTTATTCTTGATATAGAGAAGCTCTTAAATCAAGGTAGATCAAACATTTGTGGATTTAAAGGTCTCCAACATTATTGGTTACACAGATTTTGACTATGTTGGTTGTGTAGACAATCGTAAGTCTACATTGGGGTATATTTTTCATTTTGCTGGAGGTACTATCTCTTGGAGATCTCATCTTCAAGAATGTACAACTATTTCCACCATAGAAGCAAAGTATGTTGCGGCAAGTGAGGCATGTAAGGAAGCATTGTGGCTTTCTCACCTTGCTTGTGATATGGGTCTACCTCAACATGTACCTCATTTGCTCACTGATAGTTAGAGTGCCATTGCTTTGGCAAAGAATCCGGTCTATCATGCAAAGACCAAGAACATTGAGTTGAGGTATCGCTTCATTAGAGATTGCTTAGCCTATTCTTGAGAAGGTTCATACTCGAGATAATGTTGTAGATGCTTTGACTAAAGCTCTACCTCAAGATAGCTTTTGACACTGTTGTCACTTGATGGGGTTTACTTGATTCATGATCTTACAAAATCACTTGTATATTGTGTAACATGCCGATCAGGTGGGAGGTATAGTTTGTATACTTACACTCAAGTATTCTTTGTTGGAACATCAAGCTTACACTATGCTTGAGGTGGATTTGATCTACATCAAAGGCTATTGCGTCGAACGAATATCTGTTGCAGAGTTCTTTTTCTTATGCTCACTTATTGTATTTAAAAAAAAAAAGATTTTTGATGGATTTTTTACCATTGTAAAAGCCTTGAGCTTTACACATGTAAAAGCAAAAAGATAGAGCCTAAATCCCACAAATTTGTGGTGGTTGAGTTGCATTCAATCAAGCAATCAATCACCTAAAAGTAGATCAAACTAGATCTTCAATTTTCTGAGATTGTAGGAAAGTGAATTGATTCCCTCCAACAACCATTCCCACCTTCATTTGAATTCAAACTCCACTTGTATAATTCATGGATCACTCCAAGAGTCTATATAAAGACTTGAAATCATGTGTACAATACATGGACGCAATATACATACACTTGTGACCATCATTGTCTTGCTCCTTCAATGTTCTGCATCATCTTCTTCGCCAACAGTAATCTTGCAGAGGCTTCTGCTCTCTCTACAGAGCTCCAAATTGAGTGCAATATGACTCATTGGAAAGTTATTAGTATCTAGTTTATGTCTATAAATTTTCATAACATTTGGTTTAGGATATTGGGAGAAATCTCAGTTTTTCTGTGTCGAGGTCAATCTCTACGTATTCTTGAAAAATAGGAGGTACCACCGTTGAGTGTCTGATTCATTCTTATAGCATATTTTGCTTATTCCTTATACTTTTGTGCATTATATACACTCAACCCTATTTGTATCACTCCCAAAAAAGTATTTTTTCTAATTGTAATCAGGCTGGTCGCTATGGGCATTTGAAGTTCATTGTCTCTTCCATAGATAGTAAGTTTTTTGAGCTAGTCGACGTGCGAACCTATCTGTTTTCTATCGACTCTTTCTCCTTGATGCTCGAAAGTACATAGCGCCTTTCTTTGCACTTATTGCATTCCTATAAGTTCTATTTGAGTCTCCATAAGCTCAAGGGCTGGTCTTGTGCCGGTTGGCTGGACCAAACTTCGTCGCTTCGAAACGCACTTTTCTACCTCCTACAAGCTTCTTCAGGTTCTTTCAGTGGTATCAGAGCTAGATCAAGATGAGTGACGGCTTTCCCTCAATGATCGAGAAGCTTGATCAACACAACTATGTGACTTGGTAAATCAGAATGGTATAAGGAGTTCTCTCTACGAATTCCTTTAGACTAACAAAAAAGGCTGAATTCATGTGAGGTATACTCACCCCATTATCTAAAAATAAAGCCTTAAGCTTAGTTCCTTTTTTAGTCTCAACTAAAGCAAGCCATTTTTTGAAAGTAGTGAATACCTCATACTTTTCTTTGATAGGATATAACCAGACCATTCTAGTAGCATCATCTATGAAAGTGACAAAAGAAAGAGAACCCCCTAATGACCTTGTGGGCATAGGATCAGACACATCTATGAGATCTAAAGGCTGAATTGAAGAGTCAATGTGCATCTTGTGCACATTCTTAGTTTTCTTTCCATATTGACAATGCTCACAAAATGAAAAATTTGAGAAAGGTAACACAAGTAAATAGCAAGAATGAGAAAGATTTTCCATTACACTACATGATATATGGCCCAAATGTCCATGCCAAATACAAGACATGGGTTGTCCAATAACAGCTAACAAGTGTTCTTTCTGTGATACAAATAAAGGACAAAGTGAGTCAATTTTTCTTCCTTTTGCAATAACCATATTTCCCTTTGATATGTGAAAGGATTGAGCATAGAAGACCACCTTGTAACCAAGGTCATCAAGTTGACCAACTAACATCAAACTGCATGATAATTGAGGTACATGGCATACATTATGCATAGTAAATTTTGAACCATCAGTGAACTACATAACCACATCTCCAATCCCCACAACATCACAGTAAGTATCACCAAGTCTCACGGTACTAAGAGACTTTGGTGCATAATTAGAAAACCATTCTCTGTGTGGTGTCACATGGAAAGAAGCACCAAAATCTAGCAGCTATGTGTGGGAAAGAGAATCACCCATAAGAGCCTCAGTTGGCATAGTGCTATCAAGTGAACACATTAGCATCATCAAAAATAGCATTAATTTCTTCAATCTTCATTGTGGAAGTAGATGGTGTAAGTAGCTATTTAACATGCCCATCAACATTGTGTCCTTTACCTTTAGCATTCTTTAATGCATAATAGTCTTTCTTCATGTGTGCTTTCTTATGAAAATAATGCATTCAACATCCCCCTTCCCTGATTTGCTTCTACTCTTATTCCGTTTACCATTCTTTTGCTTGTTCTTGCTCCTACCACATTGCTGATTCTCTCCTTGGTAAGAATCACGAACATTATATACATCTCCACTCTGAGTGCCAACTATAGATTTTCTACAAATCTCCTCACTCAAGAGTGCTCCACATATGTCATCATAAACCAGTTTACCACTAGGTGCACTATTGCTAATAGTTGTGCAAAATGTATACCATGTTGATGGAAAGGTGGATAACAACAATATTGCTTTCATTTCATTATCCATATCCATTTTTTGAGCGTGTAACTAGGAGAATATAGCATCAAACTCATTTAGATGAGCAGCAACACTATTTGTGTCCTTCATGCGAAGTTCATATAACTTTCTCATCATATACACTTTATTTGATGCCGTCTCTTTTTCTTATGTATTGCATAACTTCTTCCAAAGCTCCTCTGCACTTTCACAGTCTAATATTGTAAAGTAAACATAATCTACCAGGTTCAATTGAATGGTAGACCTATGCATTTCATGTAACTCATCCCAATCTCATCCATGTCAGCAGGCTTCTTTGAGATTCCATTTATTGGCTTCCATTGCCTCCTCTGAATCAGCACATCTTTAATCTGATTCTTCCATAGAGCAAAGTTTGTACCATCAAATTTTTGGATCTCAAAATGGTCTTTACCACTCAACAGAATAATAATGGAGCTAGAAGAGTCCAAACACCGCTAAGGCTCAAAGAAGGATGACCAAGTGTCATAGTCTAGGAGAGAATTCAGTAGTCTTCCTAGAAAAATGAATTAATGAACAGTAATGACCAACCAAAAGAGTATGTGAGAATAAATGTACTCACGCCAATAAGTGTATGAAGGAGTAAATCGACCATTGTATAGTTGACAAAACCAAAAATCTGGAAAAATTTTGCCAGAGTATCCTCTACAAAATGATCATAGGACTAGTTTCAAGACTTATAGAACTGCAAGTACTTATAGAACTGCAAGTACTTATAGAACTGCAAGTACTACGTGTTTACCTTCACAGTGAATCACTAACTCCACTACATATAATTATTTACCCAAAAGAACCAACTAGGCTTATGGAGCACCTATGAACAACTATCATACATCTCCTATCGCGAGGTTCGGTAATTCTTCCACCTACATCATTGAAGAGGCCCTGATATCTGGGTGTCTCTCAGTTAAGAAAACCTCAACACGATCCTCTTTATCAAACATAAAAGGCTTTATGCAAAAGTACGTAACCCCAATATCAATGAACACATGGGCGTACATAAGCAATATCCACAGAAGTGTACATAGTGTGTATGTGCTTCATATATGCAGTAAAATGGCACTAAGAGGTCAAACTCATTGCCCAAACACTAGCCAACAACACCTGCAAGTTTTTGTTAACTCTATTCTTTAGGCTCAAAAACCTGCATAGACTTTCAGTGGTTGCTCCCACCGCAACTAAAACCTTTCAAGAAACCTGTAGATTAACTACTGTGGCTAGAAACGCAGGTCCAAAAAGGTGAACATTCGTTGTTGAAGAAATACAAAGAACACTATTCTTGATGTTCTTGGATCTCTGTGAAGAGAACAATGCATGAAAGTACTCCAAAATGGCTCCAAAAATCGCCCCAAAAATGCATCAAAAGTAGGCTTTGAAAGCAAAGAATGAAGCTTTGAGGACCCAAAACTTGTTGAAGATAATGTCAACCTTAGTATTTCCCCTTCTTCAAGCACCATAAGAGTGTAGCTTAGTGGAAAGAGATTGCCACGGTTAAGGGAGCTTCGGGGGGAATAGTACTGGGATAGGTGACCTCCTAAGGAGTACTGAGAACCTCCATCTTCCTTGATCGTTGAGGTCCTCCCTCGCATGCGACCAACTATGCCAATGGTGACTTCGGTGACTCGGATGACAAGGTATGCCAAGGTCTATGCCTTGGTCACCACCTTAGTCCTAAGCCTTGGAGAAAGGCTTGGGTGGGTGCTTGCTTCACTCGCACAAAAGGAACAAAGATTTTGTGTCAAAATGCTCTAATACCAGTGAATTATTTCAATGGCAATGCACCACAATGTGTTATCCTTCTTGAGTGCTCCATGACGATATCCTCAGAGTAGGAAATTGAGATCCAAGTGCCGCACATAGTACTCTACACAAAGGCTACAGAATACGCAAAAAAACACAGTACACAGGGAGCACGAACACAAACTTAGCTGTTACAAATGAAGTCAAATTGGTAGGATGTTTCTTTGAAAATCTACTCAATGGAATGTTACAATTTTGAATGGAAATGATGTACCTAGGAAAGCACTTAAATTGCATGAAGGTTTCTTGGTGATGATTGTCCAGATATTTCTTCGAAAAGCTGCTCAGTGCAAAGTTTATACTTTTGAATGATCTTGAGGTCCTTGGATGAAGCGAAATAGAGACTACGAACACTTGAAATTTGTATTTCAATAGGTCAAAATCCCAATATAATAGAAATTAGTGATGTTCTTACATGAATTTGAATGACTCTTAAGTATATGATATAATCTTTGAGACTTGCATGATTTTAAATTTCCTTGTTAATATTGTAAAAAGAAGTTCATACATAAATATGACAAAATATAGGTCCCTGAAGTGATTGTGTGACAAGAACGTGAAAAAAAGAATTCTAGTGGTCCAATCATCATTATCCATAACCACGATTTACCATGTAAGAGAATTCTTGATCAAATTGATTTTTTAATCAAGTTTAGAAGCTAAAGATCAAAGTCTACTTGAATAAAATATTGAATACATGGGAGCTACATGCCATAGTACATGCTTTGCCAAAGTGGATTCATTATTTGCCATGAAAAAGTTACTATCTTGTTTGGTCAAGAGATCATATGATAGTTTTTTGAGCAAATAGAACTTAAATTTCATAAGGGTTAATGTGTAGTGGCCCCTTTGTACTGCCAACCTCAAAATCAAGCATATGAAAAAAAAGCTTTTTCTCAATATATTTTCCATGAAGAAGGAATTGGATTACCTACATCATCAATAAGATGCTTGATTCTCAAATTGAGATGTAGGGATGATTGTGGATTTAAATGTGCTAGAATACATTGATGTCCATGTGAAAGTTTTGTTGAGTTGGAAATAGTTGAAGCTTGTACGTATTTAAAGTGTAAGTACTACGATATCAATCAAAGGTATCTACTGAATCAAAGTATGTGATAAAAGATAGAGTGATCGAACAAAAATTTGGATATGGGGAACCTATGATATGGAAGATTGTCTTGTCAAAGTTGGTGTAGAATGCATGATTTTTGTTACTAAATGCTCGAATGCATGCAATTAAAATTTAGTAAATTAAAAAAATAAGAGACTTTGGAAGTCGTTTTCATAATTCAAAAGTGCTTATTTGAAAGTGAGGAACCTTTGTGAATTTCATATTTATATTGTCCAAACATAAGGGGGATACTTCTATTTGGATAACTATCAATATTGTTAGTATATTTTGGTAGCGATATGTGTGGACAAACATAGGATTATCGATGCACGTTTTTCCTCTTTATGAGCTTCTTCTTATTCTTCTTCTTTATGTTGTTTGTGTGTGTTTTTGACCTAGATACTCCAACAATTGGTATAAGAGTAGGTTAGTGCTCCTTGAGGCATGCCGTTGATACACATTCATCCAATTTCTTAGATTGCTATAAAATTTGGTCATTATACTCAAGACAATGTATATTTTATAGCAATTCTAAGAAATATAAAATCTACGTGAGCTCATTTTGATCTTGTGGTTGTGATTTTGTAGACAATTTTATTTTTTTGTGCCAATTTTCGTTCATGTTGTTATTCACAAGCTAAATTTTTTACATAAGGGTACATCCATTTGTGACGGCAAAAAACAACAATGTATTCAATGTGTTAGCATTGAGGATAAGGTTAATGGTTCCAATTACCTACTATGAGCATACATGATGCCCCATGTATTGGTTGCAAATTGATTCTTGGATGTTGTGCAAGGTGAATCACAACAAAAAATAGTAAAAATGCACCTAATGGAGGTGGTGAGGATATTACACACTCGAGTGTTGGTATATTTTGTATTTCAAGTTTCCTTGCAACTCAGATTTCGACTATCTGAGGTGCACTATCATCACCCCCAACCATTGCAAAACAATTGTGATGGGATGGCAAAGATGCATAGATATGTGCTGTGATTGCTCTATTATATTCACAGATGTAGAACAACTAAGGATGCTTGGCATGTTGTTATAAAGTAAAGTGTTTGGTTAACCTTGAGGGATGAAATCTTAGAAGTTGGATTCAAGAACCTAGTGATGTGGTGTGGCTAGTGGTTACATTGTTTGTGCTTCTAGTGGGAGGTCTTGAATTCAAGTCTTGCAAGGAGTAGGGAGAGTAGGGTACTTTACTCAAGTCCAAGCCCAAGCTCCTAGAGGTTCTTTCCATAGTTAACTAGGATACTTGGAGCACATGTAGTTGGATGGCCAATATTTGGATGTTCATTATTTGCCTATCTCTTGGAGAGAGCTATATCTAGAGATACTTGGTTGGGAGGAGAATCCTCTCATTGTCTTGTGTTCCTCATAATCTTGAGCTTCTCTACATTGATATTAGAGCTAGGTGGTGTACCTATAAATATGTATAGCACTATTTCTAAGGATAACAATGTTTTTCAAGGGCAAAAGAATGTTATAAAGTATTTGGTCAATCTTGTGAGGGCTTAAAACTTGGAACTTCTATTTAAGTATAAGTTTTTGTGCTCTCAAAACCAAGTGATTTGGTCTGGCCTAGTGGTAACATTGTTTGAGTCTATAGTGGGATGTCATGGGTTCATTCTTGCAAGGAGTAGTGAAGTAGAGTATTTTACTCAAGCATAAGCCCAAGCTTCTAGAAGTTCTAACTCTAGTTAACTCAAACACTTGGAGCACATGTATTTACATGGCTGACACTTGGGTGGTTATTATATGATTTCCTCTTATATATATATATATATATATATATATATATATATATATATATATATATATATATATATATATATATATATATATATATATATATATATATATATATATATATACACACACACACACATACTTGGCTGGGAGGAGTATCATCTCATTATATTGTGGTGGTTGTAACCTTGAACTTCTCTATAGATATTCTTGCCATCTGATTTAGGCAAGAAGTGAGGCTCATGTTGCTTTCCTTAAAAAATAAATGGAGATTGAGCACATGAATGAAGCTCATTCCATGAACATTTTTTTCACAAAGATCAAAGATATTAAGGAACAATTAATTGTTGTAGATTAAATATTGCAGGATAGTTCAATTGTCCATATTGTTTTGAATGGGTTTCTTGATTCTTATAAGAGTTTTGCTTCTACTCTTTGGTTGATTATGAAAGAAAACCTGATGGCCTTTTAGTATTTCAAGAGTTAGTTTCTACTTTCTTGTAAGAGAAATCTAGAAAAAACAATTCTATTATACATATTGCAAATCAAGCCTTTTTTGCTAGTCAAAAGTGCGAAGGTAAACGTAGCTCTTCCTCTAGTAAGCAAAAATCTATGAATGTTTCTCAATCAAAGGAGAGATACAAAGATGAGCAAATATTCTACAACTAATGATCATGTCACAAAGAATTGTAAAGAGGTCAAGGAGGAGGAGATAGGAATGGCTTCTTACATGCCAATCTACTTCTAAGATTGAGTCTTCCAAGTTAGTGGAAAAATGAAGGCTGGGCATTTACTATAGAATGTAGTTATGATCCATTAACTCATGATCATTATCTCTCTATTGTGGAATCAAATGTTTATTACTTAGATATTTTGCAAGTAAAGATATCACCTCTTAACATAGTCTTTTCACCTCACTTGAGCCTAACTTGAATGGGAACATTATCACATGTGCAAACAACTTCTCATATCCTATCATGAAGTGGGAAAAATTATCCTTACTATTGTTAATGGTGGCACATTCACATTTTTAGATTCTCTATCTGCTAAATATCAAAAAAAATATGTTATTAATGTAAGCACTAGCCAAGAATGGCTTAGTAGTAGAGTTTGTTAATGTTAGGTCCACAACTGGGGACCTCTTTGAAGATGATAGAATTATAAAGCTCAAAAGTTATGGAAAACTTGTGGATGATTATGCATGTATAATATAGAATTTGCAAGACATCTCATATGCAAAATTTTGGCATGCATGTTTTGGACATTTTACATTTGTTATGCCTCAAAGTTTAATTTGGTGTCCGCTTTGCTCAAACTTGAGGCATCATCTAAACATGTGAGGGCTGTGTGGTGTTTGTGATCCTATGTAGATGTCATCTTTTGGTAATGACCTATACTTTGTGAATTTTATTAATGACTTTCATTAAAGTCAAAGTTCAAAGTGTTTGTGTTCTTGAAATAGTTCTTGAGCATGGTTGAAAATCTATGAAGATATATAATGAGCATCCTTTGTTTTGATTGAGGAGAGAAGCACACATGGTCTAAATTCAATACATTTCTAGTTGAGCATGGGATAAAACACTAGTGTAGATTTCCCACAAAAGAATGGTGTTGTTGTGAGGGAAAATAGTGTCATGGAAAAGGAAAGATGTGTCATCAAAAGTTAAGTACTACCTCATAGTTTCTACTTGAGATCATAATGTGTGTTACATATGTACTTAACTTGTGTCCTAGTAAGACATTACATTCTATCACTCTTATGAGGCTTAGAATGGTCGCAAACCATATGTTGCTCATATGCATGTTTTTGATTGTTTGACATGTGCATTAGTGCTCGAGTAACAATGCAAGTGGGGAGCTCATAAGGTTGCCAAAATGTATTTTTTTGGGCATTGTTCTACGAGTAAAGGTTTCATGTGTACTACCCATAAATTAAGCATATTTTGGTTAGTTAGGATATTGCTTTTGTGGAGGATGCAGTGCAATCTTCACTTTCATGTATCAAGGAGATACTACGATGTCAAGAGATGTATATGATACTATTGTGAAAGGGCTCCAATATATAGCTCCAAGGCAAGGGGGGTAACTAAACTAAAAGGGGACATGTGTACCTTCCATTACATGGGTGTTCAAGGTAATCATATTGTTTCCAAATTTGGGAAATCGCATGAGATCATATGTTTTCTAAGAAGACCCTCCAAACTCTCATGATATTCCCCCATGCCCCACAATCAAGGTTTTTGATCATGGTCTTTATTTCTCTCAATCACCTCTTTATTTAGAAGGGGATCCTTTTAGAAATAGATACGAAAAGAGGAGAATGCATATGTGGTTTCATCCCTACTTGAATCATTCAGAACTGATTCTCTTATCTACTTTAAAACTTAATATTCATCTCCATATTTAGATCCCTAACTCGAATCCATACCCAAATCACTCTTTCTTTAGACGTACACATACTCCATACCCTTAGATTAGTGAAATGTGTGGATGTCTTTCTTACGATTTGCCTCCATTGATTCTTTCAAAAGATCAATGTAATAGAGGGATTCTTTTAATCCATGCTCGGCATTCTCATGATAATGGTATAGGTGGACTAGCTTCCTAATTTGTCAAGGGGATGTTGTATCCTCTGCTTTAGGAGAGAATTTGGAGAAATTATGTAAAGTGGATTTTATTTTTTTTCAAAAACTGATCTATTTTGGAGAGTCCACTTTAAGACACCGAAGTCCATAAAAGTCAATATAATCTTTGAAGACTGATTGTTTGTAATATTTTCCAATTTGTTTTACTTGTTTTTTAAAAAAGGTTAAGATCTTTATAGCTTCCTTTCATTATGGATGAGATGGGAACTCATAGTTTTTGGAAAATTTCATATTATCTTTAAGGTCACAAGTATTGTAGGAGTGGATTATTCCAAAAAAATTATTCAATCTTTTCACTGATAATCGATCTTTATGGATCCTTAAGATCTCAAATCATAGAGATCTTCTTGATCTTTCAAGAATTCTCTCCCTTTGTACTCTAGATCTGTTCAATGTTACCATTAGTGTCCATGTGAAAGGCCAAATGACTACAAGACACTTTTGTATATGTTCTTTAATAAAACATATAGTGGCATGGCCAACCACAAACTTTAGCTTTTTTTTACGCCATGATATTGAGCTAACGATACCTAATGTAGACTACAATTTTCTAAACCTCTAGTTGGTTCCTTAGTTCTCTATCGATGTGATTTTGATATTGATACTCTACAAAGTTTGTTTGGTAACACAAGTTTACACAACCTCAAATTTTTGCGCGGAAGAAACTTTTATAATTAAGATTATAGTTTCCAAAAAAAATTTTACAGCCCACGTCAAAAGTTTACACGATCCACATCCCCTCGAACATCAAAACCATCGCTTATCAATTATCTAAAGCATTAAAGTACGAGGTCATCTACGCAATTCAAGATCTTTCCAAAAAGGGTTACCAACAAGATTGTGAGGAATGAAAGCTCCCTATATATCCAATGATTGTCAAAACTTATGTCTCTAATTTACATAATCTCATAAGACTTTCCCTTTATCATGTTCCACAGCCATTCATAAAAGCTCACAAGCCTTAAAAATAATTATTCCCAAGAGAATTATGAGTTCTGCACTGAAGACTTCTTGCAAATCACACAAACATATCCGAACCTTACTACCTCATGCACCTACCACATCTTCAACAAGCAATTGATTGCATTGACCCACAGGGACAAATGCAACAATAGAACCCCTTCTAAAGGTAATCTTCTTTTTGCAAGCTTTATCTCATGTCTCATACGTAAGTTCCCAAATCTAATTTCCTCTTTGCAGAAATTGATTGGCATTTAATAATCCACTTCCTTGATTGTCATTCAACAACTCACTTCATCTGATTCCTTGAAGACAAATCTCCTCCTCCAGATCTAAGCCCCTTGATTCACAGCCTTCTAGCTAATCAGAGATCCTCCAAGTCTGCTTGACCTGAAACCAATCTATAAGGGCCCCATTTGAAGTGCCTACCACTTGATGTGTAAAACACCACCAGAAATGAATTAATGTGACACTAGAACACCTCTATGGTCACCATTAACTCATTGCCACTCAAAACTTCGAGAAATGATAACCAAAACCAAGAACTTTACTTCTTCATATTTTTCTAGTCACTGAAATGACATGCCTTCAGTATTTTGCTAATTTCTCTTAGCTCAAATATTATTTCTCCAAGATCTTTTAGTGGATAAAAGTAGAAGAGTAGAGCTTTCCAACAAGCTATCATATGCTTGAAACGGATCTCTAGAACTCAAGTTATGACCTTCACAAGATGACCCTGTATGACTTCCAAAAATAGATTTTTTGCCTGTTTTAGTAATCCTATGTGTCTAAAAATGAAAATTCGATGCTAGCATCGACTTGCAACCAAAAGTCGATGCTTAGCATCGACTTCCCACATAAAAGTGGTCTTGTTCATGTGTGTTCAAGGGGGTAATTCTGGCGCTGAAAAAGTGGCTAAAAAAGTATGTAATACCTTTGACTCAACTTCCAACCTTCTGGCGCTGAAAAAGTGGCTAAAAAAGTATGTAATACCTTTGACTCAACTTCCAACCAAAAATTCTAGCATTATCTTCAAACAGATAGAAGAGTCAATTGATGAGCCAGTTACACTTAATCCATAATTTCAACTCTCTGACTAACAATTTTGTCATGCATGCACTTTGTAATGAGCTTCCTGAGGACCTACACGATAAGTAAAACCCTAGTTCCTCACTTCAACTCGAAGACAAGTGTCCCATAGCACCTTCATAATGCCTCATATTACAATATCGCCTGTTTTTCTATAAGCTTATCAACCAGCCTAACAATGACCAAATTTCCAATTCCTGTATAGTCTTTAACCTATCTTGCTGGATAGAAACGCTGTCAACCCCAGGAAAAAAACTCGAAAGAACCATTCTTTCAGGGCGCCCCTAGTATTCCCACACATATATGAATCCCCAAATTATAGAGAGAGAGAGAGAGACGTGTGTGTGTGTGTGTGTGTGTGTGTGTGTGGGGGGGGGGGGGGGGGGTAATACAAAAGTTTCCTTTCATAATTTTTTCCTTGCCACTTGTAATTTTTCCTTCTGTTGAAACAATTACTTTAAAGGGGGAGAAGGGGGGGGGGGGGGGGGGGGGGGATAATTTTGCAATACTTCAAAGTTTGTTAGTACTGAGAATCAGGAAGTCCCGAATGTATTCAAGGAAACTAAATAAAGCCACACTGTCGGTAGATATTAAAAAAACATTCGTGAAATATCTATCTGCAAAAAGCCCACCAGAATGCTCTGCACAAAGCACCCTTGCATTCATTTGCTGGGAAGCAACGTTGATAACTTCAGGAAAAAGCTCTGAAGAACCAACCCTTGCCCACCAGAATGCTCTGCACAAAGCACCCTTGCATTCATGGAGTTGGTCTTGCTGGAAAGCAACGTTGATAACCCTTCTTTTAGGGGTCCCCAAGTATTCCCAAATGTATCGTTGAAGTGGATCCCCAAATTTGTGTGTGTGTATGTGTGTGCGTGTGTGTGTGTGTGTGTGTGTGAGAGAGAGAGAGAGAGAGAGAGAGAGAGAGATAATACAGAAGTTCACAAATTTCTTTCATTTCTTCCCAAATTTGAGGGACAGAGAGAGAGAGAGAGAGAGAGTATGGTAACACTGAAGTTTGCAAATTTCTTTCATAGTTCTTCCCTTGCCACTTGTAATTTCTCCTTCTATTAAAACAATTACTTTAGGGAGAGAAAAAGGACTTAATAATTTTGCATTGCCTTAAAGAAAAAATAAGCTAACAATTTTGCAAGTGCTGGTCAGGTCTATCAATAACATCCTTAAAAACACGATTGACAACAACTGCCTATCATGTAAAATGTACACATCTATTGAAAAGTAAGGTGTTAAACCATCAAAGCCAAACTTTGCAAGAATCAAATTTGCATCGCTGTACAACACAAGGAGATCATGCGATGAGTTGAGCTTATAAAGATTATGTTAACAACGTCTGCACTCCTGATGAAACAAAAAACTTATTACATGGATCTTCCTCAGGCTCACCCTCATAAATATCAACTAGGAATTCGTGTTGAAACCAGAGTTATTTCTAAAGACTTGCTAGCAAATCTTTCAATCAATATGTGCTAGTAAAAATACAAAGGGTGCAACGTAGCACTCTGCTGACAAATCAAGCTCAAACATCATAATTAAATTATCAAAAAGGTGATAAATGTACAGTGATAATGAAGCTTGTCATCCACTTAGGTCCCCTGGACATAAATAAGATATGATATTAAACTTATAACTTCACAAATGGTTACCCAAAAACAATACATCAAAGAAAGGCATCAAATCTTTCAATCAATAGCTAGTAAAAATACAAAAGGTTATGCAACGTAGCACTCTGGTGACAAATTAAGCTCAAACATCATAATTAAATTATCCAAAAGCTGACAAATGTGCAGTGATACTGAAGCTTTTCTGCTTGAGTCCCCTGGACATAAATAAGCAAACAGATATGATGTTAAACTTATCACTTCACAAATGGTTACCCAAAAACAATACATCAAAGAAAATCACAACACTATCAAGGCAAGGAAACAAATAATGGTAAAAGGCAGCAGTTCCGAATTGCATTGCATCCTTTATAAGGAGCCTGACCATATAGCAGGGTACAGATATAATATTAATCTTACCATTCGATAAATGATTGAAAAAAAAAGAAGGGGGGAGCTTGTAGAACCATCAAGAAAAACAAACAATCCAAAAGTTAGTTGATTCAGACTGCATGTTTGGACTGCAAAATTCCTTCAAAAAATTTAAAAAGTGCTGTAGCCTGTACCTTTGTTTCCCAACAAGTACAAGGCTTTTGAAGACATTTGGATCATGCAGCTCCATTAAGCTTACCTGACACAGCAGTTATATGAGGTACAAGAGGCTGCGAATCTAACAAATCTATAAGCATTTCCAAAGATTTCATCAGCACATCACGTGAAAAAAGGATGAAAATGTAACAGCCAATTAGAGCTCGTCAATAATTTCAATAATGGAAATTAGAATGTCCCTATTCACTTGCAAGCTTCGAGCAAGTCTAGTGTTGATTCCCAGTTGAGCCTGATTTAGAAGAGCTCAAATTTCTATGGGAAGAGTTGACTTGGAATGTAACAACAAGCTTGAGCTGAGCTCCCCTCCGAGCTGTTACTTGTACAAGTCGTAGTCTTTACAAAAATCTTTCAATGATTATACTTTACAATGAAGCCTGGTAACAGATGTATGGTTTTGAAGTTTTTGGCAGAATGAATGCTTAGTTTAGTCTACTGCCATCTGTGCTTGATAGCCCCTGCAAGATCAAAACGTAGAGAATTATTGTAAATAACAGCAGGTCATTGTGTAGAAGCAATAACTTTAGCTACAGAAATCAAAAAAATCCTTGGAGAACTGTAACATCTGATACACACTCACATTGGTTTATAATTGTGGCAATGCTTCCAAGGGAAATCCAGACAATGTTAACTTTAGCAAGGCAACTGATGCTGCATAAATACAGGAAAGCAGAGAATGAAAAGCTTTACTGCCACCAACAGCCACGATTAAAAGCCTCCCAAAACTCATCTGATTCATAACCTTCTCTAACAACCTGCTCCAACAATGAATGAAAAAGCAAGTTTGAATACTGAAGAACCAGTTCTTCAAAGAAATCAAGAAAAAAAATCAGCACGTAAGAGTCCAACAAATGGAACATAAAAATGTGCATACATGTATTGGGGTGTCATTCGGAAGCTGCAATTGACTGACATATTCCTGCCCTACTTGATGCCACTCCTTGTCTGCATCAGAGTCTTGAACTTCCTTATTTCCTGCCTGCTGCTGTCCCACCCAAATATGAACAACCTTTTGATGACTATCTTTTTTCAAACATCCGGATTCCAACAATAAAAATACACCCTTCGTGTCCAAATCATCTGCATCAAATAAACTTATTCTTTCAAGCTCTGGTAGAACATACAGAAAAGAACTATCATTCTCTGGAGTTCGTTTTACGGGTGGGTTATTGTTAGTAGACAATACAGCACCACATTTCGGTTGTTCATGTAGCTTATCACATGCAACTATACAGGAAGATTCTCTTGCCAGTGAAATATACTGAGCAGAAGCTAGTTTCTCAGCCGTGACTAATGAATCTACATTCTTATCTTTACAATCTTTCTTTGTATTTTTGGCGGCATGATCTTCAGTCATTACAAGGGGCGGAAGCCGAGGTTTCCTAGATGCCCCTCTGGGTGCAGGAGGTGGCATATCTTCAGAATTTGGCAGCTGCAGTCGAGGTGGCAAACTACCTCTCCTTTCTGCAAGGGATGATTGTAGGCCCTTGCATCCACCAGCATTGGCGAAAGCTTTTGAGTGAGATACAATCTGTAAGATGCCAATTGAAGGTGACGAGCAACCAATGGAAGCAGTTGTTCCTGTTTCTGCATTAATGGGTGACAGAACACCCATAGAAGAAAGAGGGGAATCAAAAGATGAGTCTGAACCTGCAGGGGTAGATGAGGATGTAGAACTAAAAGAAAAGGGAGAAAAATTTGGTGAAGACGATCCCATCGAGATATTATTAGGAGAAAAAACATTTGAGATTCGACCCTGAAAGGAAAACCTGTGCTTAGAATCTAACAGTTTCCTAGATGAAGCCTTCCGCCTTAAAACACTCCATCCATCATCATGAACAGGTATTCGCACAGGCATAGCATCTACAGCTCCATTGTTGAAAGGGAATGGGGGAATTACCCCTCCTTGCCTCGCTAATTGATACATGCAATAATCAGCATCATTAGATGAGACTTTTCTGCTCCCAGCAGCCACATCTGAATCCCATTTTGATCCATATTGGCTACTTGGCTTCTTTGCAGACTCTGATGAAAAATTATCGAGATTCCCTACAAGTTCTTTCTCACATGGTAGTGAATGATCAGTAAAACAGTTCCAGAAATCTGTGCCTTCATTTCCTTCAATGTAAATCCTTACAGAAGCTTCTGCTTTTTCGTATCTGACTATCTGTCCTAATGTTTCCTCTGCCTCTTGTGCCATCTTAGAATCACAACTCTGGCCTATCCATAAAAATATAAAAGATGGTGCGTGTATAACAAATGCACCTCGAGAATCAAGAAGTCCAGGTCCTGGGTTGACACATGACTTCAGAACGAGGTGCAATGGGTCATAAGCTGAATGTGGAGCCAATCTGTACATACGTGGCACTGATTTTGGGCTCATGGGCGCTGCATGCATCCTCCTCTGACATTGCAGCAACTGGCATGCAAAGCCCATGTTTGGATTGGCCACACCTCGTGCTGCCTTCACATCCTGAAAGGCTTCTTCAAAACTCTTATGCTCCCTCCACATGATGTATGCTATCACCAAAGACGTTGACCGAGAAACACCCTGGCAGCAATGCACAAAAACTCTACCCCCTTGTTCCCTGACTTCTTCAAAATAGTCAAACACATCATACAACAAGCTTATGAGATCTTCACAAGGATTATCTTGCAGCCACAAAGTTTTGTACTCTAGATCCTGTTTGAAATACTCGGGACACACGAACCCCACACAATTAAGAACGTGTGTAATCCTGTTTTCTTGCAAAATATCAAGATCTCTAGCTATCGCATCACTTCCCAAATAGATATGATACTTTGCGACTCGAGAACATTGTTTATCATATAGAGCAAATTTATCCCTTCTGAGTTGTATCTCTGTAGGTTCCACAATGCTCCTGTGTACAGAAGCCAAGTCAAGTTTGATGTCTAAACCAGCTTTTACACGCCTGCGGCCAGGTGTAACAGGTGAAACTAAATCTGGACAATCGTCCAAACCCGTACTAGGCCAGCTGTCGCAACTTCTTCTAGCAATAGTTAAGGGCTGCAAGGGAAGGTGAGGGGTCCTTGCACGTAGAGAACTGGTATGCTCCTGAGAACGAGGTGTTTGTGGAGGATTCCTACCTTCGTTGATGTTTGCAGCCTCATCCACATCCAGAACAGGTGTATTCGAAGACAAAGAGGAAGCTTTGCCTGCATTCCAAGTTGCTGATCGCCAAAAGTTCTTGCGGACATTTGGGAACTTACAATAATCAGCATTATCATCAGGTCCTTTGCCCACCATGAGTGTTGCTAATGCAACTGTTCAAGCTCGAAAAGAAGAAATTAAACTAAGAAACGGGTTTTATCTAGTGTCTTGAAATTTAATTTAAATTTTCAATATGGAATTCAAACAACATACCTGGATCGGTGTCAGGGGTGGGACGCAATGCATGAAATATACTTTACAGAAAACTCTTACGGAACTAGGCCTTGCCCTGTACAAAAGCACGAAAAGTCCAGAGAGGCTTTCGCGAAATCCCCGTGTTAAGCACCGATGATGATTCAGAATATGTACAGTGGTGAAGAGGTGAACATCGCAACTGCCACATTCTCCAAGAAAACCCTAGACAAAGAACCATATCTACTTAACGAAGACCGTACTTCACAGAGGATATCGATCGGAGGAGCCTGCGAACCCTAGATCTGGCGAATCGACCACACATCACGCTTATCCTCCGCACTTTGAAACCTGAACCGAAGAGTACCAACGCAGCCCCCCAAACTTGGCAACACGTTTCCCCTTTTAGGCGGCAACGAACGGCATATCTCTGCAGCAAACGGGAAAGACGATTGATCCAAAACTCGCCAAACCCAAGATTTCTATTCTTTATGAACAAGGACCAATGGAAGAACAAAAAAAATGAGCTACAGTTTGATACCGTGGAGGAAAAATATGTTTTCCAAAGGGGTGAGGGCTAAAGAAAATTCACGTCCACCTTATTTGCATTGAAAGGTTACCGCTTTTCTTTCTTCCGTCTAGTATGCACCATGAGAAGTGCAAGAGTCTTATGTGGTGAGCCATGATTGGTTTAAAAAGACTCTCTTTATTTTCTCTCTCCATTGCGTAAACCAACCTCAATTGCTTTGAATAGGTCTTTACCTTGTTCAAAATATTTGGAGATGGGACTTACAATGACTCAGAAGAGTGGTCCACTCATATAATATAAAGTTAGGTCATGGTATTTTTTTTTCTCTTGCTAAAAAAATGCATCTAGTACTTCAAATGGGAGTTTGGACTTGAAGTCTACTCTCTTACTAACTTAGCTTCAAGTGGGTGATTATGCAAGGTGAATGAATATACCACCTCCTTGACTCCATTATCTCATTAACCAAATGTTCATAATGAGAAATATAGAGCACTACCAAAGATAGGAAGGAGAACCTAAAGAGCATGTGATGAACCATGCCCCACCAAATAGCTTTTTAGTGTCTTGTCCTAAGAAGTCCATAATGAGAAGGCCACCCAAAAATATAGAGCACTACCAAAGATAGGAAGGAGAGCCTAAAGAGCATGTGATTGACCATGCCCCACCAAATAGTTTTTTTTGTGTCTTGTCCTAAGAAGATAGAGAGCCCCAATAATGCTACACCTAGAGGAGTTCCTTCTACATAGTTTTGGATATATTCCCTTGACCTAAAGACCTCATCAAATTCCTAAATTTGGGGTGAAGCTACCAATCCTAGATTTCTATACTTTAGCATTATACTTATGCTCTAATATAGGGCGAGCCACATATGGACATATTCTTTTGAATTTATTAAGAGGTCCCATGTACACCTAATGTTTTTTGAGAACATCAATATATTTAAGAGGCTAAAACCCCTTCTTTCTTCATGATATTTCTTGTGTATTACTCGATATCTATTTAAGATGACTTCTTATGCTCCCCAATAGCCATGCTTAGCTCCATGTATCTTCTCTTCATACTTTGACTCAGGAGTTAGGACACGGTCTTATGGATTCCTTCATGAACATTCGTCCCTACTCCATGTATCAACCTAAAACTTTTTTATTTTAGATTTTTGCTCTATCAAGGTCTTTTAGCTAGACAAAGTGTGTATTTATAATGGGGAAACATAATTCTCTAGTCCTATTAATTCCAACAATTTATAATCTCTTCTGAGATTAACTTCTTACCTTGCTACATGGAATAAAAAGTGATCAACCAAATATGAGGCATGAGAATTCACATAAATCAATGAGAATAAGAATGTGTGTGTTTCATGCCAACCGAATAAGGATTTTGGTGTACCTTTTTGTGGATCCTCGTTTTTCTATTATTACATTCAGCCTAATTTCTTCTATAAATATTGTGATATTGTAAAGGTTCAGAGGAGTCATCTAAAGTATTACTATCACTTTTTCGTAATAACAATGTAATAGGCCTTTTAACGTGTTAATAAGTTAACAACATTTGTCCCCCTATTAGGATACTAAGGATAATATTTTATGAAACTCCTATATAAAACAATGGTGGAGCTATTCTAAGAACCTTTTGCCATTTTTTGGATTCTTGCAATATAAGAAATTATCTACTATAAATCTCCCTTAAATTCACATTCTTTCCTTTTCTCTTCTCTTCTTTGTGTCTCTTTTTTGCATATCTTGTTGATATTTGGTGCTTTTGAGTAATTTGGTACCCCCTTCCCACTCTTCTCTAAGTGTTTTTATCATGAAAACCTATATCCATTTGAGTACAAGATGTTTGGTGTTATGCTTTTTCACATATATTTGATCGACCATATATTGTGTCATGATCACGCACCTTACCTTGTATTTGTAATGCTTCTATTTAAAGCTCAAGGACTTATGGCCTCCAAATAAGTACTTTCATATCTGAGTTCTCCTTATTGCCTAATTCTGATTTTTAGTCTTGTCTAGTCAAACTTATAGGCTTCTTAATGTTGTTGTTAATGTCTATGTGAAAGGTCGAATGGACATTAGACACTTTGTATATGTTATTTATAATAAAAAATACAATGTCTTGGTCAATCAAGAATTGTATTGGGATTTCCCACTTGTGAAACCCGCATACAGTGAAGTCATATTCTCTATTCTTTGGTTTTCTTCATTTTTTTCAAGTTTGCAAAAACAAGTACAGAGAACATACAAAAAGAGTATGCAACATCAAACAAAAAGATCATATGTTCTACGAGGAGGTTAGAAGGTCTCCTTGATTGGTATTAAAGGTCACATGTAGATACACGATTTTTTTATTGTCTACACTTCATGCAACACCTTGATAACTCCAAGGCTTACAACAAAGGCAACGACCAAAAATAACCTTGGCATATATTTTCATTTCTTTGCCATCCTTTTGATCAAATTCGTTGTTGCTTCCATTGGGTCCGGATGATGGAGGACCTCAATGATCAAGGTTGATAAAGAAAAGACTTCTAAAGAGGTCACCCATCCCAAATTGTCTTCCTTGTAACTCGATTAACTGGAAATTTTTTCCACTAAGCTACACCCAAATGGTGATTCATGAGGGATAAAGATAGATCTTCGCCTTATCTTGAGCATCATTTGGTTCTTCAAAGCTCTCTTTTGGATTCAAGATCTTGTCCAAAGCAATTTAGTGCACTTATTTTTTTGCATTCTCTTACATCATTTTTTGTAGAAAGGAAGAGTTTTACATACTTGTGGAGTAGTATTCTTGTAATAGGGAAGAGTTTTACTTCCAAAATAATCAAGAGATGATTTTTTTTAGACTAGTTTCATTTTATGTTTTCATGACTTTTCAATAAAAAAGAGTGTTCTTGAGGGAACCATTATAAAAGGGACGACCCTCATTTGTAAGACTTTTTATTGAGTGAAGTGAGCTATTTCTTCTTGGAAGCTCATACCTTGTCTTTTCATTGGATTTTGAGTGTTTATTCGTTGGTTTTGGGTGTATAGCACAATTTGAAATGTTTTGAAGTATTATCTAACATGTTTGCATCCTTGTGAAGCATTTTTTGCATGATTTTACACTTGTTTAGATGATTCGAGAGAGTGGAGGAAGCATTCCCACGGGTTTGTGAGCTCTGTATAGTGCATTTAATCCTATTGTTTGCATATTGTCTATTGCACTTTGTAGAACTCATCGAGATCTTCAAAAAGATCCATAGCACATGTTAAAGAAACCAATGACAAGGGAGATGTGATCGTTTTTAAGATCCAACCATGTATTCATATCAGATAAGGAAGTGCTATAGTCATCATATAAGGAATTTCTACTATCACTGCATAATGAAGTGTTGTTCTCATTGGATAAGGAAGTTCTTTTTTATGGATTGGAGGAGTTCTCTTAAGTGATCCTTGTTCACTTTTTACTTGGCCATTCAACAAACATATCGGATAGCAATTTGACTATCCCATTGCTTATTGGCGGTGTGGACTTGATTGCTTTTTGGAACACTTCTTGATCATCTATCATTGAAGGATACTTCATATATATATATATATATATATATATATATATATATATATATATATATATATATATAAGTTCAGAGTTATCCAAACTTCCAAACCCAAGATAGAGAAGACAAACAAATACACATAAGAAAAAACAATAACAAAAGCACGAGAGTACACAAGAAATACGATTAGTATAAGTCATGAAAAATAAAGAAAAGTAATAAAATCAATATAAAATGAACCAAAATAGATATGAATAAACAATACTTAAATAAAAAATATAAATATATTAAAAAATAAAAAATTGTACAAATTTACACACATATATATAAAAATGTAAATTCTATACAAAAACAAAAACAAAAAAAGTGTACCTTCAACTTCTATCTTTGTCCAAAATAAGAAGTATAACAATTAAAGTTTATCATGCATAGCTTGGAGAAATAGCTGTGACATCCCTACTCATGTCATAAGTGCCCTAGAGTAAGTGTAGACTTTAATAAAAAGTCTTTCTAAAGAAAGACCTCTAACAAACTCAACAAGCTGAGTTTCTATTCCTTTTGAAAGTGAAGGGTATACTCATCCATGATAAAATCTTGCATAAATAAACAAACCAATAATAATAAAAATAATAAGCAAATAACAAACAAGATGGAATAACAATAAATAAATAAATAATAATCATAAACATCAAACAAATAAATTGCAAAAAATAAAGTAAGTTTAAAAGTTAAAAGATCCAAAAATATATATAGAAATAAAAAGAAATTACACAGAAAAATAATTTAAAAAATAAAAAATAAAATCATAAAATCATAAAATCATAAAAATAAAAAAATAAAAATAAATAAATATCTTAGATAATAACAATAATAATCATAGATGAACAAATGACTAAAATAAAACTATAAATAAAGAGTGAACTTGCTCGCTTTTTGGCATGCTTCTTGATCATCTAATGGAAGGAATGATCATGCAACGATGGATTTGATGGTTTGTGGATCTTGGTGATCTAGACCTTGTTGGAGATTTTTTTGAAAGCCAACATAAAATAATACATCGGCTATGTGACTTCACACCTATCCATCTCGTTTCCTTAATGCCTTTGATTGCAACTAGATTTAGGTCTACTCTCTTTGGATTGATAATTAGGAAGTGTACAAGCATGCCATACACTGCAAGCCAACACTTTTTGGCATCGTTGTTGGGGAGATCGACAAAGATAATTAGGTAATTTATGTGATGGATGTCAAAATCATGCAAAAACATCTCTTAGGAGGTTGGTCAGTCTTTGTGTGAGGAGAAGCTCTTTAGCTCCTGAAGTGGTGAAATCCATCAGAGTGGATGCCCCCTTAAGAGGGCTTTGTGACAATGCTCTCATAGTACAAAATCAAGCTATGGGTGACACACGGTATTTTGCACGGACTTGCATGATATGCAGAAACTACATAGTACACAAAGAGCCCGAACACAAATTTCCAATGTTTCACAAATGGGATCAAACTTACAGTATGTGGCTGACCATGTCACTATATGTTTTAATAAATAACATATGCAAAAGTTTCAAACGGCCATTTGGCCTTTCACATGGATGCTAAGGATAACAATCTCCCACTAAAGGCCAATATGGCCAAAGTGAGCTACATGAGAAAAAATAAATAATTATAAATGATACCTAAGTGTAATTATTCAAACTATGTCTCTGACTTGCGACATGCTACAAGAAGTAACTATGCAATACCATGAATCAAATAACCCTCATCAAGTGACAACAGTGTTGAAAGCTATCCTGTGGTAGAGCTTTTTTCATAGCAAATGCAACATTATCTTGAGCATGAACCTTCTCAAGAATAATGCACTCAGTGGCTAAGCAGACTCCAATGAAGTGATATGTCACCTCAATGTGCTTGGTTTATGCATGATGGACCAAATTATTAGCCAAAACAATGTAGCTCTGACTATCACTTAGCAAATGAGGTACATGTTGAGGTAGATCCATATCACAAGCAAGACGAGAAAGCCACAATGCTTCTTTGCATGCCTCACTAGCTGCAACATACTCTATTTATATAGTGGAAATGATTATACATCCTTGAAGACAAGATCTCTAAGACATAATTAGAATCTCTGTCACCAATAATGGATGCCTCCCCTCTACCCAAGCATAGACACTTTTCCTTAGTGCCACTCAAATGTCTCAAAATAATCTTGAGTGCTTCTCGATGCTTCTTGCTAGGATTAGACATATATCTACTCACAACTCCCACTACAAATGCAATGTCTTATCTCATAGCTACAACAACATACATGAGACTACCAACAATAAATTGATAAGGAATTTTGGTCATGAATTCCTTTTCCTTGATTGATTTGAGGCAATCATCTTTGCTCAATTTCACATATGTAGGTAAAGGTGTATTCAATGCCTTTCCACCCTGCATATTGAACATTTGAAGTATCTTCTTGAGCAATGGTAAGTAATAGGAGGACCCTTTTGCAACTAGTCATGCATTATACTTTGGAGAAGCACTATTGGGTGTGAATTTTAAATTATATACCCATTTACATGTTAAAACTTTCTTGCCCTTTGGCAAAGGTACCAAATCCCAAGTATCGTTATTGTGAATATAATCAAATTCACTCTTCATGGCACACTCCCACTTGACATGATCATTTGTCTACATAGCCTCTTTGTAGCAAGAAGGCTCACTAGCATCTGTGAGCATAACAATATTCAAATCTAGAACATATATATCAGATATGTGAGACACATGTAGAACATCTGAAAGGTTGTTGAACATGAACATTTGGAGATTGATCTAGTTGGACATTCTCTTGAACATCCTTATGCATATCATTCGTATGCATGATAATTGGGGGACTATTATTCTCAAATTTCACTCGTTTCATTTCAAACTCCTTAATGGGTTGTTTATGCATCTTAGACTCATTGAAAATGACATCATTGTTTTTTATCACTGAACATATTTTAGGATCCCACAAGTGATATCCAAATTAACCATCTTGACCATATCCAAGAAAATTTGAATTCTTTGAATCATAATCCAACTTTTATCTAGGATTCTTGGGTATATGAACATACACTTCACACCCAAAAACATGAAGATTGTCATAATATGGTGGCTTCCCTGTCCATAACTCTAATGCTACTTTCATACCTTTGGATGGACTAGGTGAAAGGTTAATCACATGAACTGTAGTCAACACTACTTTTGCCCAAAAGCCTTGTGAAAGGGTCACATGATGCAATGTAGAGACCACTTTATCGTGTACTTGTCAGACATTGATCCACAGGGATCATATTGATCCATAGGGATCATTCCATGTGTGTGTGGGACAAGGGCCAGTCATAGCCAAGGTCCCAAGCTCAGGGGATATCCCAAGGTACTCAGTAGTAATGGCAATGAGTGCTTCATGATGTACACATGGCGGCACTAGACCATTCGAGATCATTGCTATTTTTAGAATACAAGAGGGTATATATGGATGGGAGGAGAGTTACACACACATCATTCAAGTCTTTCTCACAGAACTGTTCTAATGCCATTATGTATTGGGGTATAAGGAGATGTACACTCCTTATGAATTCCTCTAGACTAATAGAAAAGGCTGAATTCATGTGAGTTATGTTCACCTCCATTATTTGAATATAAGGCCTTGAGCTAAGTTCCATTTTCAATCTCAACTGAAGCAAGCAATTTTCTAAAAGTAGGAAATGTGTCATCCTTTGAATTGATAGGATATACCCAGACTTTTCTAATAGCATCATTTGTGAAAGAGATGAAGCAAAGAGAACCACCTAATGACCTTGTGGGCATAGGACGACCCACATTTATATGAATGAGATCTAAAGGATAAATTGAAGATTCAATGTGCATTTTATACACATTCCAAGTTTGTTTTCTATATTGACAATGCTTGCAAAATGAAAAATCAAAGAACGATAACACATGTTAGTAGCCAAAACAAGAAATTCCACTATGACATATCTAGCCCAAATGGTCATGCCATATACAACCATAGGTTGTTTAGTGACAACTAAAAAGTGTTGTTTCAGTGATACAAATAAAGGATAAAGTGAACCAACTTGCTTCCTTTTGCAATAACCATATTGCCCTTGGATATTCTAAAGGAGTGAACATTAAAAACCGCTTTGTGACCAAGGTCATCAAGTTGAACAAGTAACATCAAATTAACTGAACTTTCATTAAATCATTATGTGCCAGAATTAAATCAATTGCTTGGATTGATGCTCACATTTGAGCAAGACTTGAAGTCAGATGGAGATAAAGGATATAGTTCTGCTATGTATGCAAAGAATAAGAAGAGAAGTGAGAAAGGTAAAGCAAAGGATGAAGAAGAGCTGACTACTCAAGCAAATTATGCAAGAGGAAGAGGTATTGGTAGAGGTAAAGGTTGAGGAAATGGAAGAGGTAAAGGAAATCAGAACAGTAACAAGAAGACATGCTGGATTTGTGGATTGAGCAATCATCTAGCCTATGATTGTTGGCATAACCAACAAGGAACAAATCAAAATCAAAGCAATAATGGCAGAGGAATAGGTGGAAGGTTTCAGAATCAATTTCAAAGAGGAAAACATAATTCAAGAAGAAGTTTTGGTAGAGATGGTGGACGAAATTGGAATCAGAATCAGTCTTATAACACTACCTATTACAACTATGCAAATGATACACATAATGACAATCATACAACATTGGTGATGAATTCAATAAGTACATCAGAGAAGGAGGATCTCAAGGTATTTTATATTGACTCTGGTTGTTCAAATCATTTGTCAGGTAATATAGAATTGTTATCAGAATTGGAAGAAGGTATCTCAAGTCATACAGTACAAACTTGGGACAATACAAAACATAATGTGCATTCAGTAGGAAAAGTGAAGTGCAGGAGTGGAGCTGATTTGCTAACAAATGTTCTGTATGTCCCAACAATACCAAAGAATCTGATTAGTGTGGGACAGATAGTGGAGAAAGGTCTTCAAGTCAGATTTACAAATGAAGGGGTATTTATTGAAGATCCAGAGGATGAATACAATCAAATTGTCTGTGGTAAAAAGGAAGGTAGTCCTTTTACTCTCAAAGTGCAAGGGAATGTTGGACAAGCCCTGATCACACATGGTGATGAAGTGCTTACAGAGTTAGACCTCTGGCATAAGAGGTTAGGACACTTCAATGAAAAAGGAATTAAAACCATGGTGAAGAATCAATCTGTAATAGGGCTACCAAATGTAAAAAGCCAACATATGATCTACAAGTGTGAAGCTTGTCAGATGGGAAAGGCACATAGGTTATCATTTCAAAAGAAAGGTTTCAAGCATGATGGTTTGCTAGAGCTCATACATACAGATGTATGGGACCAACAAAAGAAGGATCAATCAATGGGTCTAGGTATTATGTTCTTTTTATTGATGATGCTACAAGGTGGATAACCATTTATGTTTTAAAGGAAAGATCAGAAGTATTTGGAGCTTTCAAACATTTTCATGCATATGCAGAAAGAGTTACAGGTCAAAAGCTCAAGAGATTGAGGTCTGATGGAGGGGGAGAATACTTCTCCCAAGTATTCAATGATTATCTTAGGAATGTAGGTATCAAGAGAGAAGTAACTTGCAGGTATACACCTCAACACAATGGGGTGGCAGAAAGGAGGAATAGAACATTGGTTGAGTTTGCAAGAGCAATGTTAAAAGAAAAGAATTGCCCTAATTATCTTTGGGCTGAGGCTGTAACTACAACTACATATCTTGTGAATAGGTTACCATGTGCAGCTCTAAATGGAATGACCCCTTATGAAGCATGGTGGGGTAAGAAACCAACACTTGATCATTGTAAGGTGTTTGGATCAATTGCCTATGCTTATGTACCATCACAACTCAGACATAAGCTTGAACCAAAGGCTGAAAAATATGTGTTTATTGGGTATGATGAAAAGCAGATGGGTTATAGGCTATGGAGTCCTCTAACCAAACAATTTATTGTTTCTAGAGATGTGACATTTGATGAACAGAAGAGTTGGTATGCAGATAAAGATTGTAACCTTGAAACATTTGAAGAAGAGGTAAGAAGAAGTGAAAGAGGTAAATGACATATGCAGGTAGATGGAGATGAAGATCATATGCAAGCAAGCACATCTAGAGTTGGATCATATAGAAGAAATGAAGATGAACCAAGATTTGATGAAGAAGTATATCCAGATACACATGAAGAGTGTGAACCAAGGAGATCAACCAAAATGAGGAAACAACCTACAAGGTATTCTTATGATACTTCTTATTTGACTCATAAAAACTATGCTTACTTGATTAAGGAAGATGAAGAGCCTCAAAGCTATGATGAAGCAAAAGGTAAGAGACAATGGGAAGAAGCAATGAAGGAAGAGTTTGATGCACTTGAAGAAAATAAAAAAACTTGGGAACTTGTTCCAAAACCTAATGGTAAGAAAGTGATTGGAAATAAATGGGTTTACAAAATAAAGAAGCATGCAGATGGAAGAATAGCCAGATACAAAGCTAGATTGGTGGTTAAAGGCTAGCTCAAACTCATGGCATAGATTATGATGAGACATCCAGTCCTGTAGCAAAGATGCCAACCATAAGGACAATCATTGCTATTGCAGCATCAAAAGGATGGACATTGAGTCAATTGGATATAAAGAATGCATTTTTGAATGGATATTTCAGATGAGGTTTACATGGAGAAATCTCAAGGGTTTGCAGATTACAAGTTTCCAAATTATGTTTGCATATTGAGAAGAGCACTTTATGGTTTGAAGCAAGCTCCAAGAGCTTGGAACTATAGACTTGTGAAGTATCTTAATGATCTTGGATATCAAAGTTCAAAGGCAGATGCAAGTTTACTTATCAAGAGAACAGACGAAGGTCAAAGAGTTCTTAGATACATCAAAAGAACTTTGAAGGAAGGATTATATTATCCATTTACATCAGATACAAGGCTGAGAGCATATAGTGACTCAGATTGGGCAGGAAGTCAAGATGATAGAAGGTCAACACATGGGTATATGATATACATAGGAGATAAACTTGTGAGTTGGTGTTCAAAGAAGCAACATACAATGGCTTTATCATCAACAGAAGCTGAGTACAAAGGACTTGTGGAAGCAGCAAAAGAAGTGATGTGGATGCAGACCTTGTTCAAAAGCTTGGATATTGATCAAGGTATACCTATCATACATGGAGATAATATGAGTTCATTATATCTTGAAGCAAATCCAGTATTTCATGCAAGAACAAAGCACATAGAGATTCAATATCATTTCTTGAGAGAAAAGGTAATGGAGAAGGAGCTTGAAGTGGTATACACTTCTACAAAAGATCAGATTGCAGATATTATGACAAAGAGCTTGGATGGAGTGAAGACAAGTAGATTCAAAGAGATGGCAGGAATAAAAGAGAAGAAGATTACATGAAGAAGTCAGAGCATGCTAATTAGTGATTGAGGGGGAGCTGTTGGGACTTCACTCACTAATTAGACATGAATTTATGAAGAGATATGAAGGAAGAAGAAAGACAAAGAGAATTGAAGGCAAAGCACTCAGAAAACTAAGCCTAAGTGAAGGAATAAATTCACTATTGTAATTTAGTGCAAAATTAAAGTCTAGTCTTGACATAGAACTTCAAAACTTATGAGTTGAGTCTAGGAGTATGTAAACTACATGTATATAAGTTAATTTGAGTTGAAAAAACATATAGAGAACTCAATTTTGTAATCCTTGAGTGAATAGAGAAAAGTCGGGTTTTTTTTGAGAGAGATGTTGAGGAGGAACTACTCAGTGTATGAGAGTTTTCCATGGCTATGAGCAGAATGAGGCCAAGCCATTTTGTAAACATCTTCTCTAATAGTTAACACATGTTTGTGTAAAAGGATTTGGTCCAATTCCTCTTGTGTGTTGAATTCTAAGTGATTTCATATCAGTGTGTAAGTTAGTTGACAATTACGAATTTTCTGGCTCACTTTTCCCTGATCTTCTTAAGGTCAGATCTCACAGTACAGTGTAAAGTTTTTCATGAATGATAGCTCACTTTGAAGCTACTACCTTCTACTACAATTGGTCAAAATATCTTTACAAAAAGGGACGTGTACTCAGAGAAATGAGTCTAACAGTGAAGGTATGTCAAATCGATAAAGTCATTTTTCAGATTTCAGACATAGTTCAAATATTGAAGTGAAATCAGAAGATTTTGATGATATTACTTGAAAGTTTTGCTTGGTATGTGATACTTAACATTAGCAAGAACTTCTATTAGCAAGTGATCAAAAGAATTTACAAAGATCAAGCTAATATAGATCAGATTTGAAGCTTGAAGAAAAGGCGCAGATTTTTGAGAAGTAAATTTTTGAATTTCACAAAGTTCAGTGATAAAGTTTTCAAGTTCAGAGTATTGCTAAGCTAATGATGGTTATAGAGATGTTCTAATATCACTTTAGCTTAGTTCTTGTGGTGTTTTATACACCAACACTAGCTACTTGTTCACCGCATCACTCCTAGGGGGGATTTGTTGATATATTTAGGTAGTGATGTGTGTGAATGCTCTAGGACCGCCGGGGCACTTTTTTCCCTCTTTAGGAGGTTTTGTTCCCCCAGTTTGTATATATGCATGTTGCCCTAATGGGCTACTTATCTTTGTACATTCTTTAGTAATACATTCAGTATTGTGTGTTTGTGCTCCAAACTTCTTCTCCTTCCTTGTGCTTTTCGCGTGCTTCCGCATACATCTATCTCCAACATAAAAGTGTAGCTAAACAATCTCAAATGGAAATTCTCATTAAGCAAATGGAAAGTCTTATGGCTAGACAATCCAATCTGTCCAAGACTATAGATGCTTTACAATGTAATTACATCAAAACTTTCCAAAATCAAATGAACCCAATGTCTTTTCAAGAGCCTAATCAACATGTTATAGTTCCCAATCAAAATCCACAAGTAGCTCCTACTCAAGCATATCAAGTTCCTCCAATGCATAATACTTCAATTCAAAATCCTCATCCTCATGTGCAAAATCCTCAAATATATCAAAACATGTATCCTCAAGCTTCTCAAACAACTTTTCAAAATCCTCAAAAACAAAAATTTCAAAATCATCAACCATATACTATGGAAGCTTCTCTTGCACCTCAAGTACCACATGGTTCTCCCCAAGCTCCTCAAATACATCAATTGCCTTATCAAAATCCTAATTATCTTGTTCAAGCAATTCCTTATCAACAAAATAATCAATTTCAAAATTTCCCACCACAAGTTAATCAAAATCCTCAAAATCAAAATGGTTTTGTGTGTGGCCCTTGTAGGTGTCCTTGGTGTGATTCATTAGAGCACGTTTTGAGAGATTGTGAACTATTGAAGGCTGCTAAGGAGCAATGACTAGTAATAGACATAGACAAGAAAATATGTGACTATCGATCTAGGCTACCTTTGCAAGGAAATTATGGTAAGGGAGGAATGAAAAAGCACTATGAAAATATACCATAACGGATGCAAGAACTAGAGGGGTGAAACTAGACGCTCTTGATGAACAAGAAGTAGAATCAAGTAAACCCACAAAGGAAGTTGACTTTTCCATAGAGGATTTAGTAAGATCATGAGATGAGATTAGCATAATAATAGCTTGGGAGTCACCGATAGAAGATCAATCTCTTATTTCTCACATATGTAGAAAAAAAACAAAAAAGAGATGAAATTGAGCTTAGTGAAAGAAGAGTGACTCAAAAACAAACCTCAGAGGGAATAGAAACAATCATAGAGCAAGGAGAAACATCACAACCCAGAGATAAAAAACAAGAATCACAACCCAATGAACAAAAACAAGAGGAGAAACAGAAAGGGAAGAAGACAAAGCAAAGAAAAATAGAACCGAAGCCTTTAGATAAACAAGAACAATCAAAACAAACTGAAGACCAAACACAAGAACATGAACAAAAACAAGATGCTGAGCAAAAACAAAAGAAACCAAAGAGAAAACCTAAAGCCATCTTGATTTCAGAAATTGAGAGAAAATAGATCCTATGGAGATTTTAGATGACATTTTGCTTAAGAGTCAAGTGACTGTGTCTTTAGAACAACTTTTCTCTATTGCAAAGCCTGTTTTTACAGATAAATTTATCAGCCTAAGTAAAAGGAAGAGGTTTCCACTTAATCTAGATACTGAGATGCAAGATTCTCTAGATCAAGATCAAGCTATGAATGAAGCCTTAGACTTTGATGAATTTGATGAAGAGGACCTTGACGATGATGAAGTAAATGTTAATAAAAATTTCTTAGGACCTATTCAACCTGACCATGAAAGTCATGAAAACAATTCTGAAATTCACTTTAAAAGAAAATTTTGGTCTCGAGGTACATCAGAGATGCATGTTAAAATAAGATAACTGCTCCTATGAAGTTCTCTTAGGTCAGCCCTTTATTTGTGAGAGTCATATGGAAACTAAAGCCATGGATGTTGGATCTACCTATGCTAGAATTAAGTCTAAGGATTGAATGCAATCACTTCAAGTCATGATGGTAGGAGTGAATCATCCTAGGAATTGATTGTCAATTAGAAAGAAACCTATTGTTACTTAGGGTCATGAGCATGCTTGTAGTGATTGTGCACCTTGATTCATGTTTGGAGCTACATATGATCAAAATTTCGGATAGAATCCATTCTTGAGCGGGACAACAGTGGACATTGGTTTGACATCTCGCAACCAACCAACCTATACAATAGTTTTTCACTTTGTTTTCCACATTCTAGATTAGATTTTCTTCATAAGAGTCAATTGTCCAATACTTTTATCCAAAAACTCAAAAAGAATATAAAACCAACAAAATCATGGAACATGATGAGTGTCATGGACAAAGAAAACCATCTTGAATCTCAGATTCCATGTGAATCCTATATCTCATGATTGGTTCAGAATTTGGGGAAACTAATCCTTCCATGCGTCCAGAATGTGCAAAAACCCTAAGATCGACTGTCTTCTTGCTTGATTCTGACATCCTGAGACCATGCTACGAATTGATGACATCATCACTTTGTAACCGCCCTAGAACCGCCCTTGGAAAACCTATATAAGGAGGGATTGGCCACATTCATAATCATTCTTGCCAATACCAGTCTTGGGAGCTCAAGGAGTCGTGACCACCAAGTAAGTACTCTTCAAGTTCCAGTTCTAGTTCTTGTCTTGTTCCTTGTTCTAGTCTAGTTCTTGGACATACTATCTTGTCCCCTTGTAATCTCGTAGTACGAGATCCTTTCGAGTTCTTTCGTGTATCCAGTTCATCTCCCAGAAGGGAGTTCTTGTAATCCAGACATCTTGTCTCATACTTACGATCCCGAGTTGTGGGATCTCCTGTATCATCTCTAGTTGAGTTATTCATACCTATCAGTCCCGGGTTGTGGGACATCTTGTATCAGTCACGTATTCTTGTATCATTTCCCCTTCGTGGGTGATCTTGTAATCAGAAGTGTATTTCCGAAATCTTGTCTATTCTAGTTAGAGAGCACAATCTAGTGCTCCCCTGACATTTTGGCAAGACTATCTTCTATCCAAGACCAGGGATCATGGAGAACACTTATGAACAGATTGTAGCATCACTTCAGAGTCTCCAACAACAAGTCGAAGACGTAAGTCATCGACAGACACAACTCGAGATGGGACATCCAGTGCATGTAGGTGCACTCCTCCAAGAATTACAAGAACAAATCGGGAGTCTTCAAGCAAATCAAGGGAGTATTCAAGTGAATCAACAGCCTAGTACATCATTTATGAAGGAAACCAAGATCTGCATGCCAGAAAAGTTCGATGGTGATCGCACAAAGTTCTGAGGATTCTTGCAACAAGTCAAATTGTACATCCGTATGCAGCCTGATAGATACCCTGATGATGCATCCAAGGTCGGTTTTATTGGAACCTTGCTCTATGGTCAAGATTTATCATGGTTCGCCCCAATCTTGGAGAAGGATATGGCCGTACTTCATGACTATGAGGGGTTTCTTAGAGAGCTCATCGCCACATTTGGAGATGCAGACACAAGTCGAGTGGCGGAAACAAAACTTCGGAAGCTACGTCAAGGTAACTACCCTGCCTCTACCTATGCATCAGAATTTAGGCAGTTGATATGCGACCTCACTTGGCACGAAGATTATTTTATAAGCCAATTTAGATGGGGCTTACGAGATGATGTGAAGGACCTTCTACTCACGATGCCAGAGGTGAGGACATTGAATGAATACATCAACCAAGCTATTCAATGTGATAACCGCCTTTTTGAAAGGAAACAAGAAAAACAAGTAGAAGGAAGACCTCGCCAATGGAAACCTTTCGAGCCCACTCCTAGACATGAGTCTATGCCCGAACCTATGCAGATAGATGTAATTCGGTTCCAGCCTCTAACACCACAAGAGAAACAAAGAAGGAGGGACAACAAGTTATGCTTGTATTGTGGAAACCCTGGCCACATTGCAGTTAATTGTCCCAACAAGAGAACGAACTCCAAAGTCGCAGCCACCTTTGTAGAGCAGGGAAACGAGGAAGTCCAGTTGTAAAAGAGACCATACAGCCGGACCATGATATAAGAAAGGGTCTCATCATTCCATCCACACCCGTGGAAACATGTCTTGCCCTTGTCAAGTTAATCATGTCTGAGAAGACCCTTTCCCTTATAGCTCTGGTAGATTGAGGAGCGTCCTCATGTTTCATTGATGAAGGACTCGTTAAGAAACATGGAATTCCAGTACTTCGGAAGAACAGACCAGTAATAGCTGAAGTAGTAGATGGACGACCTCTAGCATCAGGGAATATAACCATGGAAACCATACCATTAAGAGTACACCTTGGTGACCATGATTCACACATATGTTTCAATGTAATATCGAGTCCAATAAATATGGTTATCATCGGAATGCCGTGGTTAAAGAAACATAATTCAGATATTAATTGGGAGAATAATAAAATCACCCGTCGAGATATCGAGAAGAACCCAAAATATGTTGGAGCCAAAGCCTTCATACATGCAGTAAGGAAGGAACCGACATATATGATCTATGCCATACCAACTCAAGAGCCCAAGAAAGATGATTCAATGAAGCTACCTGACCAAGACCAAGGGTTTGAAGATGTCTTTGAAAAAAAGAATGCAGATATGCTCCCGGAACATAGACCTTATGATTGTGCCATAGAACTTCAAGAGGGAGCACAACCACCCTTCGGGCCAATCTATAGACTATCCCTAGAGGAACTTCAAGAATTACGTAAGAATATTGATGAGAATTTAGCCAAGGGGTTTATCAAACACTCAAAGTCCCGTGCTGGAGCCCCTATCCTATTTGTAAAGAAGAAGGACGGAACTCTTTGAATGTGTGTGGACTATCGTGGTCTGAATAAAGTTACAATAAAGAACAGATATCCTCTGCCACTTATATCAGAACTCTTGGAACACCTCGAAAAAGCAAAGTTCTTCACTAAGATTGACCTTCGAGGAGCATACAATCTTGTCAGGATTAGAGAAGGAGACGAATGGAATACAACATTCAGAACAAGGTATGGACACTTTGAATATGTAGTTATGCCATTCGGTCTCACCAATGCTCCAACAGTCTTTCAACATATGATGAATGATATCTTTCGAGAATATTTAGATGATTTTGTGGTAATATATCTTGATGATATCTTGATATTCTCCAAAAATCTAGAAGATCATGAATGTCATGTGAAGATAGTCCTAGAGAAACTAAGAGAAAAAGGGTTATATGCAAAATTGGAGAAGTGCTATTTCCATCAGACAGAAGTAGAGTTTTTAGGGTACATTGTATCAGAGAAAGGAATATTTATGGACCCTAAGAAGATCGAGACAATCCTTGATTGGCAACCACCTTCGTGTGTCCGAGATGTACAATGTTTTCTAGGGTTTGCCAATTTTTATAGGATATTCATCAGAGATTACTCCAAGATAGTGACACCTCTTACCAAGCTTACAGAGAACTCCAAATTCTCATGGACCAAAGAAGCAGAGAAGGCCTTTCAGACCTTGAAATCAGCATTCACTACCGCTCCAATTCTAGTTCATCGTGATTCTAGTAAGCCCTTCTTCCTTGAGACAGATGCATCGGACTTTGCTCTAGGGGCCATTCTTTCCCAATATGGAGATGATGGACACCTACATCCAGTTGCATATCATTCAAGGAAGTTTTCCCCTCAAAAAATTAATTATGAAATTCATGATAAAGAACTTCTTGCCATAGTAGACGTGTCTGATACCTGACGTCACCATCTAGAAGGAGCAGCTCATAAAGTCATTGTGTATTCAGATCACAAGAACCTAGAGTATTTTATGACCACCCGGATTCTCAATAGAAGGCAATCTCGATGGAGTAACTTTTTATCCAGGTTCGACTTTGTCATCACATATCGTCCAGGACATCATCAATGTCAGTCAGATGCCCTGTCAAGAAGATCTTACCTTGCACCAAAGAGGGGTGAAGAGGACTTTCATCAACAAGAGAGTGTATTACTCAAGCTTGAGCATATCCAGCTAGCAGCTATCTCTTCAACCCATCCTGAAGATTCAGCCTTGAATCATTTGATTCGTGAGAATCTACCACAAGATGAATTATTTTGTAATGTTGAGCAAAAAACTCAAGAAGGAAAAGTCCAAGAAGTAAATGAATTCAAGGAAAAGGACGGGTTACTTTTCTATCAGAACCTATTGTATGTCCCTCCAGGAAAGCCCAGGATCCAAGTACTTCAACAACGTCATGATCCCTTGAAGCAAGACATTTTGGAGTAAATAAAACCATAGAACTCATATTCAGGGATTTTTGCTGGCCTCAAATGTGGAAGGAAGTTAAAGAATATATCCAAACCTGTGACACTTGCAATAGATCTAAGGCACCACGACATAAGCCTCATGGACTCTTGCAACCTTTACCTATTCGAGAAAGGCCATGGGCTTCATTATCTATGGATTTTATCACAAATCTACCAAAGTCAGATAAGTATGATGCCATTCTTGTTATTTTGGATAGATTCACCAAGATGGCACACTTCATTCCAACTACAAAGGCAATCACAGGTGCAACCACTGCTAGACTCTTTCTCAGATACATCTTTAGGCTTCATGGATTGCCTCATGATATTGTGAGTGATCGAGGTCCACAATTCATATCTAGCTTTTGGAACAGTTTTTGCAAGCTCCTTGGTGTTCAAGTTAAACTATCTACAGCAAATCATCCACAGACTGATGGACAAACAGAACGGGTGAATCAAGTCCTAGAGCAATATCTTCGTTGCACTAGCAACTATCACCAAAATGATTGGTTTGAGTTGTTACCCTTTGCAGAGTTTGCCTATAACAATAGACATGCATCTACTAAGCAAACTCCCTTCTTTGCAAACTATGGACAACATTCAAGGATGGATATACAACTCTCAAATCATGTCAATAACCCAGTTGCCAGAGACAAGGCCCGGTACCTGATGGACATTCACAAAGAACTGAAGGAAGAGATCCATAAAGCTCACAACAATATAAGTACTATGCAGATCAACATCGTGTCCAGAATCCATCATATCAAATTGGGGATAAAGTATGGTTACTCCGAAACAATTTACAAACTTCAAGGCCTTGTGCAAAGTTAGATCATCAAAGGTTTGGTCCATTTACCATCTTGGCCAAGATTAATCCAGTCACCAAGCTCCAATTACTGAGTACCATGAGAATACATCCAATTTTCCATGTATCCATGTTGGAACCATATCAGATTTCACCATTGAGGGGTGAGAGACCTAGTCCTTCACCACCTATCGAGATTGATGATCATGAAGAATTTGAAGTCGAGCATGTCCTAGATTCCAGAATATCCCGAGGAAGATTGGAATACCTTATTCATTGGAAAGCGTATGACATCAGTGATCGTACTTGGGAACCTGCAGAAAACCTTCAGAAAGCACCAATCAAGGTTCAAGAATTCCATAAGAAAAATCCAATGAAGCAGAGACCAGAGAACATGACCGCTCCTCGTGGAACTCGTCGCTTGAGGGGGAGGTAATGTCATGGACAAAGGAAACCATCTTGAATCTCAGATTCCATGTGAATCCTATATCTCATGATTGGTTCAGAATTTGGGGAAACTAATGCTTCCATTGCGTCCAGAACGTGCAAAAACCCTAAGATCGATTGTCTTCTTGCTTGATTCTGACATCCAGAGACCATGCTACAAATTGATGACATCATCGATGACATCATCAATTCGTAACCGCCATAGAACCGCCCTTGGAAAACCTATATAAGGAGGGGTTGGCCACATTCATAATCAGTCTTGCCAATACCAGTCTTGGGAGCTCAAGGAGTCATGACCTCCAAGTAAGTACTCTTCAAGTTCCAGTTCTAGTTCTTGTCTTGTTCCTTGTTCTAGTCTAGTTCTTGGACATACTATCTTGTCCCCTTGTAATCTCGTAGTACGAGATCCTGTCGAGTTCTTTCGTGTATCCAGTTCATCTCCCAGAAGGGAGTTCTTGTAATCCAGACATCTTGTCTCATACTTACGATCTCGGGGTGTGGGATCTCCTGTATCATCTCTAGTTGAGTTATTCATACCTATCAGTCCCGGGTTGTGGGACATCTTGTATCAATCATGTATTCTTGTATCATTTCCCCTTCGAGGGTGATCTTGTAATCAGAAGTGTATTTCCGAAATCTTGTCTATTGTAGTCAGAGAGCACAATCTAGTGCTCCCCTGACAATGAGTACATTGAGCATGTGATTGAGACATCTCATTCTTTCTCTACTCTCGAGGAGTTAGAGTTATGTCTTCAGCAAAATTCTAATTTCAATATTATTTTTCTTTCTTCCCTTGATGACTATGCTATAATCCAAGAGTATGATCTCAAAAATAAGTGCTCAAAATTTAACCAAACACATGATGCCTTAGTTGAAACAAAGTACAAAACTGTAGATAGAAAAATCAAACCCATAGCTCAACCATTACCCCAAGGAAGTAATGAAAAAAGTATTGATGTGAAAAACGATCCAATTCTTTGGGATAAGAAAAACATAGGACATATATTCACAGATGAGACAATCAAACATGTGAAAATTGGTAGAGATGGTGACTTTATTTTGCCAACAAAGAGAGATAAATTTGAGAGAGTCATACGTAGCCATGGAAAAGCCTTTACTATGTATCCTCATGAGATTGGTTGCATAGATCCTAAGCTAGTTGCACCCATGATAATCTTTACTATTCCACATATTCCATGGAATCTTTGCCCTATACCAGTTCCACAGGCTCACTTACCTGAGCTAATGAAACTACTTAAGGAGAAGATAAACATGAGAATTTTAGAGCCATCTTTTGCACCTTACTCAAACAGATGGTTCACTATGCCTAAAAAGAATGGGAAACTACGTTTTATTCAAGATCTCCATCCTATCAATAAAGTCACCATAAGGAATGTAGGAACATGACCCATTGTAGACGAGTTTGCTAAATCATTTTCAGGACATTGTATATATTCAATGGATTATTTATATTCAGTATATGAACAACTCCAATTAGCAATTGATAGTCGTGACATAACCACAATGAAAACTCCTTTAAGCTTAGTGCAAATGTGTACTTTACCTCAAGGAGTGACTAATTCTATGGCTCATATGATGAGTGCTATGAATATGGTCTTACATGATTTTTCCCTCATATAACCATGCCATTCATTGATGATATTCCAATTAAAGGGAGTGAGGAACGTGTAAAGGACATAACTTTAGATTCATCTAGATGTTGTAAATTTATTCTTGACCATATCTCTGATTGTGAACGGATATTTCAACGATTTGAAGAGTTAAGTCTCACATTTTCCATAGAAAAATCTGTTTTTGGTGTCAGCGAGGTTCTTATTTTTGTACATTTATGTGATCATTATGGTCAAAAGCCTTACCCACAAAAAGTTGATGTCATTAGCAAGATTTCTGAAACATGTAATAACATGAGTGAGGTACGCAGATTTCTTGGTGCTTGCATCTTTTATGTTATTTGGATCCCACACTTTGCTCATGTTGCTGAAAATCTCTCTATGAATTGTTGAGGAAGAAATGAAAATTTGTTTGGAATGATAAACACATAGAAGCTATGCGTAAATTGAAGAAATTATTGCTTGAAGCTCCCATCCTTAAGCGTGTAAACTATTCTGTTAACAAACCTATTATATTGATTGTTGATATTAGTCCTATTGGTATAGGTTGGGTCATAAGTCAAGATGATAATGAAGGGAATAGATATGAAATTAGGTTTGGGGCTAAAATTTTGCATGAAACACAACGAAAGTATCCAAAGATCAAACGACAACTATGGGGTATGGTAACATCTTTGAAAATAGTCAAAGAATATTTCATAGGTGCAAATGTTAAAGTTGAGACTGATTGTTTGACTCTCATTAGAATGATAGCCAATTGTTCATCTCTTGATATAGCCATGCTTAGATGGATCTCATATATTAAGTTCATAAATCTTGAGTTAGTTCATATTTCAGAAGTCAAATTCAGTTGTTGATATGTTATCGAGAGCTAGATTTGATGATGATCTTGAAAGTGATCTAATAAAGAATGTGAACTTAGTTGACTATGTTCCACATATATATGAGTATGAGAAATTTCATGAGTCTAAGTTTGAAGATGAATGGAGAGACATAGCAAAGTTTCTGAGTACACGCAATCATTATCTAACTCGACTATGAATAGATTCCGTAACATTAGGAAAAGGAAACGAGCTTATAATTTTTTCCTACGTAACGGTTATCTTTGGAGACATGCTAAGAGTAAGGTTAAGAATCCACAAGGACTCCTAGGAAAACGAAGTCTTCAGTTGCAAGTAATGAAGGAAATGCATGAGACATTATGGGCAAGTCATAAAGGACTTTTTGGAACATATGAAAAAATTAGAAGTACCTATTATTGGCCTAGGATCTATGTTGACATTAGTAGCTATGTTTCTACATGTTCTACTTGTCAACTTCATTCGTCAGTCAAACATAGAGATTCATTGCATCCTACTTATCCACCCTGTATTCACTACAAGTGGGTAGTAGATCTTGTAACTATGCCTAAAGGTATTGACAAAATGCGTTACATTGTACTTGCAAGAGAAGACTTAACTAATCATGTAGAGGGACATGCACTATGATCTAAGACCACTTACAATGTTTGCAAATTCTTGCTTGAAGATGTCATAAGTCGTTTTGGGTACATAGAGAAAGTACTTGCCGATCGTGGAGAGTTGAATGCAAGAGAAGCTAAAGAGTTCTTTGAACATCACGATATTCGTTTGTCTCTCACTACTACATATAATCCAAAGGCCAATGGTAAAATAGAGAGAGGACATCTACTTATTGTAAAATCCATATCTAAAGCATGTAACGGTGACATCAAACAATGGTCGAGATTCTTACCTTTTGCACTTTGGGCAGATAGAATGACGTGCACACGTACTACTCGGTATATGCCTGCTGAACTCTTGTACTGACAAAAACTGTTGTTTCCAATTTATTCTCATATTTTTGCATGGTCAAATTTGCCTTGGTCTGAAAACATGTCTACTGATGATTTTTTTTATTTTGTGCATTAAAAAATTAGAACAAGGTAAATTAAGACTTGATGATGCCATTGAAAAATTAAGAGAATCTAGAATGAAGAACAAGCATTATTTTGATAAAACTCATCGATTACATCCTTAGCCGATTGAAGTAGGAGATTGGGTGCTCATTTATGATAGTACATTTGACTCTCAATATGATGCACGCAAAAAGCTCACTCAACGGTGGTTTTGGCCATACATTGTATCAAAAATCAACAACAATGGTACATATGCTCTTTGTGAATTAAATGGTGTTGCACTAAAAACTTTGATTGCAGGTAAAAGGATAAAGCTATTCAAGAAACATGATAATGACGAGTACATTTTGGATGAGGACATTGAAGAGGATGACTACAATGAGGTTGATTCATAAACAAGAGTATCCATGATTTTTTAAACAAGAAAAAATGAAATAATTATATATATATATATAAATAAAAATATCATTACTTTTTCAAGTTCATGTTGCTTTGTTTTTTTCCAAGTTCATTCCACTTTTTTTTCCATTCTTGCTTGTTTGCAATTTCTCTTCATGCATGTTTCTTTTCAGTCTTTGCATTGCATTACATATCCACATCACTTGAGTCAAAAGGGAAAATAATGATTTCTCTACTTGTGTAAAATTGTATCTTAAGTAGTAATTTATCTACTAAGAAATCAATTATAATCTAGGGTTATGGAAAGATAGGGCATGTAGACTTGGAGGTTTATTTTGGTAACATGCCTTTCATATATAAACATGCATATGTATCCTGTATCGAAAGCATAATTGTTGAAGTCTTAGCTCTTGCTATTGTATTTTTCTACATCCTTAGTCCACCTCACAGCACTTGTATTGGAGTTTAAACAATTGTTTTCTGTCATAAAAGATGGTTGCACCTTGTATCAGGGTTTAATTTTTCCCTGTCATTAAAAAAAAAAGTTGCCACATGTTATCAGGAAGTTGACACTTTCTTCCACCCCAAAAAATTGATCGTAACCATAAAGTCATCGAATCATCAAAAAAAAAAAGAGCGAGCCAAAGGAAGCTAAGGAGGCCTAGTAGAATAAATCACGGGCTATATAGGCAGATTTATGCATTAGTGGAGTTTAGTTAGATTTCCTTGCATGTTATTAGAGAAAGAGAATATTCATATTCATGTAGGAAAGGATTTGATCTAAAATTAGCTAAAGATGAAAGATGTTTCTTGAAAATCCTAAATCTTCATTTATAATCGTATTTAAGGTAGATTGCTTTATGAAAAAGGTACAAATTTTTCTTCAAGACGAGAGGAATTGATGCCTAAAACGACTCAATACATTCACTTCCACTTCATATTGATGCTTGTTTGTTTTCTTTTTTTACATATTGTCAATGTTTCCTGTTCATTTGCATATATGTTGCCTATTTGCTCATGCATATTCATGTTGCCTGTTTCAGTTCATTCTTTCATGCAAATTTTGCTTCATGTCATAGTGCCTACTCATTCATGCATATGATCAATTTTTTCTTCCATGTTTCTTATGTTGCCTATAAAAGAATTTGATGCTTGAAATATTTTGTTTTCCAAAGATACTAGAGTGGCACTTCCGGAGGAATCACAGGTTTAATGGGGGCAAATGTCATCGAGATTTTCTCCCCTCTCTCATTCATGAAGGCCTACATGAAACACATTCGGTGAAGGTAGCCATAATTCCCTGAGAACTCCAAGATGCATCAAGCATGTCAAAGGGAGTTCACATGCAAACTTTGGAAGAAATCAAGCAAATCCAGGGTAGTGGTCAAAGCTGGTCACATTTCAAAAATTAGGGGAAAATTTTCAATACCTCCAAATCACATGAAAATTCATACACTTGTAAAGCCTATCAAAGGCAGTCTATAGGCCAAATTTCACATGTAAATGGATTTTCAAGCACATTGATATGCCATGTGCATTTTGTAAAAAATGTAATTTTTCCACTTAAACCCTACAAAATTTTGTATAGGGAACTTTTTTAGCCATATGGTTTGGCATGTACAAAGATCATATGTGGATACATATTTGTACAAATTTTCAAGGCTATTAGAGATTCCTAGATACCTTAATGCCACCTTGCAAGCTTCCAAATGTAGTCAAACTTGTATAAGGGAGATTCAGATGGGAGTCTTTTTTGCATATTCCTAAAGGAGACCTTTCAAAACATAGCGCTAAAAATTTTCATCTTCATCAAATGTTATTTGAAGGGTCAAAGAGCACAAAATCCAATTTTCAAGATCATCGCAGTTTCTTAGAATAAGAAAATTGAAGACTTAAAGGGTTTCCACATGGCGAACAATGATTGAACCATGTTGAACGGTTAGAAGGAGCTCACATTCAAGGGTGGAGATGCACTAAAGCATAAAGCAAGGAGGATCCACGAGTTTTTTTCATCAGATAAGCCTTTTTTTATGGTCAAAGATCAATAATGCAAAGTTTATTAAAAAATAGCAGCTTATCTTATCCAAATTGATGGGAGTACTCATCCGACGATTCAGATCAGCCCTAGATCCGATGTTGGAGAATGAATGCACCTATTTTTTCCACCTTTGCCCTAGATATCATATAAAGAACCAATCCTAACCATCCATTTGATAAATCCAATGATTGTAATGAAAAGCAGTTGATCCTAGGGTTGAGAGTTGATTTCTCTAGATCCAAATGCCCAAATTCATTCAAAAAACTATAAACACCTCCTCCAAACTCCTAGAGCATCATTGTTAGGCATCAATAGGGCCCTTGCTAGCACATGGTTTCCTTGAGGCCCCTCAACTAGGCGTGTGAGGATCCAAGGTAGGCTAGTAAGAGCATAGTTCCTAGAATCAATTTTTAGAGGGTAGGCTCATAAACCCAATTTCTCTTTCCTTGCTCACCCTCAGTGGAGCATGTGAATGAGTTAGAGTTATTTTTATTAGTCTTAGACTTCTTTAAAAACACATTACAATCCTAGAAAGACATAGGGTCAATGAAGTGGAACCTATCCTCTTATGTGTGACCTTTGGTTGAAATGTCATGGTGAGAGGGTCGTGCAGACCACCTTTGACCAGTAGAATGTTTAGCTTGACATTTCACAACATTCATGTATATGTATGTCATAACAATATCTTTTAATTCATGTCTCTTAGTCTCTTATATGTTTTTACATGTCTTCTATCTCTTTCTATGTGTGAGAAGACTCCGCACTCATGTGTTGAACCAGTGAGGATGATCCATTGAGATTAAGAGAAAAGTTTCTATTCATTTATAGATCATGACCCATGTGCATTCATAGCACCCACAAAAACCCATGCATATGATTCCGTTTTGGAAGTGTATAAGAAGCTCCATTCTTGGACCATTCTTCCTTTCAAAAATTGATTCATGTGTGTGGTTTTCTTTTTGTTATCATCATGCATACATCCACAAGAACCCATGCATATGAATTGATATTCAAAAGTGTATAAGAAGCTCCATTGTTGGACCATTCTTCCTTTCAAAAATTGATTCATGTGTGTGGTTTTCTTTTTGTTCTCATCATGAATACATCCATATATTCCCCCTTCTCATAATCAAATCATGACATCTCTCCTCTCCATACCCAACTTCATCTTCACCTTCACATTTTTATCACAAAGACCTTCTAACACTCACTAGCTTCATACACTCTGCTTGTGCCACGACCGGATCCGATCCACCCGGATTGCGATCACCTCCACAACGTAATATAAATACAAAACGATTAGCTAAGGATCTCAACGAAAATGATATGTTGTGGTTGCGTATCATTAAAAGATGTCTCAAAAATATTTTGGAGCATCCTAAAATTAAACTTGCACCATGCTATTATGGACCATTTTGCATTATACACAAAATTAGTGATAATTCATTTAGATTAGATATACCCTCTCATTGGAATATACATAACTCTTTTCATATTAGTTTAATTAAACCATTTAAAGGAACTTTACCACTCACTCCACTTCTTGATGACCCTCGTTTAATTGAAGAACAATCTAAAATCTTGGTTCCTGAGAAAATAATTGATCATGATGTCACTACTACACGCACAGGTACTCAATATCATCGATATTTAGTTAAGTACAAAAATCACTCTATTGAAGAATGTCAATAGATACATAAAACACAATTAACACCTCATTATAACCACTTAATTTCTACATATCATACCCAAACACATTAATGTAATTCCTCCATGAACATTTCCATGCATGTGTTTTTACATGGAACATGCTTATTTTCATTCAGTGATGGAACATGTGACTGGTCATCCATGTTTATTTTTATTTTATCAATTGAGGTCAATTTCTTTTTCAAGTGAGGGGCATGTTATAAATTATGTAATGTGTTGAATAAAGCATTGTTGGAGTGTTAATTTATTAATGTATTAATGTGTTATGGTGTTTTTGATATAGCAGCTAAAGGTTCGTGAGGGTGTGAAAGGCATGAAAAGGAAGACATCAATAATCCGACTTTAGGGAGGACATCAATAATCTGACTTATAATTTATTTTGTAAATAAACCCGCGTAGAAGTTTCTATTGTTAGAAACTGTTAGACAAGTAGTGGTTAGAATAAGGATCATTATAGACTGTAATTTTTTATATTGAAAGCAAAGGCTTTCTACAAAAGTTACCAACTTTTAGTTTCATGCATGATTTTTGAAGCTGCTCTCATGTAACCACTATTTTGACATAATCAAAAATTCTTATAAATACATGCACTTTGTCGGCTGTCGAAACAGAGTGCATGGAGGGGGAGATTGCACCCAATACTGCATTCTGTCTAGTGTCCCGACGTGTCTATTTTTCTGTGTGTTTTTTGCATCCGTAACCTCTATGTGTACGTGAGCAAGATCCTGATAATATTGTGTCTGAAATGAATGTTGTTCTTTGATTAGCTAGTTAAACACAATTTGATTCATCTCTATGTAGTTTATAAGGTGCTCAGAAGCATGAATGAAATCATTAGCAATGTTGGCATGCTGTAGATACTTGGCTGATTCATATTAAAATGATGACAAAATAAATTTATGATGGCCAACTCTATATCCTCACACTACATCTACTCAAAAGTCTTGAAAGTCATAAGCTTGGGCTTTGTAATGGTAGTTTTAATATATGGCATTGTGAACTTCAAAGCACTATAACATTCCTATGAAGTTTTCTTTCCTACCTTTGTCCCGAGAAGTTTGTGACAATAGCTAATTCTAGCAACGTCTCCTTAACTTTGAATGTGGATAGGAATTCTATGCATATGTTTGCATCAAATGAATGAATGGAAGAGTAAAAGATACATTCTATAAATAAGTCAAGGCCACTACTGCTATTGTATGTGCATGAATAGCCTGAAATTATGAAGTGAAGTAGAAGAATTATAACAAACTCCTGGGGTGTATCATGGTGCTAGACATAAATGTGTTCGACAGCCTCATGTAGTGGCACTTTTTGTGGATTTTTGAGCTAATATGATTGTAACATTGTTTACCAGTAGAGAAGCTCCTTGTGTTTTTACCATCGGTTCTTTCCTTGGTCTTCTTCATGATGAAGCTTCCATTTTTGTGGTATGCCTGTGAGCTTAGAAATGTTAGTAGAAATAGAAAATATATAGAATGGTGCATATGTATAAGCCTCTACTACCTAGGATTCACAACAATGCTTAGGTGAAATAAAGGAATGCACAAAGGAACTTATTATTTAAAAACAATGTTGTGCTAGTGAAGTTGAGGATTTTTTACAAAGAGGCCTTCCTAATGGCTAAGTCAAGATCATTATTCAACATGGGTACCCATTCAAGAGAACTTCTAATAGGTTTAGAGATGGGAACAAACTCTTTTATCCACTTAGGTCTCCTAGGTGTGGACCTTTGAGGTTTCTTTGAAGCTATGAATCTTTGTTTTGTGCTTCCTTTGGTCTTTTAAACTCATTTTGTAGATACGTTCACATTAATATTGTTTTTCCAAGTCTAAGAGGCTTGGCTTTAGGATTCTTTATAGGTTTGGTTTCATGTATAGTTCTTGTAGATTCATATTTCTAAGAGGACTTCATTCATTGCTTCATGCTTGAAATTGTCTTATTGAGCTTAAAGTAGAGCCTTAGGGACCCAAACTTGTCGATTCTTTGTTGATGAAGGATGATGATGTGGATGAGCTTTCCTTACTCTTTGTCTTTCCTTTGCATTTGGTGAAGGATCAACAATCACTTTCTTGTGATCTTCCTTGGGTGTAGTTCCCAAGACTTTTGTGGAAGGTTTTTTCTTGTCTCATAGCTAGTCTCTAGTAAGATCTTTCAAATACAATTCATCTAAAAATATTGAGACTCCAAAAAGCAAGGCTTTTATGGGAACTTGATCGAAACTAGTCTAGATAGTGGTACCACATTGGATTACCTGAATTGTAAAATAGTTGGGCATCCAAACAAGAATCATATATACATGAGGTGGTTCACCGGAATCGTGGGATAAGAAATCATTTGCCACATGTGAAGAGCCTCATCTATGTACCACATCATAATCAAATTCTTGTAGAAACAAGACCTATCATGTGAGTCTTCCAACCAAGTTTTTGTTTCTTAACCAAATATAGCAATGCTAAGTGATCAACATGAAAAGAAAACTAGTAGTTGAGAAAATAATGGAAATTTTTCTTGATATAATAAATTAGACTTAAATATTCTCTTTTTTATAATGAAATAATTCTTTACAACATTAGTAACTATGTGTCACATGTAGAAAATTGGGTGATACAAGGTGTGGCTAGCCTTTGCAATCAAAACACTACCAATGGCCACATCGTGCACATCAACAAATACATGGAATGGATGAGCCCAATTTGGAGCCTAGTTGAGAAAATAATGGAAACTTTTCTTGATATAATAAATTATACTTAAATATTCTCTTTTTCTATAATGAAATAATTCTTTATAGCATTACTAACTACGTGTAACATGTGAAAAATTGGGCAATACAAGGTGTGGCTAGTCTTCGACATCAAAACACTACCAATGGCCACATCGTAAACATCAACAAATATACGGAATGGATGAGCCCAATTTGGAGCCTGGAAAATTATTGCTTTAGTAAAGAAGACTCTCAAATGCTGAAAATCTGAATCACACTCTTTCATTCCACTAAAACACACCAATTTTGGCATGATCCAACTGATAAAGGGGAATAGCTACATCATCTAAAAAGGGTAAGTGGCGACCATGCCACTGTATCTATCTAGAAATATTAAGATTTCCTTTGTTGTTCGGGGATGTGGAGCTTGTAATATCACCTCTACTTTGTTTAGGTTGATTGTGATTCCCTCTTGAGAGATAATATGTCTAAAAATCTTACCACACTTGACTCCAAAAGATTAATTTCTTGGACTAAGACAGAGATTAACTTCTCTTCATTTTACAAAACAGTGCCACATGTTGCAAATGATCCACCCTTTTTCTCGATATTGAAAAATCATCCAAAAAGACCTGCATAAGACTAGTCAGATATGGAGAAAGCTTTATGCATGCAACTCTAAAAGATGTTGGATGTGTTCCTTAGTCTGAGCCACATGAATGCACATGTGAACAAACCCCAACTTGTGATAAAGGTTTCCTTTGGAACATTGGATTCAACCATCCAAACATGGTTGTAAGCACTAAATCCGTCCAAAAAAGAGTAAATCTCCCAACCTAGTACTTTGTCCAACATTGTATCTAAGAATGGCAAAGGAAAGGGGTCTTGTATCGTTCCAACATTTAGTTTTCAATAATTGACATAGATTTGCACCTACTTGTTATTCTTTGATACAATCAAAATTCGTAAGACCCATTCCAATGACTCAATTGGAACAATAAATCCAACCCTCACCATGTAATACAATCCTTCATTTACATGTTTAGAAAAATTAGGATTCATTCGATAATGTTGTTGATGATCGGGGATGCATTGGGATTTAAGTGGATCTTGTGTTGGTGTAACAAGGATCAAGGCGTTTCATAACTGGATAATCCCAAGCAAAAACATCTTTAGATTCATACAAGAGTGCTAGCATATCGCTTTACAAGGCAATATATAAGTCCACACAAACCCTAAACAATTGTGACTTGACTAGGGAACCAAGGTTGAATGACTCCACTTGATCCACCTGCACATGTATACAGTTCCAATTGGTTATCCATTGTTGGTAGCAACTCATACCTATAAAAGCATCATGCCAAAATTCCTCTAGTTGGGCCATACTTGCCATTGGTCCATTGTTGTGGTAGAATCTCAAGAATGTCAATTATTCCTATAAAACAAAGATACTTGTTAGCTTATTAAAACTCAAATTCCTCATCGTCTTCTTCCAACATGTTTGGAGGTTTTGCAATCATTGATAACTGATCTTTAGAATATGTGTGCATATTTCTCAGAGTTACAAAATACTCCTTATGACCCTTTTGACAAGCCACTACTTTGGATCCTCAATCATGTTGTACTTTAGCATGTTTCAAACAAGGGTGTCCCAAAAGCAGCTTATAATTGTCATGCTTTCCAAGAAATTCAATTACCACAAAGGTAACATGAAATGTTAAGTCTTATATTTGAATAGGATGGATGTCTTTAATAAGGCCAACAAGTAGAATCTGAGATTGGTCGGCCATTTGAATTTAGAATGGAGCAGATTGGATGTCTGTCACCCCATCTGTTCACAAAGTGGAAATGTTGTGATGTTGACTCTAGAGCTCCTATCAATTAAAACTCTAGAAATTGATCGAGATTTATACCACACTATAATCAAATTATCAATGGAACAACATAATTTATGAGTTTGTCTTCAATAACATCTACTTGATTAATTGTTTGTATCAGTTCCTCATAGGAAATCATGACCATATATTGTCATTGTGCTTTTAGTTTAGCTTCTTGTTTTCATCATTCGTAGTCTTGCGATTCTGGACAATTCAAGCCAACATGTTTTAACCCTAGTCAGAATAGATACTATGTTCCATTAGAATCATTTTGGTCATTACCGCCCTCTCTTTGATTGTTTTTTGGCCTCATCTATAGCCTTGATAATTTTGCCCATGCGTTCCTGATGATGATGAATTTGCAACACTACCAGCCCTTGTATTGTTGCCAGTCTCTATAGGTCAAATAGAACGTACATATGGATATTGGTATTAAACACAAGAAAACTAGAAGTTAAGATGTACTTGATTAGCCACAAAATTTTGTTTCTAGCATTTAACATATTATGGTCCATGACATTACAAATAGTGCATTACAAGTGATTTAGAGCACAACTTGTAGTAATATGTCCTACATTTCGACATTTATCATAGTAAACTTGCTTAAAAGGAATCTATATCCCTAGTAAGTGGTATCATAGTAAGAGATGTAGCATCAAAGGTTCTTTGCATTAGTAGAACTACCACCTTTAAATTCCGCTTGAGTTGCTTTGTCGTATCCATGATTTGATCCAATGTCCTCGTACCATCTAATGCATAGAGACAAATCCTTTCTTTGAGAATAGGGTTGATTGTGTTGTTGAACCATATACTACAATGTAATAAATAATTTGACAATCAATGGGTACAAAACTATTCATTTCTCCACCAATGAAAGCAATTTTTTGGGATACACACACCACTTGGAACTGCATTGCTATACCCTTCACTAGCTTCAAGCATAGAGGTATTTGTTGTTTCTAGTTTATCCTATTCCTCATTAAAATAAGAAAACCACGTACCAGAATGCATTTTCATGGCATCTCTCCATCACTTTAAGCAACCCATAATATTTCCTATAGTCCGTACTTAACATCTTCACCTCATCCCATCATGGTTTCCAATGTTTGTCATATGATTAACCCTCTAATGGAGATTTTAACCGAAGAGAGTTAAAACATGCATTTCTATTCCCTTAATACCATAAAACACATAACAATATTTGATAACTACTATTACTCAGGGATTACACTGAAATACAGCATAGTAATCAATCGACACAACAAAAGGAGTTGTAGATTGCTAAAAATTGATATAGATATTGATTCTAGAAAAGTAACTTGTATTAATCAAAAAATGTTATAGATTCTATAGAAAGTGTATTCTCTTATAGACTTTTGTATACATATATTAGTTGTCTAGTCTTCTCTCCATTGTCTTTCTCTCTCTTTGGAATTCTAATAGACTACGATGTGTAGAGCAGCATGGAAAATGAACATAATAGGTTGAACCATTAGGTTTCATAGGAATACAAAAGTTAACCATGCAACCAAATCATAAGGTTTATGTGCACTAGTACTTATAATAAGACCCTAGATAATTAAAATTTGATTCACAAAGCTTACTCCACAAAATAATCCATATCGATGACCTCCTAAAAATGAAAACTTGTGAATTTGTAGACAAGACCATAAAGAAGAGTGAAAATCAGCTAAAATTGATCTCACAAACTTTGGGAGTCAAGATATGTAAGTGGATGTTCCAATGTATATTTCTCAAAGATTTAATGGTGAAGATCTTGAGCTACATGCCTAGATGCAAATCCTAGCCATGATGGATATATTTCTTAACGAAAATACCATGATTGAACGTTATGACGTCAAAGGATATGACATTAATAGACTATTCATGATCTCGCTGCTTTGGCAAGCTAAGAAAAGGAGAACAAATCCTAGCGCAAGTGAAAGGTCAAAATGATGATGACTAGAATCCATTCACATGTAACCTAAGTTTGACATTGGAGATGAGTTCCTGATAGAGATCGAAGCTGGAGATTATATAAGGGATCCTATAAACTACATGTATCACCTATAAAAAGTAGGAGAATCCGATGGACAAAGTATCAACTACAAGGATAGCAAATAGGATGACCTTGAGTCTCCTAAACGCTTTGAGAAATATGAAGTAGAAAGTAAAAAAGTCATAGCTTTAAGACCAAAGACAATAATCCAAAATAGAAGAGTACTATGAAAACCAAGAGATAACGAAGACAAATGCACTTATATTGGGAGTACTGTTTTTGAAATGGAAGAGGCTCAACTAAAAGAATTATTTCAACAATATAGAAATGTATTCACTTGCAATTAAATGGATGTAAAGGCCATTAAACCTTGCATCTGTGCTCATAGAATCCTTGTGGGACCTGATACTAAGCCTTGTAAATAAAGTCCATATACTTATAACAATATTTATTCGGCAAAAATTCAAGACGAAAAGGATAAAATTTTAGCAGTGGGATCTATTTATGAGATTGAGAACACCAAATGGTTGTTCCCTATCACTGTCATGCCAATAACAATGATGAGCTAAGGATATGCATCCATTTAAAGGTCAAGGTTGTGACCATAAAGGATAGTTATCCACTACCCATCATTGATCACTTCTTCGAGAGAGAAAATAGCTTTTTAGATTGCTTATTAGGCTATAATCAAGTTGCAATTTTGTTTGAAGACCAACACAAGAATTCCTTTCCTACTAAGTGGGGAATCTAAGCATTCAAAGTGATGCAATTTGGCCTAACTAATTTTGCATTGACTTTCCAAAGGTTGAAGTGTCATGTTTCAAATAATTTGTTAGGAAATCTTTGAAAGTTTATGTGGATGAGTTGTTTGCATATTATACACAAGGACACAAGCACATCCCTAGGTTGGAGGATTATTTGTGAGATTGAGGCAATATAGAGTATCATTAAATTGTTAAAAATGTGTCTTCGTTGTAGGATATGGGGAAATTTTGGGACACATTGTCTGAAAAATTGTTATATGGTCGTGAAGAGAAAATCAAAGCTATTTTTAATCTACCAAACCCTAAGAACATGAAATAAGTCTAGGTTTTCATGGGACACTGTGAATATTATCATAGATTTATGCACATGTATACAGTAATTGCAAGAACCTTGTACTTTCTTATTACCAATTTTGAATGCATTGAAGAGTGTGACAAATCATTTGAAGAGCCTAATCATAAGTTATCCCATTTTAATAGTGCCAAACTAGAGTAAATTGTTCCATGTGTCATGGATAAAGGAAACCATCCTAAACCTCAGATTCCATGTGACTTTACATATCTCATGATTGGTTCAGAGTTTGGAGAAACTAATTCTTCCATTGCATCTGGAACATGCCAAAAGCCCAAGATCAACTATCTCTTTGCTGAATTCTGACACCCGGAGGTCTTGTTTCTAGTTGATGACATCATTGATGACATTCTCAACTCATAACCGCCATTGAACCACCCTTGGAAAACCTATATAAGGAGGGGTTGGCCACATTCATACTCAGTCCTTGCCAATGCCAGTCTTGGGAGCTCAAGGAGTCTAGATCACCAAGTAAGTACTTTCATTTTCCAGTTCAAGTTCTAGCCTTGTATCTTGCTCTTGTCTTGTATCTTGGACATCCTCTTTAATCTTGTAGTATGATATCCTTTCAAGTTATTTCTTGTAGCTAGTTCATCTCCATCAAGGGAGTTCTTGTAATCCAAAGATCTTGCTCTAGACCTACGATTCTGGGTTGTGGGATCTCCTTTATCATCTCTAGCTGAGTTATCTATACCTATCAGTCCCCAATTGTGGGACTTCTTGTATCAACTACATATTCTTGTACTATTTTTCCTACATGAGTATTCTTGTAATCAGAAGTATATTTTGGAACTCTTGTCCAATGAAGTCAGAGAGCACAATCTAGTCCTCCCCTGATATTTTGGCAAGACTATCTTCATCAAGACCAGGGACCATGGAGATTATTCGTGAAGAAATCTTTTCTACACTTAAAGTTATTCAACAACAAGTCCAAGAAATACGAGAAAGCCAACAATGGATTCAACAATAGAATATTCAAGATGTAATCATAGAACTTCAAAGGCAAATCCAACAACAACAGATCATTGTAAATCAATCTTCTTCAAGCACCCCCATGATAACTAACACAAAGAAAAGTCCAAAAGTGAGGATGCGTGAGAAATTTGATGCGACAAGATCAAAGTTTCGAGGATTTGTGCAACAAGTGAAACTATTCATAATGATGCAACTAGACAGGTACTCAGATGATGCTTCTCAAGTAGGACTCATAAGAACTCTATTATGTGGTCTTGCTCTTTCATGGTTTGCACCTATCCTTCATAAGGATATGAATATTCTGCATGATTTCAAGGCCTTTATTTGAGAGTTCACATCTTCGCTTGGAGATACCAATTGTTCATATGTTGCTGACACAAAGCTAAGGAAGCTACATCAAGGAAATAGGCTTGCATCTACCTATGCATCAGAATTCAGACAAATCGTTTGTGATCTCACATGGCACGAGGATTAATTTATCAACCAATTTTGATGGGGCTTACATGATGATGTCAAGGAGATCTCATATTAACCATGACCAAGGCAAATGCTTTGAACAAATTCAGGAATCAAGCAATTGAGTGTGACAATAGGTTGTTTGAGAGAAAGCAAGAGAAGAAGATTTCTGTTCATGATCGAGAATACAAGTTTATCTCCGTTCCTCAACAACATACAACCAGAACCCATGCAGTTGGATAACATTAAGATCAGACGACTCACACCAAAGATAAGAAAACATCGAAAAGATAACGGGTTATGCTTTTTTATTGTGGAGATCATGATCATATGGTATTTGAGTGTCCTAAGAAGAAGAAGCAAGTTGGAATTAGGGCTTCTACAATCACCATCCCACATCAGAAGGATCATCATCAAAAACAAAAGATTACTTCCTATTATGAGAATCACGTGGCCTTGATTCTGTACCTAGATGTACTACAAACCCTTTCATGTTTCATCATGGATATCCATCATCATCATGTTCTAGTACCACATATCAAGCACTCTACGAAGACCAAGAGCTATGAAGATTCAAGTCTTAAAAGATCTCACAATGACACAATCTCTTCTCGTGGAACTCATCGCTTGAGGGGCAAGTGATGTCATGGACAAAGGAAACCATCCTACACCTCAGATTCCATGTGACCTACATATCTCATGATTGGTTCAGAGTTTGGAGAAACTAATGCTTCCATTGTGTTTGAAATATGGTAGAACCACAAGATCGACTGTCTATTTGTTGAATTCTGACACTCAGAGGTCTTGTTTCTAGTTGATGACATCATCAACTTGTAACTGCCCTTGGAAAACATATATAAGGAGGGGTTGGCCACATTCATACTCAATCTTGCCAATGCCAGTCTTGGGAGCTTAGAGAGTCTAGATCACCAAGTAAGTACTTTCAAGTTCTAGTTCAAGTTCTAGCCTTGTCTCTTGCTCTAGTTTTGTCTAGTCTTATATCTTGGACATCCTCTCTTGTCCTGTTGTAATCTTGTGGTACAAGATCCTTTCGATTTATTTCTTGTAGCTAGTTCATCTCCCTCAAGGGAGTTCTTGTAATCTAGAGATCTTGTTCTAGACCTATGATCCCGGGTTGTGGGATCTCTTGTATCATCTCTAGCTAAGTTATTTATATCTATCAGGCCTCGATTGTGGGAATTCTTGTATTAGCTACATATTCTTGTACTCTTTTTCCTATGTGAGTGTTCTTGTAACCAAAAGTATATTTTTGAACTCTGTCTAGTGAAGTCAGAGAGCACAATCTAGTGTTCCCCTGACACTATGTGCATGTATATTCAAATATGCCATAGATTGCATCTTAGCTTAACCTCCTGATGTAGGTAGACTTGGTTTTCATATAGCCTATGCTAGCAGACAACCGAATAGTGAAGATCATAATTACATAGTGACTAGGATGGGCATGACTTATGGAGTTAAAAAACAAAGACATTATTTTCTTGAAGATAAGTTTAAATTCTTTGTTGATCACCAATCCCTTATCTACCTATTAAACAATCCCTATAGCATAGGAAGATGATTTTGTTTGTTTCTCTTGCTTATGGAATTCGATTTCAAAGTAGTAGTAAAAAAAGGTGATACACATGTGCACGATGACGACCTTTCTATGTTAAAAAATGGCAAAACATCTAATGGAATATCTTATGAATTTACACAAAATATTGTCTTCTTGCACAGATGATGACAAAAAATGGAATCTCATCACACAAGCCCACATTGCTAGTTTGGGATTATACAAAATTTGAAGCAATTAGGTGTATATTGGTCATCCATGGCTAAATTTGTTTTGACTATTGTGTTAGTTGTTGGTTTTGCATTGATAAACCTATCACTCAACATTCAATGCTTTACCAAGAGATTATAGTACTAGATTGTGAAAAGCCAATAGTATATTACCTTTGCGATGGAATATTTCCAAATGGCATTACTCCTAGTAGAAGGACTTTACTTGCAGAATAATCCAAAGATTGTTTTCTTATTGGGAATCATTTGTACAAAGAGGAAAGGATAACTTTTTGCATTTGTGCATACATGAGGGTCTCTTCCATTCCCATGTGAATATACCAAAATAACAGAGAATTCAACACCGAAATCAAAATTAAAACATTGGTTATGATAAAAATGACAACTAAACAGGCTACAGTAATTCGACCGGATTTCCCTATCCTAGAAATGGTACATTTGAGAGCTTCAAGAGGATATTTCTCACCGAAAATTGTAGTCAGAATGACACACAGGATAGTTTACATGATAGAGGTGTGTTTGGAAGCATTATCCAACCCACAAATGGTAGCCATAGGATTTCACACTAGTGTAGATTGTTTATTATTTGATTTATCCATGGCATTAGGTTTGGATTACTTATGGACGTACTATTCATAACTTGTATTTCTCCCATCCCACCATGCAAACATTTGAAGATGCATTTTTCACTCGGTTCTTTTAGCATAGATCTCATATTTTTTCACCATGACCTTTGGTGATCGGAGAGAGGCTAGCAAGATACTCATTATAGATGTAGAAGGAGCTTAAAAAGTCTTATTAGCAAGATACAGAAGCCAAATGAACTTATCACAGCTTGGGAGAAGACCATTGAGAACATTGCAAAGACTCTAATGATACATGACAATTAACATAAGATGAGGGAAACATGCTCAAAAAATAATCAAGAAATCTACCAATACACCCCAATCAAATATTTTATAAAATATCACATGCATGACATACAATGGGAGGGGGGAATAGCTACAATTGGAAATCATAATTTGTTAGCATGTCTTTTTCATTTCATAGAAGTTGCCTTTTCTCACTTTTGTGGTAGTTGCATTCACTTATATTATGCTAGTATAGCACTTGTAATTCTCATGTATTTTTATCAGAAAATAAAAAAAATAAAAGAAAGAAGAAAAAAGAGACAAGAGAGAAAGCAAAAGAGAAAAAGTGTTTCACCACTGTAATATTTTTATAGTCCTCACAACCAATTTTTGTAGGTAAAAATTTTTGAACTCTCTTACATCCATTTGTAGAAGAAAAGAATTAAACATAGTTGGGGGTGTAGGATTCTTGTAAGAGGGAAGCGTCTTCCCTCAAAAACTCACAAGAGAAGAGCTATTTTTGTTGGAGTTAGACGTCTACAGAAGCACGCGAACAACACAAGAAAGAAGAAGAAGCTTGGAGCACAACACACAATATTGAATGTATTACCACTAGAATGTACAAAGATAAGTATCCCGTTACGGCAATAGGTGTATATACAAGCCAGGGGAAAAAAACCTCTTAAAGAGGGAAAAAAGTGCCTCGGCAGTCCTAGTGTGTTCACACACATCACTACCTAAATATATCAACAAATCCCCCTGGAAGTGATGCAGTGAACAAGGAGCTGGCACTCATGTATAAGGAAGTGCCAAGCTATGTGGGAATCACTCCACAAAAGGAAGTAAGCCCAAATCTTTGCGAAAAGCTTCAAACTTCTCCCTAGGTAGAGCCTTCATGAAAAGTTCTGCAATGTTCTCCTGGGTGGGCACATATGCCAAGCTGATCTCCCCAGCAAAGACCCTCTCCCTGACATAATGTAATGCACCTCAATGTGCTTAGTGCAAGCATGGAACACAGGGTTCCTCGCAACTGTCAATGCCCTCTGACTCTCAGTGAAGATGGTGGTGGCATATCAACCAACACCCAAATCAGCCATAAGGCTGTTGATATATTTAGGTAGTGATGTGTGTGAACACACTAGGACCACCGGGGCACTTTTTTCCCTCTTTAGGAGGTTTTTTTTCCCCCGTCTTGTATATATGCCTATTGCCCTAATGGGCTACTTATCTTTGTACATTCTCTGGTAATACATTCAGTATTGTGTGTTTGTGCTCCAAGCTTCTTCTTCTTCCTTGTGCTGATCGCGTGCTTCCGCAGACATCTATCTCCAACAATTGGTATCAGAGCAGGTCGTCGCTTCATCTAGGGTGTCGTCGACACTCCTCCGTTTGCAGTCTCAGAATCGCATGAATTTTGGTGAGCATACTCAGCGTGTTTTCGAGATCAAAACATCTTCGCTCTGTGGTGCCAAAATCGCGATTTGAGCTCGTTTCGGCCTCCGAATGCACTATTGCAGTGCTTGTGCAGGCTATTTTGTCTTTTTGTGCCAAAGGTATATACCAGTTTCTGTTTGCCAGTTTAAGCGTCTCAAAGTCTGCTACAGGTCTAGCAGAACTCGTCTGGGCAGTTCTGTTCAACTTTTTGAGATACAGTCAATTTTTTGCATCAAGGTATTTTAGTCACCGGCCATGGCTGAAAGCAGTGATGTATTCCGTATGTTGGTTGTTGAGGATAAGTTGGATGGTACCAACTACCCATTATGGGCTTATATGATGCGACATGTTTTGGTTGCAAAAGGATTGTGGAACATTGTGCAGGGTGTTGAAAGACGTCCTGTTACACCTGTAACGACAGGTACTGCAAATACAGGTGCTGGAGCTGATGAAGATGGTGTCGAAGATGATATTCCGTAGACTCCTGTTCGTGCTGCTGTTTCTGTTGCACCTACTGCAGAGCAAATTTGTTGGGATGGCAGAGATGCCCAGGCACATGCATTGATAGCTTTGTCTATCAAACGTGCCATTATTCCTCATATTCGCTCTTGCAGAATAGCTAGGGATGCTTGGGATACACTTACCACATTGTGCCAAGCTAGGAATGAGGCTCGTGTTGCTTACCTCCGAAAACAGTTGGAGAGTGAGCACATGAATGAAGGTGATTCTATGGACAGTTTCCTAACGAAGATCAAAGATTTGAAGGAACAATTGATTTCTGCTGATGAGGTTATACCAGATAGCTCACTTGTGCAGACCATTCTGAATGGTCTTCCTGATTCATATCAGAGTTTTGCTTCTACTCTTCGGTTGATGATGAAAGGCAATCCGAATGCCTTATCATTTGAGGAGTTAGTCTCTGTTCTATTGCAGGAAGATCATTCTAGGCATAACAAGTCCATTATGCGTATTGAAGATCAAGCTTTCCTAGTTAGTCAGAAGGGTAAAGGAAAATGGAGCTCTTCTACTAGTAAGCAGAAATCTGCAAATGCTGCACATTCGAAGAACCAGGATAAAGATGAGAAGAAATCAACATAGTGCCTCCTTTGCATCAGATTGCTATGCTATGGCTGCGTCTAGTCTCTGTGATGAGAATGAACCTGTTTCTTTTGATGAAGCACATAATTCAAAAAATTGGATGGCTGCCATGCAATCTAAATATGATGCTATAATGAAGAATGGTACATGGTCTTTATGTGACTTGCCTCCTGGCAAGAAGGCCATTGGCACTAAATGGGTATACAAGCTAAAGCGTAAACCTGATGGTACAATTGACAGGTATAAGGCTAGGCTTGTTGCAAAGGGTTATGCGCAGGAAAGAGGCATTGATTTTGATGAGACCTTTGCACCTACATGTCGTATGACTACTGTTCGGAGCATTTGTGCACTTGCAGCCCATCATGGTTGGAATGTACATCAGTTGGACATTAAAACAGCATTTTTGAATGGTGACTTGCATGAAGAAGTGTATGTTTTTCAGCCTCGTGGCTTTGTGTAGAAAGGGCATGAAAATCAGGTGTGCAGGTTAAAGAAGGCATTATATGGTTTAAAGCAAGCACCACGTGCTTGGTATGAGAAGATACATGCCTATCTGGTTGCACATGGTTTTGTGAACAGTCCAACTGAAAGAACCTTATATGTTAAGCGTGCTAATGATGTGCTTCTGATCATTGTTGTCTATGTTGATGACATGCTGCTCACTGGTACTATTGAGAATCATATTGCTGATTTCAAGGCTGATTTGCATGCCTCATTTGAGATGTCTGATTTGGGGCATTTGCATCACTATTTGGGCATTCAGTTTATGCAAGTTGATGGTGGAATGGCTTTGTGTCAAACGAAATATATTGACACATTATTGCAGCGTTTTGGCCTTGAAGACTGTAAGCCTATTGCCACTCCTATGGAGACAGGTTTACGATTGAGTCTTCATGATGCTGGAGATGCATTCGATGTCGTTCTCTATCAGCAGGCTGTTGGATGCTTGATTTACTTATGCATTACTCAGCCAGATATTCAGTTTGTTGTCTCACAGATGAGCAGGTTTATGCATTGCCCAGGAGTCACGCATTGGAAGGCGGTTAAGCGCATCTTTCGCTACTTGAGTGGTACTCGGCTACTTGGGTTGTTTTATCCCAAGGGGGGATCACTACCGCCAGATTTGCATGCTTTTTCTGACTCAGATTGGGCTGGTTGCTATGACACTCGTATGTCCACCAGTGGTTTTTGCCTCATGCTTGGTAGCTCATGTATATCTTGGTTGAGCAAGAAGCAGCCTAATGTGGCCACTTCCAGTTGTGAGGCTGAGTATAGGGAAGCTTTCACAGCGACTGTTGAGTGTGTGTGGCTCAGACGCCTTATGGCTGATTTGGGTGTTGGCCAGTCTTCTGCCACCACCATCTTCACTGACAGTCAGAGCGCATTGGCAGTTCCGAGGAACCCTATGTTCCATGCTCGCACTAAGCACATTGAGGTGCATTATCACAATGTCAGGGAGAGGGTCTCTGCTAGGGAGATCAGCTTGGTATATGTGCCCACACAGGAGAACATTGCAGACCTTTTCACGAAGGCTCTACCTAGGGAGAAGTTTGAAGCTTTTCGCAAAGCTTTGGGCTTACTTCCTTTTGTGGAGTGATTTCCACATAGCTTGGCAATTCCTTATACATGAGTGCCAGCTACTTGTTCACCGCATCACTCCTAGGGGGGATTTGTTGATATATTTAGGTAGTGATGTGTGTGAACACACTAGGACCGCCGGGGCACTTTTTTCCCTCTTTAGGAGGTTTTTTTCCCCCGGCTTGTATATACGCCTATTGCCCTAATGGGCTACTTATCTTTGTACATTCTCTGGTAATACATTCAGTATTGTGTGTTTGTGCTCCAAGCTTCTTCTTCTTCCTTGTGCTGATCGCGTGCTTCCGTAGACATCTATCTCCAACAAAGGCATATCAGCCATACACACTCAACAGTCGCTGTGAAAGCTGCCCTATACTCAGCCTCACAACTGGAAGTGGCCATAGTAGGCTGCTTCTTGTTCAACCAAGATATACATGAGCTACCAAGCATGAAGCAAAAGCGAGTAGTGGACACACAAGTGTCATAGCAACCAACCCAATGAGAGTTAGAAAAAGCATGCAAATCTGGTGGTAATGATCCCCCTTGGGATAAAACAACCCAAGCAGCCGAGTTCCACTCAAGCAGCAAAAGATGCGCTTAACTGCCTGCCAATGCTTGACTCCTAGGCAAACCATAAATCTGCTCATCTGTGAGACAGCAAACTGAATATCTGGCTAAGTAATGCATAAGTAAATCAAGCATCCAATAGCCTTCTGATAGAGAACAACATCAAATGCATCTCCAGCATCATGAAGACTCAACCGTAAACCTGTCTCCATAGGAGTGGCAATGGGTTTACAGTCTTCAGGGCCAAAACACTGCAATAATGTGTCAATATATTTCATTTGACACAAAGCCATTCCAGCATCAATGTGCATAAAATGAATGCCCAAATCATCATGCAAATGCCCCAAATCAGACATCTCAAATGAGGCATGTAAATCAGCCTTGAAATAAAAAATATGCTTCCCATGAGGACCAGTGAGCAGCATGTCATCAACATACACCACAATGATAAAAAGTACATCATTAACATGCTTGACATATAAGGTGCTTTCAATTGCACCGTTCTCAAAACCATGTGCAATTAGATAGGCATGTGTCTTTTCATACCAAGCATGTGGTGCTTGCTTTAAACCATATAATGCCTTCTTTAACTTGCACACTTGGTTTTCATGCCCTTTCTGCACAAAGCCACAGGGCTGAAAAACATACACTTCTTCATGCAAGTCACCATTCCAAAATGTTGTTTTAATCTCCAACTGATGTACATTCCAACCATGATGAGCTGCAAGTGCATAGATGCTACAAACAGTAGTCATTCGGCAAGTAGGAGCAAAGGTTTCATCAAAATCAATGCCTCTTTCCTGTGCATAACCCTTTGCAACAAGCCTAGCCTTATACCTGTCAACTGTACCATCATGTTTATGCTTCATCTTGTATACCCACTTAGTGCCAATGGCCTTCTTGCCAGGAGGCAAGTCACATAAAGACCAAGTACCATTCTTCATTATAGCATCATATTCAGATTACATAACAGCCATCCAATTTTCTGAATTTTGTGCTTCATCAAATGAAACAAGCTGAGTCTCATCATAGAGAATAGATGCAACCATAACATAGCAATCTGATGCAAAAGAGGCACTATGAGAGCTTGACCGAGTACAATATGACAAAGGTGCATCTAATTTGTTGTCACACAAAGTCTACACCAGCCATTTTTGCATAGTTTTTGCCTGCTCAATATCAGCTCTCTCATCAACAAGTGCATCATGTGAATCTCCATCAGAAATGGAATGATCTGCATCATCACATGAACATGAAAGCAATGGCTGAATAGCATCTTCTACAAAGACAACATCATGACTAACCAGAATGCATTTTGTCTGTGGATGATACAGACGATAGCCTTTACTTTTAGAACTATACACAACAGAAATACATTTTACTGCTTTATCATCCAATTTTTTTGCGATGTTGTTCAGGCACTAATGCATATGCCAAACAACCAAAAACACATACATGAGCAATAGATGGCTTGTGATCATGCCAAGCCCCATATGGAGTGATAGATTACAATGCTTTAATGGGAAACCTGTTAAGTACATATGTTGCACACATGACAGCCTCAAGCCAAAAACTATGTGGTAAAGCCTGACTCTTGATCATACACCTCGCCATCTCCATGAGTGACATGTTCTTCCGTTTAGCAACTCCATTCTATTGAGGTGTATACGGGAGTGTACACTGGTGTTTTATCCCACGTTCAGCCAGAAATGCATTAAAATCAGAAGACATATATTGCCCCCTCGATCAAAATGAAGGGTGCACATTTTTACATGCTGACAATTTTTCAAGCAAAACCAAAAACTGCTTGAAGCACATGAACACTTTGGACTTTGCCTTCAATGGATATACCCATCCATGCCTAGAAAAATCATCGATGAGAGTCACGAAGTATAGATAATTTCCAAAAGAAGGTGTTTGAATAGGACCACACACATCACTATGTACAAGCTGCAATTTTTGAGTAGCCCGAACTAAACCATCTTTTGGGAAGGAGGAACGCTTCATTTTGCCCAAAATACAGCCTTCACAAACATGTTTTCTAGGTGCCTCAAGTTTGGGCAAAGAGGACACCATTTCACATTTCTACAGGCGTAGCAAACTAGCAAAATTCAGATGTCCAAAGCGTGCATGCGAAAGCTTTGCATCTAACATAGCCTAAGAATCGTGTACTGCACATGCCGAATCATTTATAGATCTTTCATAGTCTATGAGCTTATATAGCCCATGACATAAAATGCCAAAAGCAATAATGACATCGCCATTTGACAGATCATGAACTGTACATCTGTCATCAACAAATTTCACAACCAAGCCAATCTTGGCTAATGCAAAAATTGATAACATATTTTTCTTGATCCCTGGCACAAACAAAGCATCTGACAAAGTGAAAGAACTACCATCAACAGTAGTCAAAATGATCTTACCAACTCCCATAACATGATAAGAGGAGTTGTTGGCGCATGTAACAATATTCCCTGTAGGGGCAGGTTCGAGTGAAGAGAAGAAACTACATTGCGAGGTAATATATTTGGTCGCCCCATTGTCAAAGTACCAAACATCTGAGTCTATTGCAGACATGCACTGCTCATGAGAAGATGGGTCAAAACTGCAAACAGTAGTAAACGCCCATTCTTCTTCCTGCACAAGATTAGTAGACTCTGTTTTTGGTGTAGAGGCCTCTGCAACAACCATTCCAGCCTCTTTCTTCTTTGCCTCTTTAGCAGCCAATTTTGGGCAATTCCTTATGATATGATCATTTCCTTTACAGTACTTGCAAAACAATTTTTGCTTTTCTGATTTCTTTTCATCTATGTCTTCCCTATTCGATTGTGCAGAATTAGCAGATTTCTGCTTACTAATTGAAGAGCTCCATTTTCCTTTGCCCTTCTGACTAGCCAAGAAAGCCTGATCTGCAACATGCATAATGGACATGTTCTGCCTGGACTGATCCTCCTGCAACATAACAGAGACTAACTCCTCAAATGACAAGGCATTTGGATTGCCTTTCATCATCAATTGAAGAGTAGAAGCAAAACTCTAATATGAATCAGAAAGACCATTTAGAATGGTCTGCACAAGTGAGCTATCTGGTATAATCTCATGAGCAGAAATCAACTCTTCCTTCAAGTCTTTGATCTTTGTTAGAAAATTGTGATGTGGTAAGTGTATCCCAAGCATCCTTGGCTGTTCTGCAAGAGTAAATATGAGGAATAATGGCATATTTGATAGACAAAGTTATCAATGTGCCTGGGCATCTCTATCGTCCCAACGAATTTGGTCTACAATAGGTGCAACAAAAACTGCAGCACGAATAGGAATATGCAAAATATCATCATCTTCGACACCTTCTGCGATGAATTCTGCTAAACCTATAGTAGACTCTGAGATGCTTATACTGGTGAACCGAAACTGGTATATACATTTGGCACAAAAAGACAAAGTAGCCTACACAAGCACTGCGAAAATACGTTCGGAGGCTGAAACGAGCTCAGATCGTGATTTCGCCACCATAAAGCAAAGCCGTTTTGATCTTGGAAACACGCTGAGTATGCTCATCAAAATTCGTTTGATTCTAAGACTGCAACCGAAGGAGTATCGATGACGCCCTAGATGAAGCGGCGACCTACTCTAATACCAATTGCTGGAGTTAGACATCTACGGAAGCATGCGAAGAGCACAAGGAAGAAGAAGAAGCTTGGAGCACAACACACAATACTAAATGTATTACCACTAGAATGTACAAAGATAAGTAGCCCGTTAGGGCAATAGGCATATATACAAGCCGAGGAAAAAAACCTTCTACAGAGGGAAAAAAGTGCCCCGACGGTCCTCGTGTGTTCACACACATCATTACCGAAATATATCAACAGTTTTATAATAGGATCTTTTATTTTTCTAAGAGTTTTTGAAATAAAAAAGAGTGTTCTTGAGGGAACTACCAAAAAAAGGCCAAGAACCTCATCTGTAAGAACCTTTTCAAGTGAAATATCGAGCCTCTCTCTTCTTGCAAACTCATGCTTTGATTTTTCCATGCACTTTCAACGCGTATTTTTCTTGATTGTGGGTATGATTTTTGGATTATCTATCATTTTTGTGGGTATGATTTTTGGATTATCTTTGAACGTTGAAGTACTATCTATCATTTTTGGATCATTCTAATGCACTTTTGCATGATTATATAGCTATTTAAGTGACTAGAGCAAGTGACAAATTTTCATAGGTTTGTGAGCTTTGTATAATGCTCTTAAGCCACTTCTTTTGCATTTTCACTATTGCAAGTTTTAGGACTTGTCCAAAGCTTAACAATCCATAACATGCATAAAATTGATCAACAATGAGGGAGATACAAGCACTTTAGTGATCCAACCTTGTGTCTCTATTAGAAGAAGGTTTTAGTTGAACCTATCACAGAAGGTTGCACTTGACCCTATCAGATAAGGTTGTTCTTGAACCTATTGGAGAAGGACATGCTTGCCATGGATTAGAGGAGTTGCCTTAAGTGATTGTTGTTCAATTTCTACTTGGCCATTTACAATCATATCAAATAACAATTCAACAATTGGAGCTTTTGCAGCATAAACTCCAACATGCTCAAAACGAGATAAAAGAATGCGATGTTGCACTCTAGCAAATGCAGCGTGATGACAACACTAAGTTTGGGTGGTAAAAGCCATTCTCACTATTCAAAAGGAAGGCACACATTCCAAGATTGATGCCAAAATTTTCCAATTTTCTTGATTCAATGGGTGAAAGGATGGACAAATTTGTTCTTTCATGGCTATCCCAATTTGATGACTTTTATTCTTACAAATCATATTGTGAAATTGAAAAAGTGAAATTTGTTGCTAATTATTTGGTGAGTAAGGCTCAGTTATGGTGGATGCTCAAGGGAAGACAAGAAACTGCACTGTGAGGTAATATGTTTGGTCACTCCACTATCAAAGTACCAAACATCGGAGTCTACTGCAGACATGCACTGCTCATGAGAAGATGGGTCAAAACTGCATTCTACTTACTAGTAGATGAGCTCCATTTAGCTTTGCCCTTCTGATTAGCCAAGGAAGGTTGATATGCAACATGCATAATAGACCTGTTCTACATAGATTGATCTTCCTGCAACAAAACAAAAACTAACTCCTCAAATGACAAGGCATTTGGATTGCCTTTCATCATCAAACAAAGAGTAGAAGCAAAACTTTGATATGAATCAGGAAGACCATTGAGAACAGTCTGCACATGTGAACTGTTAAGAAGAACTTCATCAGCAGAAATCAACTACTCCTTCAGATCCTTGATCTTTGTTAGAAAATTGTCCATAGAATCACCTTCATTCATGTGCTCACTCTCCAACTATTTTCGGAGGTAAGCAACACGAGCCTCATTCCTAGCCTGGTACAATGTGGTAAGTGTATCCCAATCATCCTTAGCTATTCTGCAAGAGCGAATGTGAGGAATAATGGCACGTTTGAGAGACAAAGCTATCAATGCATGTGCTTGGGCATCTCTGCCATCTCAACAAATTTGTCTATAGTAGGTGCAGCAAAAACAACAGCACAAACACTAATCTGCAAAATATCACCATCTTCGATACCTTCTGCATCAGCTTCAGTACCTGCAGTTGTAACAATTGCAAGTATGATAGGATGTTTTTCAATGCCCTGCACAATGTTCCACAATCCTTTTGCAACCAATATGTCGCATCATATAAGCCCATAATGGGTAGTTGGTACCATCCAACTGTTGGAATCCATGTCCAATAATTCTTCGTCCATACGAACCTGAAACTTCATAGTGTGAAACCATCTTTTACAAAGTTAAAAGAAAACAAAATCAAAAGCAAAGCTTACATTTTTTTTTAATATCGCATATAGAAAAGCGTAGAAGTTTTACGATATGAGTTTGCTTTTGTAATTAAATCGCAAGAGCTTTATTCATGGACGATCGTAGCTTTTTATTAAGCTTTTCAATGGATACACAACTACTATATAAGGAGGCCCTTGGCTCCTTGTATAATCACTCACTCAAAGATCTAGAGCTTGGAGATCTTCTTGAAGATAGAGTGTTCTCACACTCTTGAAGGAGGTGAAGTTGTGGTGAAGGAGAGGCTACTCTCATTGCAGCAGGAAGTCTTCTACGAGGTGGTGGTAACTATCTTTTGTGAGTTAACCTTGTGGTTGATTTACAATTTCGTTACACTATTTTGTTAGCTTCGATGCTTCATTCTCTTCACACACACTTAGATTATTTCGACATAATCTAAATCTTGTATCATCATCTTCTTATTCTTCCATTAGTGAGTGCACCACTTTATATGGTTGAGTAGTACTCCCATGTTGTAATTTGGACATCTATTATTTTTAGTGAAGTAAGCATCCAGCTTACGTTCCCTATCCTTGTCTCAAGATCTCTTTCTTTCTCTATCTCACTTATCATCTTGTCAATTAAGTTGTGTATGCTCAAAAGGTTTTAGTATTGGAACGATCCTGGGGCCCCAAATTCCAACACTTGGTATCAGAGCTACATAATTGACATACACACTTAAGATAAGATGAGTGAGATTAGAATTGAGATTGAAGACAAGTTGGATGGATCTTCTAATTATCCCATGTGGAGTTTCATGATGATGAACTTGTTAGTGACAAAGGATTTATGGAGTATCGTCAATGGATCCTTAACAAGACCAAGACGAGAAGGCGAAGAAGGGTCTACAGCAGCTTCAACAGGTACTGGAATTACTATTACAGAACCAACAGAAGAAGAGGTAACCACTTCGACATCCAGAGTCACTGCTAGGTCTTTACCTAGAGTTCCTCCTACTGAAGATCAGGCAAGATGGGATGCTAGAGATGCTTTAGCACTTTCATTCATAGCAATGAGTGTCAAAAAGCATATTCTACCACAGATCAGATCTTGCAGAAGTTCTAGTCAAGCTTGGTTAAAGCTCGAGAATCTTTTTCAGAGCAGAAATCCTGCTAGGAAAGCTCACTTGAGGAGACAACTAGCAAATACAAGGATGAAAGCTGGTGAGTCAATTCAAACCCACATTACAAGACTCGTTGACTTGAGAGATCAACTTCTAAATGTAGGAGTTGAGATATCAGATGAAGAAATGGTAAATACGCTGATTAATTCACTTCCTATTTCATATCGATCTTTCATAACCACTCTTACCCTTACCACAAGAGATAAAGAGGTTACATTTGAAGAGTTAGAGTTCTTGTTGCTTCAAGATGAAGATCAGTTGAAGGGAATGGAAGAGAATGAAAAAGCACTTTCATCTTCATCAAAGGGTAAGAAGAAGAAGGATAAGAAGAAGGAAAAACAATCCAAGAAGGAAAGTAGGTCCCTTTCACCTTCTACTTCAGATTCTGTATCTACGACATCTACAGTGAATTCTTCTAAGAAGAAGGTAAAAATATGTTCTTTTTGCAAGAAACGTGGACATATTCAGTCAGAATGTTATAAAAGGATTGTAGCAGAAAAGAAAAAGGCATCAGGTAATGTTGCAGAAGATGATAAAAAAGGGAAATCTCAAGGTGATTCTTATGCCTGTATCACTATTGAGGAAGTAGCTTTTGATCAAGCAGCTTTACAAGTTCTTTCAGCAAGTCCTTGGATATTCGACTCAGGTGCTACAAAGCATATGACAGGTTGTAGAGATGTATTTTCTTCTCTTTCCTATTCTTCAGGTAGAAGAGTTACTATTGCAGATGGCAATGATTTGGATGTTGTGGGAATAGGTACAATAACCCTAAAGTCAAGAGAAGGTGGTAATTTTCAAATTTCAGATGTCCTTTATGTACCTGAAATGAAGATAAATCTGCTATCTATATCTGCATTTTTAAGCGATGGGTTTAAAGTTGTATTTGAGAAAGATCTTTGTAAGATCTTATCACATAAAGAAGACAAGTGTCTTTTACAAGGTAAGCATAAAGGAGGGGTCTTTGTTTTGTCAAAAATCAGTCAAGCATATGCAGTCAAATCTTCGTCACCGGTGGAAGATATGAAGCTATGGCATGAAAGATTTGGACATATCAATTTTGGAGCTCTCAAGAATATCAAAGATAGAGGTATGGTTGAGAGTTTACCCTCATTCAAGCTACTTGATGATTCAGATATATGTGAAGGTTGTCTTGAAGCTAAGATGCATAAACTACCTTTCAAGAAACATGGTCATATTACAGCTACCAGGAAATTGCAGATTATTCATTCAGATGTGAATGGTCCTATGAGAGCAGACTCTATTCAGGGTTTCAGGTATTTTATCCTATTTGTGGATGATTTTACAAGATACTCATGGATCTATGGTCTTAAGTCGAAGTCAGAAGTCTTTCCTATGTTCAAGAAGTTTGTAGCTATGGTTGAAAATGAAAGTCAGGAAACTGTCCAGATTCTAAGAAATGATAGAGGTGGAGAATACTTGTCAAATGAGTTCCAGACATTTCTCGATGAGAAAGGTATTACTCGACATCTTACTATTGCTTATACTCCTCAGCAAAATGGTGTTGCAGAAAGAAAGAATAGAGTGCTTGTTGAAATGATGCGGAGCATGATGGCGTTCAAGAGGCTTTCACCAAAATTCTGGTTTGATGGAGTACATACAGCTAATCACATTTTAAACAGGTCATCTACAAAAGCTTTAAAGGTAATCACACCGTATGAAGCTTATTATGGTAGAAAACCTAATGTGAGTTACTTCAGAGTGTTTGGATCACTTTCTTATGTACATGTTGAGAAAAAGGACCGAGGCAAACTAGATGTAAAGGCAAAGAAAGCTGTTTTTATTGGATATCCTGTTGAAAGCAAAGGATACAGGTTTTATGTTCCAGAAACAGGTGAAGTTATTCTTTCACGTAATGCTTATATTGCTGAAGATAAGGTTTATGATAAAGAAGCAGAAATTCCGGAGTTCATTAGTGAAAATGACTATGGAATTTTTAGAAAGATTCTCGATATACATGTTCAGCCATATCAGGAGGGAGTTAAACCTCAAATTCCTAGTATTCAAGAAAAAATTGAAGAAAGAGGAATTTCACAACCTTCTACAGAGTCAGTTCCACAAGAGACTTTGGTTCCAGAAATGGAAGAAGTTAAAGTTCCAGAAAGTCCTAGTACCTCAACAGGACAAGTTCGAGAACCTGTGGAAGCTGAAAGTTCAGAAAGAGTTTCACCACTATTCAAGGATACACCTACATGGTTATATCATACTTGGAAAGATAGTGGTATAAAAACTTTTACTGGAAGAACAAGGAGTCAGACTAGACAACAACAACAAGATCATGTAAGAACAAGAAGTCAAACTAGACAGCAAAAAGATCATGTAAGTTTTGCTGAAGACTTTGAGATTCATGATATTTTGGCACTTACGACTGTTGAAGATGAACCTGCGTGTGTTAAAGATGCACTTAAAATTCCTATTTGGAGAAAAGCTATGCAAGAAGAGATTGATTCTATTCATAAGAATCAAACTTGGCAGCTATGTGAGTTACCAGAAGGAAAGAAGGCTATAGGTGTAAAATGGATCTTTAAAATCAAAAGGAAAGTAGATGGTACTATTGATAGATACAAGGCCAGGTTGGTTGTCAAAGGATATGAACAACAAAAAGGTATTGATTATGATGAGATATTTGCTCCTACGTCTAGGATGACTATTATTAGGTCAGTACTTGCTCTAGCAGCACATTTTGGTTGGCATATATATCAACTTGACATTAAGATTGCTTTTCTAAATGGTGATTTACACAAGGATGTGTATATTCAGCAGCCAGAAGGTTTTGAAGAGACAGGTAAAGAACACTTAGTGTGTAAGCTTATAAAAGCTTTGTATGGTTTAAAACAGGCACCTAGAACATGGTATGAAAAGATACATACATATCTTTTATCCATTGGTTTCCATAACTCAGATGCAGCTCCAACTCTTTATGTCAAAGCTGAAACAGGTATGATGATTATAGCAATCATTTATGTGGATGATATTATAGTCACAGGTCCCAGAGATGAAGATTTGCAGATATTCAAAGAAGAATTGAAGCAAACATTTGATGTGAATGATTTAGGCATTCTACATTATTATCTTGGGATTCAGTTTCTGTTTCAAGATGAGTGTATCTACATGACACAGCAGAAGTACATTGAGAAACTTTTGGAAAGGTTTCAGATGGGTGATTCTAAACCTATGCAAACACCTATGGATCAGAACACGTCTTTACAAATGGTAGCAGATGCAGAGCCATTTGATGCTACTCTATATAGTCAAGCAGTAGGTTGCTTGATATATCTTTGTAATACACGTCCTGATATACAATTTGCAGTTTCTCAAGTATCAAGGTTCATGCAGAATCTGACAGTGTTACATTGGAAAGCAGTAAAGCGGATCTTTCGTTATTTGAAGGGAACTTCAAATTATGCTATGGTATTTTCGAAATCTACACATTTGTTACTAAAAGGATTTTCAGATTCTGATTGGGCAGGTGATAAAGACACAAGAAGAAGTACTAGTGGATTTTGTTTTTATCTTGGAGATTGTCTTATCTCATGGTATTCAAAGAGACAACCCACTATTGCCACTTCATCGTGTGAAGTTGAATATCGTGCAACATTTACAGCTACTCTAGAGTCAGTATGGTTGCAGAAGATTTTCAGTTATCTTGATGTAAGAGTACATCAACCCATTCAGATATTTTCAGATAGCCAGAGTGCTATAGCTATAGCTAAGAATCCAGTGCATCATGCAAGGACAAAGCATATAGAGGTACACTACCACTATATTCGAGAGCAGATAGCTAAGAAGCACATTGAGCTGGTTTATGTTCCTACTAGTGAGAATGTTGCAGATATATTTACCAAAGCATTGACTAGAGATAGTCATGAGAAGATTTGCAGGTTACTGAAGCTTATATCATTGTGACATTGAAGGAGGGATTGTTGGAATCCATGTCCAATAATTCTTCGTCCATACGAACCTGAAACTTCATAGTGTGAAACCATCTTTTACAAAGTTAAAAGAAAACAAAATCAAAAGCAAAGCTTACATTTTTTTTAATATCGCATATAGAAAAGCGTAGAAGTTTTACGATATGAGTTTGCTTTTGTAATTAAATCGCAAGAGCTTTATTCATGGACGATCGTAGCTTTTTATTAAGCTTTTCAATGGATACACAACTACTATATAAGGAGGCCCTTGGCTCCTTGTATAATCACTCACTCAAAGATCTAGAGCTTGGAGATCTTCTTGAAGACAGAGTGTTCTCACACTCTTGAAGGAGGTGAAGTTGTGGTGAAGGAGAGGCTACTCTCATTGCAGCAAGAAGTCTTCTACGAGGTGGTGGTAACTATCTTTTGTGAGTTAACCTTGTGGTTGATTTACAATTTCGTTACACTATTTTGTTAGCTTCGATGCTTCATTCTCTTCACACACACTTAGATTATTTCGACATAATCTAAATCTTGTATCATCATCTTCTTATTCTTCCATTAGTGAGTGCACCACTTTATATGGTTGAGTAGTACTCCCATGTTGTAATTTGGACATCTATTATTTTTAGTGAAGTAAGCATCCAGCTTACGTTCCCTATCCTTGTCTCAAGATCTCTTTCTTTCTCTATCTCACTTATCATCTTGTCAATTAAGTTGTGTATGCTCAAAAGGTTTTAGTATTGGAACGATCCTGGGGCCCCAAATTCCAACACCAACTTATCCTCAACAGCCAACATACAGAATACATCACTACTTTTAGCCATGGTCGGTGACTAAAATACCTTGATGTAGAAAATTGATTGTATCTCAAAAAGTTGAACGGAACTCCCAAGAAGAATTCTACTAAACCTGAAGAAGACTTTGACATGTTTATACTGGCGAACCAAAATTGGTATATACCTTTGGCACAAAAAGACGAAATTGTTGGAACAAACCAATCACAAATTGATGATTACAAAGAGCTTGAAGCATGTCAATGATCAAATTGAAGTTCAAGAAGCCACTTGAGAAAGTGAAGAGATGAAGTTTGTATACATATGTACATTACAGGCGGAAATTCTTGTAATCTGAGTAGAGATAATCCTTAGGATGATAAGGAGTAATGTAATAGACGCGGGATAAGTCTAGAACTATATGTATATAAGTCAATGATGTAAAGAAATACATGTGAGAGTCATTAGAAGCCAAGTGTCATTAAGGTAGATGTGTAGAGATTCATCTTCACGAGTTAGCGTCGAGTCTTTCTCTGATTTCTCTCAGTCTGATCATGTGGATCAGAAATCCTTTTGTACACATCTAATCTAGAAGCTAATGAAGCTATGTTAAAAGTTTCATGGTCTAATTCTTCTTCTGCTGTGAATATGATCAATAGGAACATGTGTATGTAAAGTCTGCACATGATCTCTCAGAGTAGCGCACTTTTTCGTGTCAATGTTTTGCTTAGATCTCAATGTACAGTGTAAAGTTTTTGATGACTCAGCATTCAAAATCTAAGTTAGAAGGTAAGGAAGCTATGGCTAAAAGCATTTAGCAAAACGGGGTTTGTGCAGTGAGAAATCAACTTAAGAAGTTGACCATGTCAAAGTCTCCATTTTTGGAAGACAATTTTTGACACAGATTTGATCTAAAAGATCAAATTAGAAATCTAGTGGTTCTTTTGAAGAACTAATGATTAATATAGTTGCAAAAAACTAGCATGGATATGTGAGTATCATTTGATTGATTAAATTTGAAGTATTATGAAGAAGTTGAAGCCTATCTCTGAAGCATATTCTTCAAGCACACCATTGGAGGTAAATCATAAATTGAGTAGGTATGGAGGTGAAGAGTTTAATGACATGAAGAAATATCAGAGTTTGGTAGGTAGTTTAATCTATGCTACCTTGACAAGGCCAGATCTATCATATGCAGTAGGTGTGTTATCACAATTCATGCATTGTCCAAAGAAGACTCATTGGATTGAAGCTCAAAGGGTACTCAGATATATCAAAGGAACCCTAAATGAAGGCTTGTATTATGGATTTACTTATGATACAAGAATTAAAGTATTTAGTGATGCAGATTGGGCAGGTGATTCAGATGATAGAAGGTCTACTCATGGGTATCTCTGTTATATTGGAGATAAGTTAGTTTCTTGGTGCTCAAAGAAGCAACATACAATTCCTTTGTCATCGACAGAAGCTGAGTATAAAGGATTGGTAGAGGCTGCAAAAGAAGTGATATGGTTAAAGACCTTGTTGAAGAGTTTCGGAAGTGATCAGAGTACTCCAATTATTTTTGGAGACAATATGAGTTCATTGTATTTGGCAGCTAACCCTGTTTTCCATGCCAGGACTAAGCATATAGAGATTCAGTATCATTTCTTGAGAGAAAAGGTACTTGATAAAGAGATTGAAGTGATGTATACTCCAACAAAAGAACAAGTTGCAGATATGTTAACAAAAAGCTTGGATGGACCTAAGCTACAAAGATTCAAGGAGATGGCAGGAGTGAAGAAGAATGGAATAATCACAATTAGTGATTGAGGGGAAGCTGTTGGAACAAACCAATCACAAATTGATGATTACAAAGAGCTTGAAGCATGTCAATGATCAGATTGAAGTTCAAGAAGCCACTTGAGAAAGTGAAGAGATCTCAGAAATGAAGTTTGTATACATATGTACATTACAGGTGGAAATTCTTGTAATCTGAGTAGAGATAATCCTTAGGATGATAAGGAGTAATGTAATAGACACGAGATAAGTCTAGAACTATATGTATATAAGTCAATGATGTAAAGAAATACATGTGAGAGTCATTAGAAGCCAAGTGTCATTAAGGTAGATGTGTAGAGAGTCATCTTCACGAGTTAGCATCGAGTCTTTCTCTAATTTCTCTCAGTCTGATCATGTGGATCAGAAATCCTTTTATACACATCTAATCTAGAAGCTAATGAAGCTATGTTAAAAGTTTCATGGTCTAATTCTTCTTCTGCTGTGAATATGATCAATAGGAACATGTGTATGTAAAGTCTGCAGATGATCTCTCAGAGTAGCGCACTTTTTCGTGTCAATGTTTTGCTTAGATCTCAGTGTACATTGTAAAGTTTTTTATGAGTTAGCATTCAACATCTAAGTTAGAAGGTAAGGAAGCTATGGCTAAAAGCATTTAGCAAAACGGGGTTTGTGCAGCGAGAAATCAACTGAAGAAGTTGACCATGTCAAAGTCGCCATTTCTGGAAGACAGTTTTTGACACAGATTTGATCTAAAAGATCAAATTAGAAATCTAGTGGTTCTTTTGAAGAACTAATGATTAATATAGTTGCGCAAAGGTAGCATGGATATGTGAGTATCATTTGATTGATTAAATTTGAAGTATTATGAAGAAGTTGAAGCCTATCTCTGAAGCAGATTCTTGAAAATGAAGAAAACTTCTTACAGAGAAGTATTTATTGATATATGTGAAAATAGTTTGAAGTTTGTGTAAAGTTTGATTTATTCTTGATATAGAAGAGTTCTTAAGTCAAGATAAATCGAACATTTGGAGATTAAAAGGTCTCCAATAGTGGTATCAGAGCAGAAGGTGCAATACAAGTGAAGTTTTTTCAAATTAAAGGACCATAGGATCAAAGTTTGAAAGAAAACCTGAAGGAGAATCAAGCACGAGTTCAAAGGATAAGAAAGGATTGAAGCTTCATATCAATGGTACACTTTACTATCATAAATCATAGTAATTGCAGACACAGAAGATCAAAGATGGGAGAAAGCTTGCAGATTGATAAGCTAGATAGGGAGAACTATCCAGCTTGGTCCATGAGGATGGAGGCACACCTCATGAGCAAAGAATTGATGGCATTCATTACGGGAGAAGAAGAAAAGCCTGAGTTTGCAGATCCTAGTATTCCAACTAGGGAAGAGCTTGCAGATTTGAAGACTTGGATGAGAAAGGATGCTCAAGCTGGGAGCATCATTTACATGGCTGTAAATGATTATCTTCTACCTCACATTAGAGGACTAGAAAGTGCAACAGATGTGTGGAATGCTTTGGAAGAACATTTCCAAAACACAACCAAGTCAAGGAAGTCCTCACTTTGGGCTGAGTGCACAACTTTCAAGAAGAAGAGTTCAAAATCAATTTCTGATTATGTGGCAAGGATGAAAGATATTGCAGATAGCTTGGGAGCTGTAGATGAAGATATTGAAGAGGATAAGTTGGTAAGGCAAATACTTACAGGTATGAGAGGAGATGAGAAGTGGAAGCCCTTCATATTGTCCATAGAATTGTCACTTGATCATTTTACTCCTGATCTTAATCAATTGCTAGGACACATGCTAACTTTTGAGCAGGACATTAAAGGAGACAATGATAGGAGTGCAAGCCAAGTTATGTACTCCAAGGACAAGAAAAAGAATGGCAAAGGGAAGCAGTCAACTGATGATGAAGGGACCTCAGTCAAGCTAACTTTACAAAAGGAAAGATGAACTTCGGAGGTAAAGGAAGAGGAGGTAAGAACAAAGATAATACTAAATCTTGTTGGATTTGTGGCAAAACCAATCATTTGGCAAATGATTGGTGGTATAACAATCAAAATGGAGGAAATAATAATCAGAGTTTTAATCAAAGAGGTAGAGGAGGCAGAAACCAAAGAGGCAACTTCAGAGGAAGAGCTGGTAGGACATCATATGCTAGAGGAGGTGGAAGAAGTTTTCAACCTCAGTCCTACAACAATAATTATTATAATTATGCATCAGATCAAAAGGATGACATGACTCTCATCTTGAATGCAACTCATGAAGCAGTAGGAGAAGACCAAAGGATGTTTTATATTGACTCAGGATGTAGCAATCATCTCAGTGGCAATATATCACTGATGACTGATATGGAAGCAAAGGTGAATGGACATACAGTTCAAACAGGTGACAATACCAAGCATAAAGTGGAGAGCATTGGATCAGTGAAGACAAAGAGTGGAAGTACACTTTTGAGCAAGGTACTTTATGTTCCTACTATTCCTAAAAATCTGATAAGTGTAGGGCAAATTATGGAGAAGGGATATGAAGTCAGATTCACAAATGATGGTGTCTATGTGCAAGATCCAAATCAGGGATATAGAAACATAATTGTAGGTAAAAAGGAAGGAAGGCTGTTTACTCTCAAGGTCCAAGGTAATGTGGGACATGCTTTATTTACTTATGGAAGTCAAAAGATGTCTGAATTAGACATATGGCATAAAAGATTAGGTCATTTCAATGAGAGAGCTATAAAGGAAATGTCAAGGAATGATGTGGTGCTTGGTTTGTCAAAAATTGAAGGGCAACACATGGTGTACAAGTGTGAAGCTTGTCAGTTAGGTAAAGCACACAAAAATTCATATAATAAATCAGGATATAAGTATTCAAATATGCTTGAATTGGTTCATACAGATGTGTGGGGTCCTTCAAGGGACTATAGCATAAATGGATCCAGATATTATGTGTTGTTTGTTGATGATGCAACCAGATGGATTACTTTATATGTAATCAAGGACAAATCAGACGTGTTCAAGACATTCAAGCATTATCATGCTTATGCAGAAAGGATTACAGGACAAAAGCTCAAGAGGTTGAGATCAGATGGAGGGGGAGAGTATTTTTCTAAAGAGTTTGATGATTATTTGTGGAATGCAGGTATAAAAAGAGAAGTAACTTGCAGGTACTCTCCTCAACAAAATGGAGTTGCAGAAAGAAGAAATAGAGCTCTTGTAGAGTTTGCAAGAGCAATGATGAAGGAAAAGAATTGCCCAAATTACTTATGGGCAGAAGCTATCAACACTACAACATATCTTGTGAATAGGTTACCGTGTAAAGCATTGGAGGGAAGAACTCCTTATGAAGCATGGTGGGGTAAGAAACCTACTCTTGATCATTGTAAGGTATTTGGATGTTTAGCATATGCTTATGTTCCTTCACAATTGAAACATAAGCTAGAACCCAAAGCAGAGAAGTATGTGTTTATTGGGTATGATGATAGACAGATGGGTTACAGATTGTGGATTCCATCCACAAAGCAATTTCTTGTTACCAAAGATATTACATTTGATGAGCAAAGCACATGGTATACATGGTCAACAAATGATTATGCAGATGACAAAGAAATACAAAGGAAAGGGAAGGCAAAAGTAAGTGTGTATGAAGAAGATATTGATGATGTTGATTGTAAAAGTAAATTGCAGAATAATATTGAAGATGGGCCAAGATTTAATCTAGAATCAAATGTGGCTGAGACTTCAAGAAGTGCAGAGGTCAGAAGATCCTCAAGGGAAAGAAAAGAGCCTATCAGGTATAGCTATGATACATCTTTTCTAACAACAAAGGATTATGATTACATTGTGAAGACAGAAGAGGATCCAATCACATATGAAGAAGCTAAAGGTAAACAGAATTGGGAGAAGGCAATGCAAGAAGAGTATGATGCTCTACTTGAAAATGAAACATGGGAATTGGTGCCAAGACCAAATAATCAGAAGGTCATTGGATGTAAGTGGGTGTATAAAACAAAAAGATTTGCAGATGGTAAGGTGTCTAGATACAAGGATAGACTTGTGGTCAAAGGTTATGCCCAAACTTATGGGGTAGATTATGATGAAACCCTTAGTCCTGTTGCTAAGATGTCTACAATTAGATCATTGATTGCTATTGCTGCTTGTAAAGGATGGAAGTTATCACAATTAGATGTGAAGAATGCATTTCTGAATGGATACATTGCAGATGAAGTACATGGAGCAACCAGAAGGCTTCATAGATTCAATTGGATCAGATTATGTGTGTAAGCTCAAGAGAGCTTTGTATGGGTTGAAGCAGGCTCCAAGAGCATGGAATTACAGGCTTGTTAAGTTCTTGAATGAATGTGGATTTCAAGCATCAAAGGGAGATAGTATCTTGCTAGTGAAGGCAAGTGAAAATGGATACATATACATGTGTATTTATGTTGATGATATTATTGTCACAAGTACAGATGCTCAAGGAATCAATGAGCTTAAGAAACAAATAGAGAAGGAGTTTAAGATAAGTGATTTGAGAAACTTATCTTATTTCTTAGGAATGCAAATTGTGTATACTCAACATGGAGTATATGTTACACAAGAGAGGTACTTGAAGAATCTTCTGGTCAAATTCAACATGGAGGATTGCAGGCTTTCAAGCACACCATTGGAGGTAAATCATAAATTGAGTAGGTATGGAGGTGAAGAGTTTAATGACATGAAGAAATATCAGAGTTTGGTAGGTAGTTTAATCTATGCTACCTTGACAAGGCCAGATCTATCATATGCAGTAGGTGTGTTATCACAATTCATGCATTGTCCAAAGAAGACTCATTGGATTGAAGCTCAAAGGGTACTCAGATATATCAAAGGAACCCTAAATGAAGGCTTGTATTATGGATTTACTTATGATACAAGAATTAAAGTATTTAGTGATGCAGATTGGGCAGGTGATTCAGATGATAGAAGGTCTACTCATGGGTATCTCTGTTATATTGGAGATAAGTTAGTTTCTTGGTGCTCAAAGAAGCAACATACAATTCCTTTGTCATCGACAGAAGCTGAGTATAAAGGATTGGTAGAGGCTGCAAAAGAAGTGATATGGTTAAAGACCTTGTTGAAGAGTTTCGGAAGTGATCAGAGTACTCCAATTATTTTTGGAGACAATATGAGTTCATTGTATTTGGCAGCTAACCCTGTTTTCCATGCCAGGACTAAGCATATAGAGATTCAGTATCATTTCTTGAGAGAAAAGGTACTTGATAAAGAGATTGAAGTGATGTATACTCCAACAAAAGAACAAGTTGCAGATATGTTAACAAAAAGCTTGGATGGACCTAAGCTACAAAGATTCAAGGAGATGGCAGGAGTGAAGAAGAATGGAATAATCACAATTAGTGATTGAGGGGAAGCTGTTGGAACAAACCAATCACAAATTGATGATTACAAAGAGCTTGAAGCATGTCAATGATCAGATTGAAGTTCAAGAAGCCACTTGAGAAAGTGAAGAGATCTCAGAAATGAAGTTTGTATACATATGTACATTACAGGTGGAAATTCTTGTAATCTGAGTAGAGATAATCCTTAGGATGATAAGGAGTAATGTAATAGACACGAGATAAGTCTAGAACTATATGTATATAAGTCAATGATGTAAAGAAATACATGTGAGAGTCATTAGAAGCCAAGTGTCATTAAGGTAGATGTGTAGAGAGTCATCTTCACGAGTTAGCATCGAGTCTTTCTCTAATTTCTCTCAGTCTGATCATGTGGATCAGAAATCCTTTTATACACATCTAATCTAGAAGCTAATGAAGCTATGTTAAAAGTTTCATGGTCTAATTCTTCTTCTGCTGTGAATATGATCAATAGGAACATGTGTATGTAAAGTCTGCAGATGATCTCTCAGAGTAGCGCACTTTTTCGTGTCAATGTTTTGCTTAGATCTCAGTGTACATTGTAAAGTTTTTTATGAGTTAGCATTCAACATCTAAGTTAGAAGGTAAGGAAGCTATGGCTAAAAGCATTTAGCAAAACGGGGTTTGTGCAGCGAGAAATCAACTGAAGAAGTTGACCATGTCAAAGTCGCCATTTCTGGAAGACAGTTTTTGACACAGATTTGATCTAAAAGATCAAATTAGAAATCTAGTGGTTCTTTTGAAGAACTAATGATTAATATAGTTGCGCAAAGGTAGCATGGATATGTGAGTATCATTTGATTGATTAAATTTGAAGTATTATGAAGAAGTTGAAGCCTATCTCTGAAGCAGATTCTTGAAAATGAAGAAAACTTCTTACAGAGAAGTATTTATTGATATATGTGAAAATAGTTTGAAGTTTGTGTAAAGTTTGATTTATTCTTGATATAGAAGAGTTCTTAAGTCAAGATAAATCGAACATTTGGAGATTAAAAGGTCTCCAACAGAAATAGCCTACACAAGCATTGTGATAGTGCATTCGGAGGCCAAAATGAGCTCAGATCGTGATTTTGGCACCATAGAGCGAAGATGTTTCGATCTTTGAAACACCCTGAGTATGCTCACCAAATTTCGTGTGATTGTGAGACTACGACTGGAGAGGTGTAGACAATGTCCTAGATGAAGCGGTGACTTGCTTTGATATGAATTGTTGGAGTTAAATGTCTGTGGAAGTATGTGAACAACACAAGGAAGAAGAAAAAGCTTGGAGCACAACACACAATACTGAATGTATTACCATTAGAATGTACAAAGATCAGTAACCCATTAGGGCTTTAGGCATATATACAAGCCGAGGGTAAAAAACCTCCTAAAGAGGGAAAAAAGTGCCCCGGTGGTCTTAGATTGTTTACACACATCACCACCTAAACATATCAACAACTAGATGCAAAACAATATCTCTTTGAGGTTTTTGCATCCCCTTATACTAGCAAAAGTTCACTAGAACATCCCTTCATATCCCACTATCACCCAACAATCAAATTCCAAAAAGAATATCTTAAAGTCAAACTATCATATCCATTTATATTCTCAAGGTCTTTGTTTTCAATCCCACAATCCTCTGAAAAACTTATGGGTACTAAGACTCCCGAAATGATTACTTGAGAAAATAGGGGTATCCCTAGGGATCCTAGAGAAATCATTATTTTGATGCAATGCTTTTCTCTCTACTTTGGGCTTGCTTTATGTCATTTTAGGTTCATATCATCTTCCAAACACAATCTAGCTCTGAAATTCCCTCTATATTGTAAGAGGACAAACAACAATTTCCTTGGTTAGTGATGTAGCGAAATCATTGTTTTTCAACACTTAATTCTTTTCTATACCTTTTTCCTTCTTTATTTATGGTTGCACTTTCATATTCTATACCTTGATTTCCTATTGTCTAGACCACAATTTCCCTCAATTTTTCATTCTAGGAAGAATGAAAACAATTGATGACTTTTATACTTTTATGGAGAGAAGTCATTATCTCTAAATGTTTGACTTTTACTTGCTTCTTGTACTATGGCTTGGTCCTCCTTGGATGGTCACACAAAACTTCTTCTATGCGTCAAAGTATTTCCCACATAAATTGCTAGAACACACAAGGTGCATAATTGACAACTTCTTTGGCTCCTACCGAAAGAAATAGTTACTTTCTTACACTTTCACTATGTTTGATATGTGATCTTTTTCTCTAGAGATTTGAATTGAAATTGATTGTAGAATTATATTTTCTAACTTTCCATGCTTTCTTTCCTCAAAATTATTACATGAATTCATGAGCATCTAATAAATTGCCTCACTAGGAGTAGCATTCAACTATCCACTTGTAAAAAGAGGCAACAAAGTGTCATACACGTACTTTCAGTTGAAGGATGTCTCCTTGGTTCATGAAAGTAAGGGCTAAATTTCATATTCTATGAAAGAACCATACTGATTAACAAGAATGCATTGTATGTGGATGATACAGATGATAATATTTAGTAGACCCAAGCATGCCTAGAAAATTAATCAATGAAAGTCACAAAGTATATGTCATTCCCAAATGAAGATGTTTGCATGGACCACCAATATCATTGTGAACTATCAACAATTTATGTGCAATTCTAATTGAACCATCTTTGTGGAAGGAGGAACATCGCATTTTACCCAAAATATAGCCTTCAAATATATTCTTAGAAGGTTCCTCAAGTTTGGGTAAAGAGGACACCGTTTTAACATTCTTCATGTGAAGAAAACCAACAAAATTCAAATGATTCGTATCATGCATGCCAAAGTTTTGCATTTGAAATAGCTTGAGAATCTTCAATTGCACATGCAAAATAATCCGTACATTTTCCATAATTTGTGAGCTTGTATAGACAATGACATATAATTCTAGATGCAATGATTTTATCAGCATCATCAGAGAGATCACGAACTATACATATATCATTAAAAAAATAACTAATAAGATAATTTTTTCTAATGCTAACACTAAAAACAAATTCTTTTTTATCCCTAGTATAAATAAAGCATATGATAAAGTGAGTATACTACCATTTGCAATAATGAGAATAATATTCCAAAATCTCATAATAGGACGAGAGGAGTTGTTGGCTCATGTGATACTACTCCGTATAGGAGTAGGCTTAAGTGAGGTGATGAAAAATACACTATGAGCTAATATATTTGGTTGCATGATTGTCAAAATAACAAACATCTAGGTATGTTCATACCTACACTACTCATGAGAAGATAGATCATACTTCAATGAGTGAACGTGTCCATTCTTAAATCTTAACAAGATTAGTAGACTCAATTTTAGGATTTTAGGTCTCTAAAATAACTATTTTAACCTCTTTCTTCTTTGTCTCTTTTGCAACCAATCTAAGAAAACTCTTAGTGACATGATGATTTGCCTTACCATACTTGCAAAACTATTTCTACTTTTTTGTTTTCCTATCATCCTTATGTTCCTTCTTGAATATGAAGCATTACCAAATTTTTTCTTACTAGTAGGCTAGGTCAATTTACCTTTGCTTTTCTGACTAGCTAAGAAAGCTTGATTTGCAGTATGCATAATTGAACTATTTTGTCTACATTAATCTTCTTGCAACAAAATAAAGACTAAATCCTCAAAAGTTGAGGCATTTGGATTGCCTTTCATCATCACACAAAGAGTAGAAGCAAAACTCTGAAAAAAATTTAGAAGATCATGAAGAATAGTCTGCACAAGTGAACTATTTGGCAAGATTTCATTTGTCGAAATCAATTGCTCTTTCAAATTCTTGATCTTTGCCAAAAAAAAACTATCATTGAGTCTCCTTGATTCATATGCTAACTCTGCAACTGTTTTCAAACTAAGCAACATGAGATTCATTTTTTGCCATCTCAAGCATCTTTGTCTAATTTGCACGAGTGAATGAGAGGGATAATGGTGAATTTGACATAGAAAGCGATCAGTTCATGTGCTTGTGCATCTCTATCATCCCACCAAAGATACTCTACAATAGGTTCAATAGGAACCACAATAGGAACAAGAACATGAAGATCATCATTTTCAATCCCACCCACATCACCTGCCATCACAATATTTGCATGCTTAGGAGGAAATATTCCAACAACTTGCATAATATTCCAGAAGGCTTTTGCTACCAAGACATGACCCATCATGGATGCCCACAATGAGTAGTTAGAACAATCTAAATTATCATAAAAAACCATTAGACCAAATTCATCACAACTTTCGTCCATAGCTAGTGATTGTACCCTGATGCAGAAAATTGATTGTCTCCAAAAGAATTTGAACAAAAATACCCAATTGAGCTCCACTAGACATGTACCAAACTTTGAGATGCTTGTATTGGTGAACCAAAATTGTATGTATGTTTAGCACAAAGGGATGAAATTTCTTGCACATTCATTGTAGTAGTGCATTTGGAGGTTGAAATGAAGTCAAATAAAAATTTTGACATTATTCTAAGACTATGATGAGAAGGGTGTCAAGGATGCTTTGTAGAAAGTAGCAACCTAGTTTGATAACAATTAAGCAACCTAATTTGATAATAGTTGTTGGAGTTTGAGCACAAGTGAAGCACACAAACAACATGAGGAGGAAGAGACATCTTGTGGCACAACATAGAGTATATTGCTAAGTAAATGTACAAAACATAAGTAGCTCAGTAAGGTTATAGGTTGAGTGAATTTTCATTATTACAAAATCCAAACTTATTTTTTTTCTTAGTTTTTTCGCACGCTTGGATTCTTGAGGCCCTAATTTTTGAATATCTATGCTCAAAAGCTTGCATCCACCCTCACACTATGAGATTCTTGCATCCATTTCTCCAAGGAAAATTGATTTTCTTTATTGCATGTAAGATCCCAATGCCTAAAATCTGTCTGTTTATGCCATGCTTTGCCTTACTTATCTATCTGTATCAAACCACATTAAACTCCAAGGAGATCTTAAATTAGGATCACCTAGTACCATTGTTGATGTCATCTCTTATCTCAACATGAGCCACAAATAGGTCCAACCAAACAATGGTGCATGGGATTGTAACACCTGTGCAATGCTCCCTTGGTAGCCACACACATGCTAGAAGCATAGTTCTCACGTTCTAGCTACCTCTATTTCTTTTCGATGGATATCCTTCTCTCACTTCCTTATTTGTTGTCTTAGAAAATTTTCCAAATCAACACAAAAACCAATACATCGTGCCATCCTTTTTTTGAGATAATGAGATGATAAGAACTAATGTACAAAGTTACACAATATAACAAAACATAAATGAGTGCTGTTAGGCTTGTTCTACCTAATGAAAATGCATATATCCAATGATGTATCTATTGTGTGCTAAAGCTGAGAGTATGCAAAAATGAAGAAGATGATAAGGGGATGAAAGTTTAATGGAAACCTCGAAAAGAAAATGAAGAAAACTTAAAATCTAAGCCTTTCCTCTCTCTTTTTACCTTCATATCTACACAAACTAACACTAAAAATGAGAATTATAAGGCACTTAAACAACAAAAAAATGAGCTCCAAAGCAATGCATACCTCATAAGATGCAATCCACCAAGCATGATGGCTCACGAGATGTCTCCTTGGCAATGGTGCCAACGTGTTCACTATAAACCCATTAGTGCAACATGTACAATATTGTTGACATCAAGCAATGGATTCTTGCCCACAAATTGTCTATATGAAGAGATGAGTCAGTGGTATGAAGGCCTCCATCATGACAATGACATACACACACACACGCATGAGGAGTCATGCACACATGTGCGAGCATACACACACGATCTTCCAAAAAAACTCACACTTGATTAAAAGAGAGAATGAACAAGAAGCTGAAGAAGCTTACAAATGAGGGTTAGTTCACTTTTATAGAAAACTTTTTAAAGGTGACCTTCTTCACACTAAAATGTCTATTCTAATTAGAAATAGGCCTTAAACTCTCATTTGGTGTTTGATTTGATTGTAGAAAAGTACGAGAAAATTCTAGAGGATTACGGAATCACTCATCAGTTTAAGGAATCCTTGGCTTGCACAAATATGGAGTTCAATTACAAGAAATGGCTCTATGATTCTCCATCTCCAACAATAACCAATGTGGAAAACAAAGAGACTAGAAACAAGGATGGATAACATGGCAATTGTGGAAGATTGTCTCATAAAAGAAACATCGAATTCCATTATTGCTATAGAACGGACACCTTAAAAGATATTTTTACACCTCAAGGTCCATTGGGTACATGGACCTTGATTAGAAAGTAGAAAATCCCTTTCAAGTGACAATTTTCACCTAAAGAGGCACTCTTTCTTGGAGTCCTCTTCCTTAAAAAAAAAACACATTTGCTTCCACTATAGAACTCATGTATGTTGAAGTAACTCATGCATATAAGAAAGCATTGTGGTTTTTAAAATGCTTATCACATGGGAATAAAGCATATGCATGTTTCAATGAAACATAATGCTCGTTCAAGCATGCATTATAAGTTAGTTGACCCATTCTAAAGCTTATGTTTTATGTAGTTTGGACTCTATTCAATGCATTTTTATCATGCAGGTGGTCCAACTTATGCTAATAGAAGGAAATCTATTATGCGAGGAGCATAGAAGCTCTCCTTCAAGATATGAATTGGACCACCTACATTTTATCATGTAGGTGGTCCAACTCATGTTCAAAGAAGGAAATCCACTCTGTGAGGAGCATAGAAGCTCTCCTTAAAGATATGGGTTTGAATATCAAAACCCTTAGTTTTTATGACATAAACTATGGATGTCATTCAAAGTAAGCCTCCCCAAGTTCCAATTGTTTTCTTCTTTTGAACATCTCTTGTCTTGCATTGTGTTTGTGTCTTGCATTGTTCTAACGAAGTCTTGTGGTCTTGTACATTGTTCTTTCATGTTGTTGATGAAATTTTATTATCAAATGTGCTTGAATGAAACCTATGATCTTGGAGAACAATGCTATCCTTGGGGAGAATATAGTTATTCAACCTTATAACCATCCTTGTGGTAAAATTTATGTGTGCCTCCATAACCATGAATACCTCTTATAAGTTACATCTATAATATCTTTCAAAAAGCAACGACAAGATTTTATTATCTAAAATCTCAACAGTACTTTCATATGAAACTTATTTTCAGTTCTCATGATAATTTTGCTAGAATATTAATTTAATGCCATCCTTCTTCCTTATATATAAAGCCAATTGCGTTCATATGGTCCTACATGAAGAGTAAGAAAATCCCTACATATTTTTACATGTAATAAGGACATTTCAAGTGATCATCACGAGCTATGATGCTTCTTCCAACGACTTATGCATTCTGCATAGAGGAATTCACAAGTTCTCATAAAGATTTTATATGAAGCACTTGGAGAATTTTTATGGCATGTCCACTCCTTCTACCCATCCTTAGTAGGCTCAGTGATATGTTCATTGCTTTCATATGAGAAAGTCATGTTATGAGAACTCTTGTTTTGAGTCACCATGGTGTAAGAGGGATGCTATTATGACACACACCTTAACAACCAACAACTATACTTTATATTCTACCCCTTTTTGATGAGGAGATCTAAATGATGTTGGATGTGCATGAGAAATTCATTTGGAAAATGCAATTTGCACATGCACGTTCAAGAGTCTTTGATGCATTTCTCTTCACTTTGTGCTTGATGATTCTTGCTTTGTGAAATTCATGGAGATATCAAGAAATGTACATGTTCAAATATCTATAATATTGCAAAGAGGTTGTCGATGATGCATGATGTCGTAGTAAACAAACACATTGGACCTTGAATTGAAGGTCCAAAGTTCAATACCTTTAGATCGACTTGACATTAGCCTTTGAAAATAAGGGATAAAGGGATCCATTAGGTATGTGTGTTGTTCTTTCAAATTTCGAGAGTAATAAAAGAAAGGGTCGTCTTCAATTCAAGATTTTTTTTTTTGTTGTAAAGGAAGTTTGGAAGGCATTTATTTGCTGAGCTTTAACTTTGAAAGTACAACTGTATAGGTGAATGGGTGGCCTTCAATCCAAGGTTTAATACTTACAAATTAGGTGAGTTGTTATTTTAAATTTCAAATTATTTGAAGCTTAACTATACAAAAATTGCAAAGAGAGAGCATCCACTATCCAGCAAGCATGGTTTAGAAGATGTGCTTTTGTATTTTTACGCAGATGGCTAAGGTTCAAGTCCCGCCCGAAACTGGATGCCTCATAGTTCCCTAAGATGGATGCCTCTACCTTACGAGATCGCGTGTCTTTTCAAATTCATTGTACTCTAAAAAAAATAATGGAAAGTGTCCGTACTCCATTTGTAAATATATCATGTTGTGGGTGCGCAATCCGCATGAGAAATCTGTTCGAAATGTGCACTTTGCACAACCATTCTCAAATATGAGTATATGTACATGTGCAACTTCCAAGTATAGTCGATATTGCATGTAGACTCGGAGAGTCGAGACTGGACTACCCCATTTACAGATCTGCGCTTGCGCATCTAGTCACACTCGTCAGTGGTCACGTAATCACATCATGCTTCTTCCTGTCTCGTAACTCAGACAGTCATCGAACAGATTTAGAGCTTTGTTTTTGTTCTGTTTGCTCTTACTGATCTCTCTCTCTCTCTGTGGGTCCGACAGGGCGTGTTTGGGAGAATTGTGAGCGTAGTCGAAAGTCGTGCGAGGATTCAAAGACTTTGAGAGGTTGGCCCATGATGGCGAAAAAATAGCGTTCCTCTCGCTTAAACACACGGTGATTTTCGTCTGTCACCGTAGCAGACGCGCGCAGGACTTAGAGGACAGAACTAGAAGAGCAATCGGGGTAGATAGTTCATGTGTTCGTAGCCAGCAGATAACGGGAAAGCGATAACAACAGAGCTTCATTATGAAAAAACAGTGGAAAATAGGGGACTGGGCAGCTGAGGCTGAGCGGGAAGAGGAAGAGGAAAAAGCGAGGCAGGCAGCACCATCCGTATCTTCTTCAATGGAAGTTTTCCCTATCCTCGGGGAGGCTTTGGAAGTGAAGCCTAAAAGGAGGACGCAGAAACAGACATATTCCCTCTCAGAATTGACTATCGGCAAACCTGTCGGTCCTGGCAGTAGAACACGGGTCATGTCTGTTTCGCGCGGTCTTACAACAGATGAAATGATGATGTTACCTAGAGCTCCACGAGACAGATCTGCTGAGGAGGAGCAGCGAGGTGACCTTGGTGGAGCTTTTAGAGATTTAAGAGACTCTAATAGGTTAGAGCGTGAATACTACGGGACTGTTGGTCATGCACGAGACAAACAGGATGACGCATTTCTTCATGGCAGAGAAAGAGACGAGCCCTCTCGGGCTGATGGAAGCAGTGATTGGACTTCTACCAAAAGGCCTGTGTATAATGGAGAAAAGCAATCTAAACTGAGTGATCGAGAACCATTGCCTCCTTCTCGTGCTGATGCAGTTGACAATTGGGGCTTGGCTAAAAAGTCTTTGTCCATGATAATGGGCAACGCACGATCAACTGGAAGGAGGGAATCAGTTGATCAGCCCTCTCGTGCAGATGAGACAAGGGATTGGCTCTCGGCTAATAAACCATTATCCCCACCAATGCCACACACAGGAATTAACGATGCAGCCAGTTCACACTTACGTGCAGATGAGACAGATAACTGGTCAACTATGAAAGTCAAACAGGCTCCACATCTACATGATAGAGGCGAGGACAAATGGGGAAAAGGGTCAGAGTTGCAAGCTCCTAGAGAGCCTTACAAAAGACCCCTTGTAGTAGTACCAAGAAGCCACCAAACAAGTCGTGAAGGAGGCTCAAATACAAACACTGAAGGGACAGATTCAGCAACAATTCACGAAAGCAAACCTAGTCCCTTTGGATCTGCTCGTCCTCGTGAAGAAGTACTTGCTGATAGGGGGCTTGGTCTATCAATGTCTAACAGTGGGTCTCAATTTGGAGAGCAAAATAGCAGACCCTCCAGTAGCCATCATAACAGAAATGAGACATCGGAGGGTGTGCAAGAACCTCCTGTGCAGACTAAACCCAGGGTCAACCTTTTTGCAAACCTTAGGCCTCGTGAAGTCGTTCTGCAAGAAAAGGGGAAGGATTGGAGGAAAATGGATTTTGAATATGAACACCGTGGTGTGGATAGGTAACTGCCTTATCATTACTTGAATCAGCTTCTTATTGATTGCAAATTGTGATGTCGAAATGTCTGTATAGTAAAATTTTTGCCATTGTGCTCTAAAATGCTATACATTATTTTGTTATCTAGTAGGTTGATAGGTTAAACTATGTCTCATTAGAAGCATTCCATGAATTTGTGTGCATTTGGTTCCAGTATCAGCCTAAGATTGAGAGATTTTGTTAGCGAACTTTTCTTTCGAAGATTCATATTTGTTCTCTAATTATGGTGCTGTTTAGGAGTTTGAGAATCATGTTTTGAGCCATTTCCCTGTATAATATGTCGTGCTTCCTTTGGGCTTGTTTTGTTTGCGGATCATCAATTTTCTCATGCATTTGTTCTGATATGAAGCAGGTTAGAGCTTGTACAGGGGATGCGATAAATACATCAATGTCGATAATCCAAATTTAATTCATTTTCTATGAGTTCATTGTTTGCATTAAAATTATTAGAGTTATTAGAGCTTCACTGTGTTGAGGTTGAATTCATAGCTCACTCGTTTTTTTTGCTTCTCATCCTAAAACGAATTATTCTTTACCAACCCTCTCTACATAGTTTGCATATCCGCTATTATCACGGGACCCCACTATGTCTCCCACTCTCAATCTCCAGTCTGTATGATGCGACCCTGAGTTGGCCAATCGCTACTCGTGAACTTTGTGGCATATAGATGTCCATATAGTGTGGTCTTTGTATGAATCCATCTGACATAATGGTGAGAAACTGGTCTCTGTGGTATGACATCCTCCCCTCTAAAATGGGTGATCTCCATACTCTCTTGATGTAGAGCCTCCATAAGTCCTGTCTGAGCTCCAGATTCCTCTCGCTGCGAGAAATGTGATAGTAAGGTGAGTCCGAGTCGTAATGAAAAGGTGGCAAACTCTCCATATCGAGTGCATCTGTCGCGAACCAAGTTGTGACTTGTGAGTACCAGGCTCTATCATGCCCATTCTGAGATAACTGTATAGCTGCCTCAAAAGCTCTACGAGTGAGTATCGTGTGGAAACTCCCTCACCCTCTGAATGAAGCTCATAGTCTGGAATAGTGCCTCGAGGACCATGGGTGGTGCAGAGAGCTTTGTTCGGATAATGTCATGTGGTATGGTCTGTTAGCTACGGAACAAGCGTGAGATCATACATACATGTGGCCTCTCAATCTGTGTCCACCGATCGGTCGTCAAGCCAGGTTCCCATACTGTCGCTGGATACATCAAGGTGGGGGTGACTAGTGTGTCGAAAAGCCACCCCTTCGTGCGGGGTTCCTAGAAGTGTGCTTGGTGGCACCTCTGCTCTTAACATGGCTGTGGCTGCATACCCTAGGGGGGGGAGGGGAGGGGGAGAGAGAGAGAGAGAGAGAGAGAGAGAGAGAGAGAGAGAGAGAGAGAGAGAGAGAGAGAGAGAGAGAGAGAGAGAGAGAGAGAGAGAGAGAGAGAGAGAGAGAGAGAGAGAGAGAGAGAGGGGTTCATATTGAAATTTAAACTCATTGTCCAAACTTCAATGGTCATGGTTAACTTTTAAATGTCATGTCTCAATTCCATGCCATGGCCTGTGGGCTGAGTGTATTATGTTCTATAAGGTAGTATATCAAGTTTTTATTTGTTTGTAGCACTAAATAGATAAAGGAGTGCTAGATATATATTATTCATGGCTTGTTAATTTGTTCCCTCCCCCCCCCCCCCCCCCCCCCCCCCCCAAATGAATATAATGCTCATTTTTTATTTTCATTTTTTCAGCATTCTTCGTATTAAGCGTTTTAAAACCTGTTTTAAAGCTACGTTTTGAAAACTCTTTGTACTATGCTTGTAAGTAAAGGGTGCTCTCCATCTTGATTTTTCATTGAACTTCTTGAAGTGGCTTGTGATATTTGAAGACGTGCCATAATCAAAAGAAGATGTTTCTTGCATGAAAGCTTATATAGCTTTCTTTCAAGAAATCCTTCACATGGTTTTGCATCATCATATGGTAAATCAAAAGTTGGCAAATTCTCAACCATACCTTTGTCCTTCATAGAATTGAGTGTTGTGTAGCTTATGTTATCAAATTTGGCATGCCATGATGTCATGTTCTCCCTTGGTGTAGAAGACCTAGCAAGATTAGCATGAATGATTATTGACAAAACAAACATTCCACTTCTGTTTTCACCTCGTAATAGATAATGCTTCTCATTCTGTATAAGGAATTTACATGAATCCGTCTTAAAATTCACTTTATAACCATCCGATAAGAAAGTAGGGATAGAAAGTAATTTTTTCTTGATTTCTGGTACATATAAGACATTAGAAATTCTAAATTTACCACCTACTTTTGACTTTAGTATGACTTCTCCAACACCAAATACATCTTTTAATGAGAAATGCTTACTCCAACATTTAGAACTTGATCACGAATGTCCTTAAGCTTTAGAATATGAGTTTGTACTTACCATCAAGGGAGCGCTAGATTGCACCATTTGATTACTCTGGACAAGATTTTAGAATGATGCTTTTGATTACAAGATCATCCATGAAGGGGAAAGAATACAAGTATATACAACTACTACAACAAGCTCCACAACCAGGGACTGATAGGCATGGATAACTAGACTAGACAAGATGCAAGAGATCCCGCAACCTTGGGACCATAGGTATGAAACAAGATATTTGAATTACAAGAACTCTCTTGAGGGAGATGAACTAGATACAAGAAATAATTCGACAAGATCTCATACTATGAGATTACAAGAGGACAAGATTAGATATCCAAGAACTAGACTAGATAGGAATAGAACAAGGAGAAAGACAAGAATTATAAATGGAACTTGGAAAGTACGTACTTGGAGATTGCAACTCCTTGAGCTTCCAAGATTGGCATTAGGAAGACTTAGGGTATATGTGGCAAGCCCTCCTTATGTAGGTGTTCAAGGGAGGTTTGTCAATGATGGTTATGAAATAATAATGTCAAGAATCTGAAACAAGACCCCAAAATGTCAGCATCAAGCAAGTAGACAGTGTAAGAAATTAAGAGCACAGCGGAATAGACTTGTAGACAGAGTTGAGAGAAAAACGAAGACAAAGATAGACGCAGACTGAGAGATAGAGAACTCAAATTCTCAGATTGCCGAGCGTAATGCAGTTACAATGATGGTGCTGTCCACCAGTGCGCTCCCACTGTGGAGCTTAGATGGCGATCTAGACAGACTCTAGATGAAGGGCTTACTAGTGCGCAATGCTATGTAAAGCTCAACCTTGGCCGTGCTTACATAGCTTTTACAAGGCGGTTCGGTATAGATAAACATAGTCGGGAGATACAAAATAGTCGGTAAAATATATGATCCGACAATATCTCCACGACCAGAAGTCCTATCGTCTCGGCCCTACGGGCCGAAGGGATAGGCCCTCCGGACCCCGTAGAAGGGGGCAAGCCCCCCTGTGCACTCCCCTCATTAAGGTTCTATGGGGAAACCGCGCGACGCCACAAGGCCTTTATTTTGACCTCAAATGGCAACCTAATGGCCTGGAAGTTTATGCCCTACCTAACCTAACGGCTAGGCTCACAAAGATCATCTACAACCATCAATGGTCACACATAGACCTCATCTAACTTGGAAGTTAGGATTCCACAAATGTCCGGGCTCTCATAATGGCTTCTCCTCATAATGGGGGCCTTACAACTTAGAGCACCATGGATCATGTGTGGTCACGAGGGTGGAGTATTGAGCATATCTAACAGATAGTTAGTCTTAGGGTTTTGGCACATTCTGGATGTGATGGTAACATTAGTTTCACCAAATTTTGAAGCAATAATTAGATACAGGAAGTCACATAAAATCTAACATTCAATATGGTTTTCGTTGCGTACATGGTACTGTCTCATGATCTATCATGCATGTGTTGGCTGATTGCCTCCTTAGGTGAGCTTTCCTAGCATGATTTTTGCTTTGATAGAGATTCTCCAACTCAAGCCTGACATGTTGTTTTGCATGACCTAATTTGAGGAATAATGTGATACTTCATACCCATAGGAATAACTAAGAGTGCTTGAGCATTTCTAGAATCCCACATGGATTGTTTTTTTGTAGGAAGTAATTTGATAGTATCTTTGGCTTTGAATGATGAGAGGACCTCTTCCTCTTTTTCCTCTTCAACCATCTCTTGGGCAAAAATTGGAGAAGTTACCCGGGTGGTTTGAAGAAGATGCAACATCCTCTGAAGCTTGTCTAGGCCTTGGATATTTGCCATTGACAATATTCCATAAGTCTTTGGATACTTATAAATTCATCATCATGAAACTTCACATAGGATAGTAAGACATTCCCTCAAGTTTGTCTTTTTGTTCCAATCTATCTCTATAATGACTCATTTTGGGAACAAGTTATGTGTAGGAGGTTGTGATACCAAATGTTGGAAGTGAGGTAGGCCCAATATAAATTTCATAGGTATTTCTAAGATCTTTCCAACAGTTGAACCTTAAGTGTGCGCACACATAAACCTTGAACTAAATAAGGTATATGAATGACTATGAGAAATAGACGAGAGACGAGAATGTAACGAGCGATTGAATGCTACTCTTAAAAAAAGCCTACTTAATGAATGAATAACAATACAATGTGTGTAATATACGAAATTTGAGTATTTTAGGGGAGCACTAGATTGTGCCCTCTAAATAGACTAGACAAGATTTCGAAATTATTCTTTTGATTACAAGACACCCACACTGGGGAAATAATACAAGAATATTGAATTCTTACAGGAAGTCCCACTCCCCGAGATTGATAGGTATGGATAACTGGACTAGAGATGATGCAGGAGATCCCACAACATCCTGGGATTGTAGGTAGGAAGCAAGATATTTGGGTTACAAGAACTCCCTTGAGGGAGATGAACTAGATACAAGGAATAATTGGACAGGATCTTGTACCATGAAATTACAACAAGATAAGGCAGGATGTTCAAGATACTAGACTAGACAAGACTAGAACAAAGAACAAGAGTAGAACTGGAATTGGAACTTAAGAAAGTACTTACTAGGAGATCGCGACTCCTTGAACTCCCAAGACTAGCATTGGGAAGATTGAAGATGTATGTGGCCAAGCCCTCCTTATATAGGTGTTCAAGGGTAGTTAATAGTTATCACAGGTGGTTACGAATTGATGATGTCAACAATCCGAAATAAGACGGATGTTAGAATTCAGCAATTGAAGGGTTTTGGCACGTTTTGGACGCAATGGAAGCATTACTTTCTCCAAATTTTGAACCAATCATGAGATATTGAAAATCACATGGAATTTAAGGTTCATGATGGTTTCTTTTGTCCATGACATCACCTCCCCCTCAAGCTACGAGTTCCATGAGGAGCGGTCATGTTCTCTTGTCTCGACGTCATTGGATTTTTCTTATGAAATTCTCGAACCTTGATTGGTTCTCTCTGAAGGTTTTTTGTAGGCTCCCAAATACGATCGTTGATGTCATACCCTTTCCAATGAACAGGGTACTCCAATCTTCCTCGGGATATTCTTGAATCTAGGACATGCTTGACTTTGAATTCTTCATGATCATCAATCTCGATAGGTGGTGGTGGACCAGGTCTCTTCCCCCTCAATGGTGAAATCTGATATAGTTCCAACATGGACACATGGAAAATTAGATGTATTCTCATGGTACTTGGTATTTGGAGCTTCAAGGTGATTGGAATAATCTTGGACAAGACGGTGAACGTCATGGACAAAGGAAACCATCCTGTATCATGGACAAAGGAAACCATCCTTTGTCATGGACAAAGGAAACCATCCTGTGTCATGGACAAAGGAAACCATCCTGAACCTTAGATCCCATGTGAATCCTATATCTCATGTTTGGTTCAGAATCAGGAGAAACCAATGCTTCCATTGCGTCCGGAGTAAGTACTCTCCAAGTTCCAGTTCCTGTTCTTGTCTTGTTCCTTGTTCCAGTCGTGTCTAGTCTTGTATCCTGGACATCTTGTCTTGTCCTCTTGTAATCTCATAGTACAAGATCTTGTCGAGTTCTTTCTTGTATCTAGTTCATCTCCCGAAATGGAGTTCTTGTAATCTAGAGATCTTGTTCCATACTTACGATCCCGGGTTGTGAGATCTCCTGTATCATCTCTAGTCGAGTTGTTCATACCTATCAGTCTTGGGTTGTGGGACATCTTGTATCAGTCACGTATTCTTGTATCGTTTCCCCTTAGTGGGTGATCTTGTAGAGCACAATCTAGTGCTCCCTTGACATTTTGGCAAGATTAGCTTCTATCCAAGACCAGTCATCATGGAGAATGCTTATGAACAGATTGTAGCATCACTTCACAGTCTCCAACAACAAGTCAAAGACCTAACTCATCTACAGACACAAGTCGAGATGGGACATCTAGTGCATGTAGGTGCACTCCTCCAAGAATTACAAGAACGAATCGGTAGTCTTCAGACAAATCAAGGGAGTATGCAAGTAGATCAATGACCTAGTACATCCTTCATGAGGGAACCCAAGATTTGCATGCCAGAAAAGTTCGATGGTGATCGCACAAAGTTTCGAGGATTCTTGCAACAAGTCAAATTGTACATCCGTATGCAGCCTGATAGATACCCTGATGATGCATCCAAGGTCGGTTTTATTGGAACCTTACTCTATGGTCCAACGTTATCATGGTTCGCCCCAATCTTGGAGAAGGATATGGCCGTACTTCATGACTATGAGGGGTTTCTTAGAGAGCTCATCGCCACATTTGGAGATGCAGACACCAGTCGAGTGGCATAACCAAAACTTCGAAAGCTACGTCAAGGTAACTTTCCTGCCTCTACCTATGCATCAGAATTTAGGCCGTTGATATGTGACCTCACTTGGCACGAAGATTATTTCATAAGCCAATTTAGGTGGGGCTTAAGAGATGATGTGAAGGACCTTCTACTCACGATGCTAGAGGTTAAGACATTGATTGAATACATCAACCAAGCTATTGAATGTGATAACCGCCTTTTTGAAAGGAAACAAGAAAAACAAGTAGAAGGAAGACCTCGCCAATGGAAACCCTTCCAATCCACTCCTAGAGATGAGTCTATGCCCGAACCTATTCAAATAGATGTAACTAGGTTCCAGCCTCTAACACCACAAGAGAAACAAAGAAGGAGGGATAACAAGTTATGCTTATATTGTGGAAACCCTTAACATATTGCAGTTAATTGTCCGAACGAGAGAACAAACTCCAGAGTCTCAGCCATCCTTGTAGAGCAGGGAAACGACGAAGTCCAGTTGTAAAAGAGACCGTGTAGCCGGACCATGATATAAGAAAGGGTCTCATAATTCCAGCTATACCCATAGAAACATGTCTTGCACTTGTCAAGTTAATCATGCCCAAGAAGACCCTTTCCCTTACAGCCCTAGTAGATTCAGGAGCGTCCTCATGTTTCATCGATGAAGGATTGGTTAAAAAACATGGAATTCTTGTACGGCGGAAGAACAAACCAGTAATAGCTTAAGTAGTAGATGGACGACCTCTAGCATTTGGGAATATAACCATGGAAACCACACCATTAAGAGTACACCTTGGTGACCATGAATCCCACATATGTTTCAATGTAATATCGAGCCCAGTACATCTAGTTATCATTGGAATTCCATGGTTAAAGAAGCATAATCCAGACATTAATTGGGAAAAGAATAAAATCACCCGTTGAGATATCCAGAAGAATCCAACATATGTCGGAGCCAAAGCCTTCATATATGCAGTAAGGAAGGAACCTACATATATGATCTATGCCATACAAGCTCAAGAATCCAAGAAAGATGATCTAGTACATCTACCCAATCAGTACAAAGGCTTTGCAGATGTTTTTGAAAAGAAGAATGAATATATCCTCCCATAGCATAGACCTTACGATTGCCCCATAGATCTTCAAGAGGGAGCACAACCACCCTTTGGACCAATCTATAGACTATCCCC
>CM035425.1:45730775-45843275 GCA_020310875.1 Ceratopteris richardii
GTGTCTGCAAAAATTTATGATTTTGACTATATTTGACCTTAGTTTGACCATGGTTGACTCTGCTTGAATCTGAAATTCCTCTGAAAATATGTGCAACCATTTTGTGGAAGATTGTTTTTCCAATAATCCCTCCTAACCTTTCACAAGGTGAATGTGCGAGGATAATTATATATTTTGTTGGCTGACAAAAAATGTTGTTAAAAATTTGTTATATGGTGCCATGCAAGTGTCTACAAACAAACAAAAGGACCATGATCATGACGAGCGGTCCCATACCACAAATCAAAAGGAGAACTTAGACATCCCATACACTTCTTATCTAAATATTTGCTTGGAAGGATAGAGACAAACAAAGGGATAATAGCTATCACATTTAAATGCATTAAATGCCAGAAGATAGTATGTAGACTCTAACATTCTTCCTCAACTTTGAAGGTTGGTGAGACCTATCAAGTATCGGTCATATGTTTTCATGCACACCTATCTAAATAACACAAAATATACAAATAGAAGAAAATGAAAACCTGTCCACCATAAGGTTTTGAATGTAGATATGTTTCCCCTCCTTGTTTAAATAATCCTGTCCCGATAATCTTGCAAATCTTCATAAAAATCTGATATAAAACTTGAAGACATGTTAAGAACATCTGCAAAATATGTGATTGCTTATGCAATAGAAAAGGAATGATGTGATCTCTCCTGGCGCAAACTTTCTTTGTTTCATTACTCGGAAAGCTTCTGACAACTGCCTATTTTATGGACATGCTGCCACCTGCATCACTTGTGTTTGCCGTATTGGTCTTATCTTTCTATGATATGCACTATTCTCAACATGCTCTATGTGCCATATTTCAACCTTCTCTGATATCAATTGTTGGTTTATAATGCCCACAATCATTATAAAGACAAAAATGAAATAGAGACACGAGAGAGAATAGACAAAGTCATAGAGAGATGAAAGAGCAAAGCTCCACATGTATGCCATATATTCCAAAAGAGGAAGTACATGGATAATACAAAGATTCATAAAATTATGCAAATAAATGCACATGCTGCTGCATATCTTCATAACTTCACAATCTCCATCATATGTAGATGATCTCCTCATGTATAGATAAGCTCCAAATCAATGTCCTCCTTGTTGTAGAAGAAGAAACAAAAACCGTAACTGTTGACCTCCTTGATGAAGTAGAGAAAACTCTACTTCTCCTCTCCTCCAAGATCGGAAGAAGATCTCTTAGGCAAGCTCCAAGCTTGAGCTCCTTGAAGTGATGGTTATAATGTCCATTCATATAGCTTATGAGCCAACATGAAAAGCTGTCCAAAAAAAGCCTGAAAAAGCTACTTCTGGAATCCTAAGTATAAAATTTACGATTTCTAACAATGGTGTTATCTTTTGCAAATATCTTTTTCGTGGTTGTTTTATGTAAAAGCTTTCAGTCATATACATCTTTAATTAAAGGAGTCGTTTTTTTTTTTAAATGGCACACGAACAATCGTTGGATTAAAATACTGAGATGTTGTCATGTGCCATATGAAACGTGTGCAATTTTAAATTACATTAAGAAACGTGTGCACAATGAGGGTTTGACTTCTGATGACCCAAATGAGGTCATATAGGCATGTGTTATATATCATTGGAAGCTTTCTCGCTTCAAGATTATGTAATAAAACCCTCTTCCAAATTTTGACCATTTTTGTCCGGCTTTTGACCCTTCCTTGACCTGCATATTCCTCGATCTTTCTTTGCACATTGAGCTCACTCGTGGAGGATCACACACATTTCTAACAATCCTCTCCTAACATGACACAAGGTGAATATGTTAGGTAGATATATTGTTAGTTATTAATTATTTAGTTGAGTACAGTACCTCTTGTTTTTTCACATGCCATACCAAGTATCCACCAAAACACACAAGGACCTTGAACATGAAGAGCACTCCTGCAACATACATCACAAGGAGAACTCACACATCCCATACTCTTCTCAACCAAATACTACAAAAGGATGCTAGGTAATGTCATGGGCACAAAAGAAACTTTCTTGATCCTTATATTTCATGTGATGTCCTATATCTCATGATTGGTTCAGAATTTCTAGAAAACAATATTACCATTGCATCCAAAACATGTGAAAGCCTAAGATCGACAGTCCTGTGCTTGATTCTGACATCCGAAGGTCTTGTTTGGGATTGCTGACATCATCGATGACATAATCAAATTGTAACCGCCCTTGAACACCTATATAAGGAGGGCTTGGCCACATACATCCTTAGTCTTGCCAATGCTAATCTTGCCAGTGCTAGTCTTGGGAGCTCAAGGAGTGTGGATCTCCAAATACGTATTTTCCAATCTTGCCAACACAATGCAACGTCGTGACGCTTAAGATTTGCTAATCTGATTGTATTATAATGGTTTACAGACCTTTCAAATGTTTGTAAAACTTCCAGAGAGTCATAAAATAACAAAGATAAACAAATTGACTTATCTGTTCGCTGCTTATGGTTAATCTTTTAACTTTCCAAATCTTCAGACCAGATACAGAGCAAGAAGTGCTGTTAAAGGAAGAGATCAAGAGGCTTGAAAAACTATGCAATGAGGAGGCTTGTGGTGAACAAGATGTGGACAGACAGAATCTCCTTGAAGAATTGCATATAAAAGAGAAACAACTGGAAGCATTAATCAGGGAGCTGGATGACAAAATGCGCTTCTCTCAACAGCATATGGACAGGCCTGCATCTCGTTCTGGGCTTAGTGATGGTGGCAGGGATTATGAAGTGCCTGTTCGACCTGCGTCCCAATCAGGAAATCGGCCAAGAAGCCGACCGGGCTCTCGATCTGGCATTTTTGATGTTAAGAGGACATATGAACTATCAGAGAGGCCTCGATCTCATTCTGGTTATGGAAGGTCACATGCTGAGTTAGCAGATAGATGGTCTCGTCCATTTCAGTTTGATGGAAATCAGGAGAATTTGGAGAGAATGAATTCTTGGACTGGCTCAGGTGAAAGCGGAAGAAGTTTTAATTCACTTAGAAGACAACGACAACGTGCTGCAGCAGTGCCCACACAGGTTGGAGGAGCACCTGAGTATTTTCAAGAGAGTGGCAGGCCAGATATCTGGACAAGTGCAAATGATAGACAAGGGAACTGGCGAGCTCGTGAGCATGTCAGATGGTAGCCATCCATGACAAGATTTTGAAATTGTTAAGACCCCTTTTTGGCCATTATTATTTGCTTTTTGTACACATTCCTTCATTTGACATAAAGGCATTAGAAGCACTTTTCCACTGTTTGGCTTTTGCGTGTTTCATGCCAAGCATCATCTCCCCCTGTTTCTTTTGCCAAGTTTTGGATTAGAGTGGCTTGGATCCACAGTGGACTAGAAGATATACATAAAATGCATCTGCTAGTGGAACCCAGGATACTGTCCCCTGCTGTTTTTCTGGAAGTAGAAAAACTTCACCCACAATAATGGTCTAGGATCTTGGGATTTCAGCAGGGATTGTAATATTGCTAAGTGCTACTGAAATGTATACAGAGCAAGGGTGACATACTCTAAGAAATCATGTAATTTTGTTTTGAAAAATTGTTTTTTGTGTCTGTATCAAGGATTTTTCATGCTGTTAAGCAGGATTTCGCTAACTGTAGTGTGTTTGCTGATGCCCATAGTGAGATTGTCATGGCTATGATGCAGCTTGAAATTCATTGCAATCTTCTCATGGATCTCCGTGGAGCTAAAAGAAAATGTGCTCATGTACAGTAATGTTGTTTTGTTGTATATGATGTGCACATAGACAGAATGGTGTGAAACTAGCACCATTCATAGGTGCGTACAGAATCATTTTGAATACTTGTTTTAATGGCATCCAATTCTGGACTTTCATGTGGCATTGTAGATGTGTTTGAGATATCCTATTCATAAATTTTTGGATGATGATAATTGTGCATGACCTTAGTTTATGCATTTTATCACATAATTCTGATGACTGAAAATGGTAGTAAATCCAGACAAACAGACTAAAATCTAAATTTTAATTTATGAACATACATGATGAACACTGAACATGAAAGTAAATGCTTAAGCAGCAATCATCAAGCTTCATTGACTAGAGTTTCATTATCAGGATTGAAGTACGTATATTGTGAAGATCAAACTTCCAATTATGATCTATGTGTCGGGATGTCATACATGCAATGAATCGATCATGACTTGTCATTCATATGTCAATCTGTGAAGTTATGAATCATCATCAAGGCCCTTCTCATCTCCAGACTCAACATATCATTGGTCTTTATAAGTTTCTGATTTGTTTGGGAGATGAGATTCTCTTGGTTGCATACGACTTAGGAAGACTTGTTCAAAAATGTGACATGAAAGTCCAAAATACAAAGATTTAAGGACCAAGCAAACATAGGAAAATGCTTTAGCTTTTGAATATAATGAGAAACATTATGTTCATTCATTCTAGAAAAGTATAGACTAAATACATTCCACAAGATAATCTCAGGACGATGTTTATTATCTCTTTGTTTGTCCTTCGAAGGAACTTTATAATGAACATGTATTAATAAACTGATGGTTAACTTGTCTATCTATACCATTTTATCTAAATAGCTGCATTTTTGGATTATTGGTTTAGCCGGAGGATCAAAACTGAGAACCCAATTTATAAACTTAATATGATCAACATCAATGTAATTGCACAAATTGAATTTATGGATTTAAAAAGTGAAACGTGCTTTATCTACTCGACTCTTTATATGTTTACATTTCCTAAAGAAATATTGAATAGACTCGAACTTTCACACAATTGAAATTTTGTTCTTGCAGAACTGCACTTTTCTATATGGACACATTTTGAATCCTGTTAGAATAAATCTCCAACCAAAACCATGGTTAAACAATGTTTTTATAGAACTGCATTTTTCCATATGGACACATTTTGAATCCTCTCAGAATAAATCTCCATCAAAAACCATGGTCAAACAATGGAGCGGATCAATTCTTAGGTTATTAAATCTATGAAGGTTGCATTGTGAATTACATGTGGAAACTTTTGTTTTCCCATTTTTGTACATAAACCTTGGTGTTAGACATAGGTCAAGTGGGCCATTGATCTATGTGTATGGGACAAGGGCAAAATAGCCAAGGTTCTTAGCTCAAGGGGTGTCCTAAGATTTTTAAATAGGTAGTAGCAGAGTGTGCATGACTTCATACTAGAGTGCTTTGGAAGCTACCTAATTTTGGGAGAAAGAAGATAAGATGGATGGGAGGAGTGGCACACACATCATTTTCATGTGGTATTCTTAAATTTGGCATCTAGAGCCAAGGTTGGCCATCTTAGGAAGAACTCATAGAGTTAAGTCTCATATGAAGGATTATACAAGGGTTTCAATATCATCCTCGTGGAGGAAGCATTGTACCTTTGGAGGATGAAACAACAAAAAAGTGTTTTTGAGCCCCCAAGGGAGCCACATAGATTGAGAGGGGGAAGGTCTTACATGTTCCAATGATGCTCCATTGTCGTCCACACATTGTAAAGGTTATATATAGTCTTTTCACAAATGCTTTGTCATATGATATTCATGGGGTGTGACTCATCTGTTGAAGAAGGATGCCACATGGCATCACCTGGGCACTTACCCTTTGGTAGAAGAGAGAAGAGGAAGTCTCATATAGGAGAGTCTATTATTATACTACTCTTGAGTAGTCTTTCTAACTATAACATGTTCTATAATTTTGCTAGCCATGGCTGCCCTCGTGCGCGATCGATGAACACAAAAGATGCGCATCTTTTTAACCTCCCAACTGTCGAGCTTGACAAGTTCTTGTGAGAAAGACTACTCAAGAGTAGTATAATAATAGACTCTCCTATATGAGACTTCCTCTTCTCTCTTCTATCAAAGGGTAAGTGCCCAAGTGATGCCATGTGGCATCCTTCTTCAAAAGATGAGTGACACCCCATGAATATCATATGACATTTCCTTCCCCCTAAAAAGCATTTTCGTTCTCGAAAATGTAGATGAAATGTCTGTAATGGTAGAAGTAAGTGCTCGGACTCCTCTGAATCCCATGTACTCTATGCACATGGTCATCTATATGTGTGTTGTTTCCCCATATCCTTCCCCTTAAGAAGTCTCATATGAGATCATCTCAAAGGTAGGAAACCGTCTCAGTAGTGCCCACTATCTCCCATATACGCTTAGCTTCCAAACCGTGACTCCCATGATATATAACATCATCAAAATGACCTAAGTCCATATGATGTATCCGCTATGGAGTAGTAGTATGAAAAGTACGTGCAAAGTGCCAAGCATATAGGCTCGACCATATCATATTGGAGATAATAAACCGTAGAATCTTTTGAAATATAGAACAAAGTCTTATGTTGTCTGTCTTACATGCTAGCGGCCATCTATGGCACAACCACTTAGAGGGACAAGACTTTTACTCTACTCTTTCACTCATATGGAAAGGAGGACATAGGGGCTACTTGTTTTCTTTGCCTTGTGGTTTTGGAGCCACATAGCTGAAAAGAAAGGAGTAAAAATGACAACTTCAAATGAAGATCGAGAACAGGAAAGGTGCAAATTGGATGCACCTAATCCATATGAAGAGTCTATATCAAAGAACATTCTTTCCATGGACTCTCCGACACCATCGTTCCAAGACTAACAAGATGGAGTTTTATCTTAATCATAGGTATGAGCATTTTTGTTATTTTTAGGAATTAAGAGACAAGGGTGACTCTCTGAGAAGGGCAAGGAAGGAGGGAAATCATGCATATGGAGAGAATGAGATATATACTCTCATCTTGAATCAAGGATTCCCTCAATTTTAAGAAAGAGAAAGCTTTAGGTATCTCTAAAATAGCCGTGTTCATGATTTTCACATAAATTTCAGGCACTATTTTTGATAAGTAGCCAATTTGAGGAAGGAAAATGAAGTGGGATTTTTCTTAGTTTGGTAGGAAAAATCATGCATACATATAATATGATGTATGGAATTCCATATAAGATTAAGAAATTCAAAATATACATCAGTATGATGGGAGTTTGAAGCTTCACAAGACCCCCTTCCATCACTGTTGAGAAAAAAAATATTTCAGCACCTGAATCTAAGAAATTTCCATTTTGGAGGAGGGAAAAAGAGGTGCATTAGCTATGGATAGATGGGAAAAATTATATATACTGAGAGTATATTATATGGACTTCACAATGGAATCATAGAATTCATTAAAAGAATAAGTTAAGGAGGATTTTTAATTCCTCAAAGACTCCCTTCCCGCACTTTTTGAAAAAAATTCAGATGTTAATTTTTACCAAAATTCACTTTTGGGAGTAAGAAAAGAGACCATCTAAGAGGCTTCCTATGGATTAGTGCATACATACATGAATTATGGTGTATCTATTACTATGGAGAATGAGAAAATCCAAGAAAAATCCATATTAGGAGTGGATTAGATGCTTGCAAAAATATCCAATCCAACTTTTTACAAGAAAGTAGAAATCTTGCTTTATGCCTCTTTTGGGGAGCAAATTAGCATGCATGAAGGGAGGATTTGGAAATGTGAAAATAGGCCCGAGCGTCTTCATATACTCTCTGAAGTTATGGAGAGAATTCTAGGATTTTCTTGATGGAAGAATGCTTTTGGGCACTCCAAAAATCACATTTTCACACTTTTTCCAGTCCCTCCAGCAGTCCACTAGTTTCGCATGTCTCGCTTGGAGAGGCCATATCTTGTGCTAGAAAACTCCAAATTGGATGTCCTATGGCTCATTTCGAAGAACACAAGATCTATTTTTAGATTAGAAAAAGAAATTTTGGAAATTATGTATTTTTGTAGGTCTGAATAGGTCTGCAAAGTCTGAATAGTTTTTGGCAACTACCTTCCGGGAGCCATATCTTACAAACCGGGAAGGCGATTGAAGTAGTTTCACTTCGAGCCACTTGCAAATGATATATCATTCCATGATTATTTGCAGGTCCTAAAAAAGTTTTTGCAGGTCTAAAGAGGGATTACAAATGTATTTTTGGGTAAATTTGTATTATTTTGGTAATCATCTGACCATGCTTTATGTTTTGGGAAGTGATCCGATGTTTTCAAACACTTAAAAGTTCATATTAGGACCTGAGGAGGAAGATGCAGAGGTCTCGAAACTCGTCGAAAAGGATTGGATGCATGCAATTCCAATACCAAATCATTCAAGGACGTATGCTTTATTTTTTCAAGCATCTTACTTTATTTTATGGCATGTTTTGTATGGACATGCATGGATTGGAGTGCATATATCCAAATTGATCATTGTTTCAATTCTAAAAGTGTGGATCAACATGCAAGAAGTACACTTTTTGATTGTTTGCAGGAAAGCTGGTTGCAAAACTACATGGTCATTGGTTATGCAACAAAGAGATTGTTGCTAGCATTTGTTTTTATGTTTTTGTAGGTTATGAAGTCCATGTATTAGTTTATGCACACCCATGGACTTGCCAAGCCCTATGTTTTTTGATGGCCTGTGTGCCATTGAGTTTATGGTTAAAATTTTTTGGGACTCCATTTCCTTAGGGATATGTTTGAAATTTCTCCCACCTCATGGCATTATATACGCACTTACCTTTAGGTAAGAATATTTCTACAAACATGAGTAAGGTATTAGCATGTATTTGATGGACTTAGTACCATCCTAATAGTATACATAAGGCAACTTTAGTAGTGACAGGATCCCTACGCATAATCCTTATGGATTTAGACCATAGGATTGCTAAGGGGAAGGAGCTAGACCTTCACTATTAGGAATGTGCACAAGAAATCCTATAGGTTATACGAAGTTGCATAGAGGCATGGGAGATACATTTATCATAATCTCCAATGTACTGAAGATTTACTTATCTTCAAAAGAGTCTCACAGGATGATTAGGAGACTATGGGGTATTATGAAGAATACCCACATAGTGACTAGTTTCACTCATGCACATCACTTGAGTAAGTAGTGACACATTCCTGCTACACTCCTAAGGAAACCAATTAGATGGGATCACATAGATGGGTTTCATGAGAGAGAATTGACGGGTGCTATGTGATTCAAGTGATGGTTAGGAAGGCCACATGCATGGCACTAGCTCTATGACGTAGAGCATAAATCCCTTAGTCAAGAACAATTGGGGTACCCAATACATATATGTATGCTGGGATCTACAGAGAGGTACTTTGACCCTGTCTTTGTACCTAGGAGCAAGTTAGTTCAGAATAAGAAAGAAATATCCATTGTCACATGTTGAATAGAACCAAACTAACTTGTTTGAAGAAATGGGACTCATTTGAGTCTATCGATATGATTTTAGGATATGGGATTCAATAGAGTCTACCTACATATTCCATTGCATATATATGGAATATATATTCGGTTTAGTATAGGTATGAAACCATGAATTGGAAGAAGGTTCCACTGGTATGGGATGGTGGAAACTACTTCCCTTTGAGTACTCTTCTTTTATGGATAGGGAGAAAAGGACTCATCATTCATGGTGGCATGTCTTACTAGATTAGAGGAGAGCTCTTAGTAGACATATCCTTAGGATTGGGAGTTATCCTTCATAGTTTAGGGAAGATTTATTCTTCCAGTAGAGAATGTGATGGGTGATTTTATCACCATTGGTATCACATACTCATTTTCAGGTTTTCAGGAAGGATAATTCTGTTACTTCGATTGGATAGTATAGATCCATGCACAGAGGATGGTTGACAGAGATAGCTTTTTAGTATCGATACACATGTGTTTATGGTATCATGTCATATCATGGTTGACCATTTTAGTAGAGAGCTTTGACCCTTATAAGGAATTTATTTTCTCCACTCTTCACTACTTACACCTTCATTAGTTAGGGGAGATTTGTTCTCCATCTTCATAGGAATATATGTAATGAGGGATTATGCATTAGTTATGGAAGAGAGGACTAAATGAATTCACAAGTTTCTCTTTTAAGGAAAGGAGAAAGTGGGAATTAGCTTAGAGATCGACGAGAGATCTCACTTTAGCTCACAGGTCTTGCTTTAGCTCCTGTTCTTTGAGAGAGAGAGAGAGAGAAGGAAAGGAAATTATGATTTCTTCACAAGTGAAGAATATAGCATGTTTTCCTTTAGACAGAAGAGGTGTTTAGAAAACATCTCTTAGTCAATATTTCAGAAGGAATTTGTTTCCTCTACTTTTCAATGTAATTTTCCTTCACATGGGATTTTCATTCTCCACTATTTTGGAAGGAAAAACATGGAGAACAGATATGCATGTTCTCAATTATGGATGACTAGAGAAATTTGATTCAATATAATATCTTTCAAAGGGAAAAGGAAAGTGGAATAGAGTCCACTACCAGAGCTCTTTTCCTTAGATGAGATAAGAGAGAGAGAGAGACACTTTCACTTTCTCACGTTTAGATTGTCTAGATAGGAGTGGTATTCTTCTATCAAAGACAAGAAGGAGATATCAGATAATCATGATGGTTAGATTGAGTCTCACATGGTGACTCTAGAGAGAAGAAGTTATGTTTATTTCCAGTGATGGTCTTTGAGTAGATGAGATGATCTAGTTATTGATATTAGTGAGACTGGGAGTAGAGTTATGACTCTTCTCTTTAGGGTTTCTAGGAGATAGGGATATATCTAACCTATTGGGATACCAAGCTCTTAATTGGTGTTACATCATGGGCATGATGTGTAAACATTAGTTAGGAGGATGGGTACTTAGGGATTATCTGAATCTCAAAGGGAATGTTTGTTGCATTCATATGGCAAACTACAAGGAAGAAATATTTTAGAGTTTGCACTAGTGCTAGTAGATGCTCTTCCAATAGAACCTAGTCCAATGGTAAAGGATAACAAACCACAAACTTTTGCATTCACATGACTTATTAGTTGTTCTATGTTTTTCTTTTTAGAATGAATCTTGATGAGGTTGTAACTCCCATGGAAGAGGTCGAGCTTGAGTGACCTTATACTACGGAGATTACGAGTCTCAATGCTAAAGTTAGAGGCATGGAGGATACCCTTCAGAAGATCCTCCAAGCAATTAACAAACCAGAGGTGCCACCCATCGACACACCTATGCAGATGGAAGTTCCATCTACTGAACCATCTAGTTTACAAATACCATTGATAGATGTGGGGGCTTCTTCTGGTAGAGATGTCAGATGGCAAGTGAAAGATTTAAATCCACCTAAGTAAGACAGACAAGTTAGTGCTAGGACGACATATGCGGTAGAGCAATGGATAAGTGGGAACAGTGTTTTTGGCTTTGTAATATTGAGGATGAAAAACAAAAAATATAGCATGCCACTTACAGTTTGATGGATGTTGCTCATCGGTGGTGGAGGAAAATAGAGCAAGATAAGATAGAACCTACCACTTGGGCAGAATTTAAAGTTATATTTTACAATAATTTTGTTCCTCCAGATGAGCGTACCAGGGCTCTAGATGCATGGTTTTTTCTACAGCAAAGATAGCTTTTAGTGCAGGAGTATGCAGACAAATATAGGGAAATCTTGTTGAAGATTCCAAATCAGGTGCCTAATTTTCTTCAGGTACATAAATTTGTTCCTGGGCTTAGGGAGATGTTGCATCCACTTGTGCACAAGGAGCACTGACACACTTTAAATGAGGCAGTAGAACTTGCCTTGGTGTTGGAGGATGGGTGACGCTCTCGATTGCAACCTTCTAGACAAAAGAACATTCGGACAAGATTCAAGAAGCCCATATCTTCACTTCCAGCAGCCAACAGACAGATGAATGTCATTCAGACTTCCAGCCATGGGAAGAGAAAAGTAAGTGTATCCACGACAGATAGAGCTTTTCAAAGATCCAATTTGACACAACAACAGAAAGAAAAGGCTCGCCGTGAGGGTCTTTGTTATGAATGCCTAGGTGGGCATGCTTATAGGATGTGTCCTAAGAAAAAGAAGAAGATATTTGCAACGATGGTGGTGGAGAAGCAGCAATCCTCGCCATCCACTCCATCATCTCCTTTGGATTTTGATCTTCTGGCTACACACACTAAGATGGATCCTCCATCTAAAGATAAACAACCCATCTTAAATATAACAGTTACTAAGAAGGTTAAGAATGTTCCAGATGTGGTGTTATCCCTAGTAGCTTAGAAAGGGTAGTAGTTTTCAGACACCGAGTTAGTTGTCATGATTGGGAAAGTTCATGGATATCTCGTGAAAGTTCTATTTGATATAGGATCCAGACATAACGTTATTAACTCTTCCTTAGTCAAGAAACTAAAGTTGAAGACTACTCTATCGGCATACACCTACAGAGCAGAGTTGGCAAATGGGAAGGGATCTGAGACATTGGATCGACGAGTTGTCGGATTACCAGTCCAGATACAGACTTATAGAGATGAGTTAGATTTTGAGATCACCAGGTTGGCTAGATTTGATCTTGTCCTCAGTAAACAGTGGCATGCAAGTAAGAAGCCAACTATTGATTTTCAGACTCACATATATCAATTCAATCATAATGGTTGCCGCATCATCATCCGTGGAGAGCCGGACGTCAAGGTGTACAAACGAGCATCTACCTCTGCGATGGTAAAAGCAGAGTGTAAGTATTTGTATTTCTTATATTTTGAGCATAAAGAGTTGTTAAGTTTACAAATTCAAACTAGTATGGAGGCTCAACTAGCTTCTAGAATGAAAACTGAATTCCAACACTTGTTTCTTTCAGAGTTACCTTCAGGTCTTCCGCCTCGCAGAAAAATGGAGCATAGGATTGAGCTAGTACCCAGAGCTCATCCACCGGCCAGATAGCCATATTGAATGAGTCTACAAGAGGAGGTAGAAGTACGTCGTACCATCGAGGAGTATCTTGATAAAGGACTCATCAGATCCAATTATTCACCTTTTGCAGCCCGAGTGCTTTTGGTTCGCAAAAAGGATGGATATTTTAGGATGTGTATAGACTTTAGAGCATTAAATAAAGTTACAATAAAACACAGATATCCAATGCCTTGCATTGATGATATTTTGGATGCACTAGGAGGTGCTATTTTATATAGTAAAATAGACTTAAAAAGCGGTTATCATCAAATAAGAGTCAAGGACGATGATGTACATAAAATAGCTTTTCATACTAGATTTGGTCGTTATGAGTATCTTGTAATGCCTTTTGGTTTAACTAATGCTCTAGCTACTTTTATGATGCTCATGAATGATATTTTTTTTTCTTTTATGATCAGTTTGTGGTTGATTTTGTAGATGATCTGTTGGTTTATAGTAAAAGTTTGGAAAAACATGAATGTCATTTGCGTACAATTTTTCAAATGTTGGATGACAACACTTTGTACGTCAACCCAGAGAAGACACAACTATGTTTATCTGAGGTTGAGTACTTAGGACATATAATTTCTGCAGATGGAATTAGAATGGATCCACGAAAAGTTTCTATGATCCTTGGTTGGCCGATTCCTCAAAATGAGCACCAGTTGCAATCATTCTTAGGATTATGGGGCTTCTATAGGAAATTCATTGCCAACTATTCACACATAGTTGTGCCATTGACGGATCTATTACAGAATAATCAAAAGTTTGTATGGACTAGTGCACAACAGAAAGCTTTTGACACAATGAAATAAGCAGTTTCAAGTGCCCCAATTTTATTGGTGCTAGATCCCCAAAAACCTTTTGAAATAGAAACCGATGCTAGTGGCATCGCAGTTGGTCAACTTTGATTCAGGATGGAAAACTAGTAGCTTTTGAAAGTAAGAAACTCTCTCCAGCTCAGAGAAATTGGCCTGTCCATGAACAAGAATTATATGCAATAGTCCATGCTTTGAAGATTTGGAGACACTATCTATATGGTGCAACTTTTAAAGTATACACAGATTATCACACATTGAAGTATTGCTGTTCCCAACCTGATCTTTGAGGGAGACAGGCTAGATGGGCTGAGTTGATGCAAGAATTTCATATGGAAATTCTATATAGAAAAGAAAAAATAAATACAGTTGCAGATGCATTATCTCGTATTTTGCATCAGATTAGCTTCACAATTCTTGATAGTGATTTGATCCAAGAGATCAAAGGTTCATAGCTTGAAGATGATTATTGTCAGTCTATAAGCTACAAGTTATCACAAAATGATAAAGATCAAACATTCTCAAATTTTCAAGTGGAGCAAGGTTTGCTCAAAAGAAAGGGAAAGATTTGTGTGCCTAATTCCCAAGAAGGGAAATTTAGAAAAGAGGTTATTTTTGAGAACCATGATGTACCTTGTGCAGGACATCCTGGTATTGAGAAAACTTTGCAGTTGATCAGACCTTGATCACTGAGGACAGTGATCTCTAGAAGGGGGAGAGAGTGTTATATTTATTTAGACCTCCATGGTCTACCATTGGTCTACCTGCATTTGGTCGAGGACCCTACCCGGGTCAAGGACCAAAGCTCGGGGTAGTGAAGGCTCTAGCATGGATCTTCGAGGTTATTCCATGTCCTTAGAGTGGCCATATGAGGAGTGTTTGGACCTTAGAGAAGATTCTAGAGGTGCCAAGGGCAAGGGCTATTTAAGGTTGGGAGGAGAGTGGCATTGGTCTACCTGCATTTGGTCAAGGACATTAGCCAAGTCAAGGACCAGAGCTCAAGGGAGCCAAGGCTCTAGCACGGATCTTCGAGGTTATTCCATCTCCTCAAAGTGGCCATATGAGGAGTGTTTGGACCTTAGAGAAGATTCTAGAGGTGCCAAGGGCAAGTGCTATTTAAGGTTGGGAGGAGAGTGGCAGGTAGCTAATTGGGATCTTTCAATGACCATGTACAAAGAGTACATGGGGTTTAGGGGAAGGAAATGTCATATGATATTCATGGGGTGTGACTCATCTTTTGAAGAGGGATGCCACATGGCATCACCTCAGCATTTACCCTTTGGCAGAAGAGAGAAGAGGAAGTCTCATATAGGAGAGTGTATTATTATACTACTCTTGAGTAGTCTTTCTCACGAGAACTTGTCAAGCTCGGCGGCTAGGAGGTTAAAAAGATGCGCATCTCTGTGTTCGTTGATCGTGCATGAGGGCAGCCATGGCTAGCAAAATTATAGAACATGTTATATGCTTATAAACTACATCAAGGCTCACAATTCTCCTTCAAGCGTTGGCAAAGCTTTGGCAAAGGTAATGCTTTATATCTTCATATATGCAATTTCTTGAGTCTCTTAGAAGATGCTAAATTATTTTCTAGAGCTATGAATTTAAAGTAGTTTGTTCTGCTCAAATTTTTTATTTGGAGCCATTTCATCCTCTGTTTAGAGCTCATAGTGGGATCCAATAAAAAAGGGCCAGTTTACAAAATTTTAAATTGATTTTATTTTGCATCTTCGTAATAGTTCATATCTAGAATTTTAAACTGTGTACTATTGATGCATGAAAACTGTGTTCTTCTGAGTACCTATTGTCAACTAACATAGTGTGATAATGTTCAAGTAGAAGTATTGCTTCTAGTATTTTTGTATTGTAAACTGTTGTAGAAATCATAAATACTGATGGAATGAACCAATTCATGAGTGATAAGTTGAAGAAGAATAATTTTCATGCTTGGAGTTTTAGAATGATGAACTTCTTGATGGGAAAAGGCTATTGGAAGTATGTTGAAGGAGACAATGAACACCTCGTCTCCCCCCTCCCCCCACAATTACCACAAAGGAATCAAGCTGCACAACAATTAAGAGCATATGAACCATGGAAACAAGAAGCATGGAAGGTAATGTATTGGCTATCTACTAGCATACAAGATAGCATGATGGGGCACATACAAAATGCAAAAACTCCAAAAGAGGCTTGTAACAATTTGGTCAGATTTTATGAGACCGATACAAAGATGCTAAAATTGTAGCTGAAGAACAAGCTACATATATTGGAGAAAAAGTGCATGTCGATAAGTGACTACACCTTAGAAATCAAAAGTATATGTGAGCCACTTGCATCTAGTGGTGTCAATGTAGATGACAATGATAAGTTTGAAGTGTGCTTTTGTGGTTTGGGAGCTTTATAAAAGAAGTTCAAAACTTCTATTTAGCCTAGGGAGAATATCCAAAAGTTTACTGATCTTGTATCCATGCTCGTAATTGGGAAAGGAACCTTGGTGAAGACCCAAACTCCCAAGAAAAAAACTAGTTATGAGTAGCTATTTTACTTTGGTATAGCAAGAGGCTGAGGCAAAAGATTTGGAAGTGGACGAGGAAACAATAACCAAGACCATGGTCACAACAAACTAATGCAGGATGTAGAGGAAAATTTTGAGGCAGGGGAAGTTAAAGAATCAAAATAATAGAAAGCAACAAAATAACTATGCATCCATGAGTGCATATGATTAAGAGAAATTGTTTATGGTCCAACATCATATGATGAACACAATGTCTACTGGTGTTTAGTATGCCAAGCATGCCAATTCAATAAGTGGTCAAGAGCATCATTTTCACATGATAAACATGTTAGTGATAATGTGCTAGAGATAGTGCATATAGATGTTTGAAGTCTTGAAAAGATCACATCCATTGAAGTTTGTAGGTTTTATGCTACATTCATTGATGACCATACTTGGAAAGTATGGGTATACTTCATGAAGGAGAAGAGTGAAGTATTTACTCACTTTCCACAAGGAAGATGAATAAACTTGCACAACACATAGAGTGAATTAATAATTGAAAATGTACAAATGATAAACAACATGTTAGGGTTATAGACGTGAAGACATCCGGGAGAGAAAACCTCATAGAGAGGAAAAAAAGTGCCTTCATGGTCCTAAGTGTGTTCATACATATCACCACCAAAATATATCAACAAATCCTTCCCTCGAGAGTGATGCAATGAACAAGGAGCAGACACTCATATATAAGGAAGTGCCAAACTATGTGGACTCAAATCAATCCTCGAAAGGAACTAAGCCCAAATCTTGCAAAAAGCTTTGAACTTCTCCCCAGGCAAAGCTTTTGTGAAAAGGTCTGCAACATTATCCTATGTGGGAACGTAAGCCAAATTGAACTCTCTAGCAGAGAGTCTCTCCTTGACATAATAATAGTTCACCTCAATATGCTTTGTGTAAGCATGGAACATATGGTTCCTTGCAATTGCCAGAGCACTCAGACTTTGGATAAAGATGGTGGTGTCAAAAGAATGACCAAGACCCCCCCATCCAAAAGGTGTCTGAGTCACACACACTCAACAATAGCTATGAAAGATGTTCTACAATCAGCCTCAGAACTAGAAGTGGCCATAGTAGATTGCTTCTTTCTCAACCAAGATATGCATGAGCTACCAAGCATGAAGCAAAAATTATTAGTGGACACAAGCATCATAGTGACCAACTTAATTTGACCTAGAAAAAGCATATAAATATGGTAGTAAGGATCCCCCCTTGGGATAGAATAATCCAAGTAGTAAAGTAGCACTCAAGTAGTGAAAGATGTGATTAAGTGCTTGCCAATGCTTGACACCTAGGCTATGCATAAACTTGCTCATATGAGATTAAAAGAAAAACATCAAATGAATCTCTAGCTTCATGAAGGTTTAACTGCAAAGGTATCTCCATGGGAGTGGAAATAGGTTTGCAATCTTCAAGGCCAAAACATTGTAATAACAAGTCAATATATTTTATTCGAAACAATCTATTCCCCTATCAACTTGCTTAAAATGAATGCCCAAACGATGATCCAAGTTCCCCAAATTTGACATCTCAAAAGGGGCATACAATGTTGAAGCTGAAGAGGACTCTCACCTAAAGGAGCAGCTGCAATGAAAGCTCTGATAGGTGAGTAGAGTGTGTAGGTTAGTGTCCAGGTGAGTGTCCAATTGATGGCGCAAGAGAGCAGAGAGAGAGAGAGAGTGAAAGACATTAGGTGCAACTATTTTGGTGGGTTCTCCAAAAAAGAGGAAGTAACCCTAACTTTATTTTAAGTCATTATTTATAGGACTTGGCCAAGTTCACATTGAATTTGGACAACATAATAAATAATGAACATGATGAGCCTTATAAAGGCCTATACAAATGTATACAAATATGAGGGGTCATTTAGGCCCTTTAATCCAACAACCTCCCACTTAAAGGCATAATGACGCCTTTGAGCTACGTGACTCCCACCATCTATATACATAGATGGTGTTGTGCTTTGGGCAAGCGCTTGGTAAGGACATCTACAGGATTCTCTGACGTATGGACCTTAACCAATGTGATAAGGCCATCCTCAAGCACTTCTCAAATGAAGTGATACCACACATCAATGTGCTTTGTACATGCATGAAACATTGCATTCTTTGCCAAACATGTAACACTATGGCTGTCACATCCAAGCATAGGTGCCTTGCTGGGCAAACCAAACACTGCATAAATGTGTTAGCCAAATGGCTTGCTTGGAAGCCTTAGTGGCTGAGATATATTCAACCTCCATAGTGGACAAAGCAACAATATTTTGCAGCTTAGACACCATGAAATAGCACCTCCTGCAAGAGTAAATATATATCCACTTTTGGATTTGCGAGTATCCACATCACCAGCCATGTCAGAGTCACAAAAGCATTTCAACTCTAATGGATCTTTGCCATAATAGATACATTTATTCTTGGTCCCTTTCAAGTACCTCAAAATGGACTTCACTGCTTCCCAATGAGCTTTGCATGGATTAGCCATGAACCGACTCACAACTCCCACTGAATGGGCTATATCAAGCCTAGTAGAAACCATAACATACATAAGTGAGCCACACGCTGAAGCATAAGGCACATTTTGCATGTCATTGATTGCTTCTTGTGTTTTGGGACAATCCTCCTTGGAAACTTTAATATATGGCTATAATGGAACTCCAAGAGTGTTTACATCAACCATGTTAAATCTGTCCAGCACCTTTTCAATGTATTTTTCTTGTGACAATACAATAAGTGCTGATCCCTTTATCTTCTAATCCTCACTCCAAGGACATGCTCTGCTGCCCCAAGGTCTTTCATTGAGAAAACAGATTTCACCTGCTGTTTAAGAGCATCTATGGTGGCTCTTTTCTTTCCAGCAATCAGCATATCATCAACATATAAAACAAGAATAATACAACTGCCATCTACATCAGTTTTTGTGTACAAACAATGATCAGCATGGCCTCTTTTATATCCTTGTTTGAGCATGAAAGCATCAAACTTCTTGTACCACTGCCTAGAAGCTTGTTTCAGCCCATACAAGCTTCTATTGAGCTTACATACCAAATGTTCCTTTCCAGGAATAAAAAACCCCTCGGGCTATTTCATGTAAAGATCTTCATCAACATCACCATGCAAGAAAGCTCTATGTACATCCATTTGGTCTAATTCCAAATCAAGAGAAGCCTCTATAGCAAATAACACTTGCAAAGTAGTCATCTTCACCACAAGAGAAAAGACTTCTTGAAAGTCTATGCCTTTGGTCTAAGCATATCCATTTGCAACCAACCTTGCTTTGTACTTGGGCTTTCCATCAACTATTTTGATTTTATACACCCATTTGTTAGGAATGGCCTTCTATTGCAGAGCAAAGAAGCACAAAAGCGGAGCCCCAAAATTTTCAAATTAATAGGCATAATTTTTCTTCTTCAAAGTCTTAGAGAATTCCCTCAAGCCATGTAAATGCACTAGAGGAGTCCTCTAGATGCATATTCCAACTCATTGTAATATATCCCTTGTAAATTAGTAGGAAATTCAATTTTTTAGTAATAAAGTGCCGGTCTCTTATGTGAAAGGACCAAATTTAGGGCACATGTATATAAGTCACTTGGTGACTCTTTGTAGAGACTTTTTGCCATTGTGAAAAAGGAGAGCTCTTGATTTTCGAATTTGCTTCTTTCTTGTAGATTTCCATCTTCTCTTGGATCTTCTATGTGTGTGTAATGCTTGGAATGTGTGTGTAGGACTGTTGTCTACCCCTCCCCACTGTTGTTGAGCTACTGTAGTGTGTGTGTGAGCTTGTAGGAGTTGTAGCGTGAGTGTGGGTGTTTCTCGCAATTCACTATTTTGATCATAACTTGAAGCACGGTCAGAATCGAGTGAAACGACCTCCAATAGAAGCGTCTCATCAAGAGCTTCGAAACGAACCCACTATTGGCCATATTCGAAGTTTGGAGCTGGGAGAAATCCTCGATTTAGTGAAAACTGCTGGAAGTGGTATCGGGAGAGACACTTTCAGTATTTCAGTGAGTTAGAGAGGTGGATTAGTCTGTTCTCATGCACGTAAGCTGAACCACTTCATTTTCCATCACATGTGCACATGTCCTCATACACTTGGTTAGGTCGTTTGATCGGATTGACAAATAAGCGTGTGTCAATTTTCCACTATACGCACTTGTGTGGCAAATGAGGTATAGTCTCTTTGGCACAAGTCCTTAAGTCTTCGTGACTTAGGTACACATGTTTTTGGCACCGTTGCCGGGGAACACTCCGCCAAGGTGCCTTTCTGATGGTTATAGCTCGAGTGTGATGAAATCGTACTTGTAGAAGTGAATTCGTTCAGTGGAAAGTAGTCAACCACTTCAGCACTTGTTACTTCACATCCCGGAGGTGTGTGTAATGAGTTTTTAAGTTTAGGGTTAGTAGGAAGGGAGAGAAGGAAGAGTTAGGGTTAGGTTAGGAGAGGAGAAGAAGAGGAGTGAAGTAGGAGTAAGTCAAGATCACCAAGAAAAAATCCCAAAAAATTTGCCAAGATAGTGTAGTTCAGGTTCAGTCATCAAAAAGTATAAAAACCAAAAAATTTCAGTTCATTTCTCAACTGTTCAAAAAGTAGTATCGTGGGCGAGCAGCGATCGGTATCGTACGTGAGGTATCGTGTCTTTCAAGCTATCAAAACTAGTTTTTGAGCTCAAGGTGCAAGCAAGACTCACTGAGGTAAGACTCCATAAGATTTCATTGACAAAAACACTTTATAAGTGCATAGAAATGTGATTATTTGCACGACCGGTATCGCGGGGAGGGACTGTGTGTTTTTTGAGCTTCTTGGAGGGAGACAGTAAGCTAGGAGTGAAGAGGGGTGAGAGAAGAGTTAGGGGAAGCAAAATTTTTGATTTTTTGAGGTATTTTGGCTTGAGTATCGCGATCGGTTGAGTTTCTGGTATCTTGATACAAAAAATTCCCTTGTATCGTGATACTCGTCAAAGTATCATATCGTCGGTTACTAGCCTTGGTATCACGATACCACTCATGTATCGTATCATCGGGTTGGTATCGCAATCTCACTTTACCAAAGTGGTATTGTATCACGGTCCACTTTTGGTATCATATCGTGTCGTGTCTAGTCTAGTATCGCGATACCATACCAGTATCGTATCGTGCAAGTCGGTGGTATCGTATCGCCACTTGCAGTGGTATCGTATCCTGCGGTTAGGAGGTATCGTATCGCATAACTGCTGCTATCATATCGTATAGTTTCTAGTATCGTATTGTCCCCTACTCTAGTATCGTATCGTCAGAGCATCCAGTATTGTATCGCTCAGGTCGGTGGTATCGTATCGCCACCTGGAGTAGTATCGTATCGTGCAACCCCAAAAACCGTATCGTCTCTCATTCCGGTGTTGTATCGCGATACCATTTTTTTATCGTATCGTCACCTGCTGTGATATCGTATCGTGTGAGAAGGTCAGTATCGTATCGTGCTTATTAGCAGTATCGTATCGTGCAAATACTCAGGTATCGTATCGAACCAAACTCCAGTATTGTATCGTGCCCTTTTTGGTATCGTATCGTTCGAAAAGTGGTATCGTATCGTCTAGATTTTCAGTATCGTATCACCCCAATTTTAGTATCGTATCACGAGAGTTTCAGGTATCATATCGTGACTGGGCTAGGTATCGTATCGTCTACTCTGGAGGTATCATATCGCCAGTATAGCCAGTATCGTATCGTGCCCAACAACGGTATCATATCGCCTGTTGCTACAATATCGTATCGTCTAGGTTTCAGGTATCGTATCGTGACTAATTTGGTATCACCTAGAGTGGTATCACCCAGAGTATTTGAAGCATTTTGAAGGGAAAAATTGAGGCATTTTAAGAGCCACTTAGGGAGAGTTTCAGAGACCTGGAGAGCCTCAGGAGGGTGAATGAACTTGAGGTCAGGGAGAGTGCTAAGTAGCCGGAGAAGTATCATATCTTCCGTTGGAAGTGCTGCTTAGGTAAGTCATTGCTCGGCCTATTCAGACACCTCTAGTGACTCAGAGGAGGAGATACCCATGGCTTCAGAAGACATGCAGGGACCCGCTCCAAGTAGAGACTTCATGACCACTGCGGAGGGAGAGTACCGCACCTCCTTACAGTACGTTTCTACTAATGCCCATGAGATTCCCATCTACCTGGATGGCTTAAACAGATCTGTGGCTAGAATGGTAACTTCCATGGCTGCCACAATTGTGCCCAGACCGGCTGTTAAGTATGAAGGAGGAGCATACATGGACAAGATAGGTCACATATACATAGTGACTGAATTTCCCGATTTGATCAATGAAAGGGGAGAGTTAGTGGGACAGGAAAACTCAGGGAGACCAAACCCTGAGGAGTTAGTGAAGATCCCTAGAGGCAAGTCCCAAGTGACGCGAGTCTTGAGAGGAGACTTGATACCTCAAGACGACTACCTATTGGAAGTCTATTTGATCCATGGAATGGACTTGTTGCTTCAAACAGATTCACTAGCCCAAGGAAGAGAAGAAAGCCCGATGACATTTTATGAGCTAAAGGATCCAGAAGACGAGGCTAGAATAACATACCCAGATAAAAATCGAAGAAGATATTGGTTGGTTGATGCCATAGACAGGGCTCAACTGAAATACATGGGTTTGCCTGTATTCCCTCAGAGAGAGCAGGTAACCACCTCTCAGAACCCCTTTGGAACCCAACAAGAGGCAGAGCACACCATGTCAGGACAAACTAGCCAACGGAGTATTCCAAACCGTACTCATGTACAATTTGCGAAACTAGGTGTGCAACCACACAATCAGACCCACCCAGGAGTAGGTAATCAATACCGACCACTGGTAAGACCATGAACACCAATAGGAGTACAACTTGGAATACCCCCAGTTAGACCAGCAGTTCGTGCCTTCCCTGTAATGCCTAGACCGCCAGAACCTATGAGAAGATTGAGACCTATTCAGGTGGCCAAATGCGTAAGAAATCATTATGACGGATTGGGAGAACCCTACAATCATATTGCTAAATTTAAACAAGTTCTAAGGGTAGAACAAGTAGATGGCTTCTTTGTGTAGTATGAGTCTTTCGGACTCACCCTCACAGGAACGGCTCTGACCTTGTTCCAGCCATTAGACCCCAACCAATTTGGAAACATGGAGCAATGTTTTCAGGAATTCAGTGGGGAATTCACTAAGAGAGGGATTAAACACAATTCTGCGTCTTTAATCCATAGCTTTAAACAGAACCCTAATGAAACTGTGAAAACGACTGCCCGAAGGTTTAACTAGTATGTTGATAGATGTCCAGCTGTAGAGAGACCCACTCAGCAAAAAATGATATCATTATTTTTGGATGGACTCATGAATGGAACCCTAAGAATGCTAGTTTACGTGAAGAGGTTGCAAACACTAAGTGAGTGTCTTCAAGAGCGCATTGACCTAGAAGACAATCTAGCTGAGGATCTCAGGAGCACATCTAGCCCCACTAAATTAGAAGAATCTCGGAGTACTATTACATCCAACTCCAATAATGTGGAGGAGTTAGCAGAGCTGGTAGCAAAGAAATCGGGAGTCCAAGGATAGAGAAATTACCAACACCCAACATTAAGAGTGCCCATGTTATGAAGATGTAGTCTATGTGGAGGAGATCACCCTACACACATGTGTGTGCGAGGAGGGACCAGTGCACATCAGACATATCCTTACAACAGACATCTCCAACAAGGAACTGCATTGTATTGCCACATAGAACAAAAATACACCAACCACACCACGGAAAACTGTCCATTCAATAGGCAAGCACGACCTTTACAACCACCTCAGTATCGACCATATGGATATCCACCTAGGGAGCCAAGCAGAGATATGCCCAGGTACAATCCCTACTCAACACCAATAGGAGCACCGAGACCATACGAGCAAGTACCATATCCACCACCTCAACCAGTGCTAGGACCACAACTGTCACAACCACAACAAGTGGTACCCGTGAAGTATGCCCAACCAGAAGAAAATTTGGGAAGAGCCATAGTACCAGCCTCAGCGATGACTAGTGTAGAATCAACAAACCCTGGATATGAGCTACCCTCAAGAGATTACTACCCCTATGAAGCCAACATGTTAGAGTATGAACCAACTTATGATTCGGCTTACTATGGATATGAAAGCTATGATCAGGCCTATGGAATGGAGGTAGCAACTTTAATGTATACTGCATTTAAAGCACAACCACCCGTGAGACCACCCATCAGACCACCTGTGCCAAGAGGACCTTGTTACAGATGCGGAGGAGACCATTTCATTAGAGAATGTCCTCGGCCCTACAATCCACCACCTCCTAGGACTTGGGAAGGATACTGCAATGATTGCAGAAAGGAACATCTTTTCAGAGATTGCCCTAAGAATCCAACCAAAGTCCAAGACACTGCACCAATTAATGTAATTGAAGTGATAGAAGCACCTGGAAGTGATAAGGAATACATCGTGCCTCTAAAGGCCATTACTCGAGCTCAAACGAAAGAACAGAAAGGAAAACAACCAGAACGGGAACAAGAAAACAATAGAACAACAAGTCCCAAAATTCAAATTGTAGAAGATTCAGAGGATTCATGTGAGAGTACCCTGAACTCAAAAGTGCAAAAATAGAAAGAAAGAAGAGAGAAGCTCAAAGATAAATGGATTAAAAACAAGAGTCAAGACAATAAGAAACAAACAAGAAGTAAGAAAGAGCATAAAGAACCAGAGATTCGGGAAGAAGTTCCTATCTCACCGCTTATCCGAGAAGCAGAGAAACCAGGATCAATTCTAGCTGACCCAAAACTAGACGACCTAGACATGTGGGTGAAAGCTTACCAAGCTGAAATTAAGACTGGACCAAATGTAGAACAACACGGAAAGCTTTACGCACAAGGCGAATTAGAAAAAGAGATGCTTGCGATATGTCGAAAACTTATAGAGGTAGCACAAGCAACCCTAGAAAAGACTATCCTGACCCTTCCAGAGACGAGGATAGTAGATGATCAATACAAGGAATGTGTCAAAGCCAAAGAACTTAGAAGGAAGGATAACAAATGTGAGCAAGTAAAGAACCAAGATGAACCCATGTCAACAATACCTGACTTGGAAGCTAAATGGCCAAAGGAATTATGGAATAGAATCCGAGAAGAACAATGGAAGAAGAATGGAGTGAGTAAGCCTTCTTTTGAGGAATTGGATGTAGAAGTTTATCAACCAAATCCCAATATGGAAGAAGTATATGAGGAAGTATCAAGAATAGATAGAAATAGAGAAGAAGCTCAGAGCATTTCAACCTTACCGAATTACATGGGAGAATACGAAAAGGAATCCATGATAATCCGGGCATCCACAGTACATGAAAAAGGAAAGGGAAACTCATAAAAGAATTCACACAATCTAACGGAACTTAGGAAGACAAAAGTACAATGCAAAGAGACCGTGGAAGAATTACTTTGAGTTAAACTGCAACTATGGAAGCAATTAGCAAGTCAACTGGAATTAGGGCAAGAGAAGGATGAAAAGGAAAACAAGGGAGAAGAAAACTCATCTAAGATACAAATCCCAGTGGATAAGGTGGGAGAATTTGGTGAAGGAGACGAAGGTAATACGTGTCTATCTGTCACTTACAATGGGTACATGACCAAGGATATACTAGACACAGGAGCTAGAGTAGAAATCGCCACCAAGGAGATTTGGGAGAAATGGGGAAAGCCTGCTTTACGACCCACACACATGAAGCTCCAATTAGCAGACAGTCATGTGGAGAAACCCTTAGGAATACTGGAAAGAATCAAATTAACCACCTGTGGAGTTGAGTTCAAACACAGATTAGCCATTTGTAAGTTTGAAAAGGCTAACAATTATGTAATGATATTAGGATGACCCTTCATGAGACAAATGCGGATAGTGCAAGACTAGGGGAGAGATTCATTATACCTACAACATCAAGGAAATACCACCAAGATAAACTTACATACATTTGCATATAGAGATGTCCCTCCACTACAATGGAATCCCATACACAAAGAGGAAGACGACCTATCAATTCATAGTGTTGGATCAAGCGATCAATCATGGATGCACGAGGACGCTCAGTTATGGATGTGTAAAGAAGCCAAGAAAGAGGATAGTAAAAGGCAGATGTGGCCAATAGGACATCCTAACTACAGACCTGTAGAAGACCCAAGGTACATGCCTCAAATCTTTCCTGATGAAACCTTTGAGCCGCATGGATGGATGGAAATCTTAGCCACCTTAGATGTGTGTGTGAATGAGGAAGTACTAACTATGAACGAGTGCATAGATGAAGAAGGCTATGATGTGAATTTATATATGGTTGTCCTTCAAGAAATGGAAGCGGGAGAAATCTTGGAAAAAGAATGGAAAGAGGAATATGAGAGTATAGAAATGGAACCAAAATTCGATTCAGAAGAGAGCTATCTAGACACAATTTGAACTAAAGATAAGCAGGAACCGACAAAGATTTTGGCAATAGAGGCCGCCCCCAGAGTACAAGAGCAAGAGGAAAACACGAGTAAAATTGGACCAAATCCAGATCTTTTCGAGGTTCCGGAGCATTTTAAAAGTTATGAAGTAGAAGAGAGAAAGGTAGCCATTCAAATGCCTAAACAAGAGGCTCGAGACGGAGAAGCATACGACAAAAAAGAACAAACAAAAAAGATCATAGTGACAGTGGAAGATGGAGAAGAAAGATGCACATACATAGGTAAAGATGTGTCGGTTGAAGAGGAAGAAGAACTAATACAATTGATCCAAGAATATCGAGACGTATTCGCATGGACATATAAGGATCTCAAGGGTGTGGAACCCTCAATTTTCTCTCATAGAATACCAATGACAGCAGATGCAAAACCATCGAAACAATGCCCTTATACATACAATGAGGTCTATGTTGCTAAAATTAAGGAAGAAATAGACAAACTAGTAGCGGTAGGATTCATATATGAAATAGAACACATCAAGTGGGTATCGCCACTAGTAGTTGTGCGTAAGAAGAACGGAAAATTGAGAGTATGCATTAACTTGAAAAATGTCAGTGCAGCCACCATACGTGACAGCTACCCATTACCCATCACTTACCATCTATTGGAAAGAGTTGCAGGGAAAGAATTCTATAGCTTCTTAGATGGATTCTCTGGATACAACCAAGTAGCCATAGCTACAGAGGATCAACATAAGACCACATTCACGACTGAATGGGGAGCCTATGCTTTCTGAGTGATGCCTTTTGGACTCACTAATGCGCCTGCTACTTTCCAACGGCTGATGTGTCATGTTTTCAAGGAATTCCTGAAAAAGAGCATGGAAGTGTATGTAGATGACCTATGTACATATTCAAATCAAAGGTTAGCCCACATTCCTGAATTGCAAAAGATATTTAATAAATACCGACAATATAGAGTCTGCCTAAATCTGGAGAAGTGTGTCTTCATGGTAAGACAAGGGAAGATCGTAGGACACATAGTCTCTGGAAAGGGAATTTCCACGGATGAAGACACGACTAAGGTCATCTTAGAGCTTCCTAGACCTAAGAATGCAAAAGAGGTACAAGCATTTATGGGACATTGTGGATACTACTGTCGATTTATCCACATGTATGCCATAATTGCCAAACCCTTTTATGGACTCTTAACTCAATTCACATGGACAAAGGAATGCGAGAAGGCATTCAATGAGTTAAAGAAGAGGCTTAGCATGGCTCCAATTCTGAAAACACCGAAATGGAACAAACCTTTTCATATTCATGTAGACACTTCTAATTACGCAATAGGTTGTATCTTAGCCTAACCAGCAGACGAAGGGAAGTTAGATCACCTAATTGCCTATGCGAGTAGACAACTGAATCAAGCAGAGAGAAATTATACCACCACTGAGCGAGAAGGATTAGGAATGGTCTATGCAGTGAAGAAATTTAGACACTATCTCTTAGCCAACAAATTCAAGTTCTTCATAGACCATCAGGCTTTATTGTACCTAGTCAATAAGCCCTGTAACACTAGAAGACTGGTAAGATGGTTCCTACTGTTGATGGAGTTTGACTTTGAAGTGATAGTGAAAAAGGGAAATACTCATGTAAGAGCAGATCAACTTTCTAGGTTAATGCACGGAGAACCACCAAGTGGAGTGCCCGATGATATGCCAGACACTTATTTGTTTAATCTGGAAGTGTGTCCCAAGTGGGCTGAGAAACTAATTTTGATACTCACTCATGGCCCACAACACCCAATCAATAAAGAGAGTAAAAAGGAAATTCTATAGTCGAGGAACTTGCACATTATTGCTAGAAGTGTGTACTATAAGGAACCCAATGGTGTATTACTAAGATGTGTTGAGGAAGACGAACAATTGAAGCTGATTGAACAAGCACATGTGAACAAATGGAGGACACACAAAGGAACTCATGAAACCATTAGGGATTTTAAGGGATTAGGAGTATACTAGCCAAACATGCCTAAGGATGTCCATGATTATGTGAGTAACTACACAGAATGCTAGGAGAATATTCCCGAGGATCATATATCCATACCTTTCTCAACAATAGCACCCAATTGGAGCAAAACATTAGTCAAATTCCTAAAGACAAGAGAGCACGAGGAAGGAGTTAGCTTGGAAAAAAAACGATCCCTAGAAGAAATGAGCAAGGATTATGTACTTATGTGTCAACATTTGTTCAAGAGAGGAAAAGACAACCAATTACGGCTATGTGTGCATGAAGGAGAGTATTTACCTGTATTAGAGATGGCACATGCAGGTGCGGCAGGAGGTCATTTTTCAGCCGAGAGAACCGTAAAAATGATCCTCTTCGTGGGCTTGTGGTGGCCAACTTTACATATGGATGCAGAGACATATGTACGAAACTGCAAGACGTGCCAAAGAGCTAAATATCCAATTAGGAGAGATGACATGCCTTTGAGACCTATGGTTTGTGCTAGAGCATTTTCTAAATGGGGTATTGATTTCATAGGACCCATTAACCCACCGGCCAAGGGGTCACATGCCGAATATATCATAGTCGCCACCGATTACTTGACAAAATGGGTAGAGGCAAAGGCTACTAGAAAGAACGATGCTCAAACCACGGCTAAGTTTCTTTTTGAGCATATATTCAATCGATTCGGATTACCAATTGAGATTGCGAGTGATCGAGGAACACACTTCATTAATGAGGTGATAGAGTCTCTAATGAATGAGTTTCTAGTGATCCATAAAAAATCAGCCCCATACCATCCCCAAGCGAATGGTCAAGCAGAAAGTTCCAATATGGTATTATGCACAGTATTGACAAAGATTGTCAATAATGGGAGGTATGACTAGGACAAACAATTGCATCATGCAATTTGGGCCTTCCGAGTCGCGTATAAGACTGCCATTGGAACTACCCCATTCAATCTGGTATATAGGCAGAACACAATTTTACCAATTGATTTTTTGATACCCACCTTGAGAGTAGCCCAATAGTATGAATGGACAGGACATGAATTATCCCAACAACTAGACCAAATCGAGAAGCTGCATGAAACGAGGTTGCAAGCTGTCGCAGGAATATATGCAGCCAAGAGAAGACAAAAGGCATATTATGATGCACATATAAAAGACAAAGGACTAAAAGAAGGCGACCTAGTCCTGGTCTACACCTTAAAGCAACATGCCAAGAAGTTACAAAAACGCGGATATGGACCTCTAATCATAAATAGGATCTCTACTAGTGGAGCAGTTAATCTAGCCACTTTAGATGGAGACATTCTTCCTAACTACATAAGCGGATGTAGAGTGAAACAATTCATGGAGCCATTGACAGATCAAATGTTAGCACGCCTCGTAGGTGCACAAAATAGGAAGAAAGAGGAAGAATGTATCAGAGAGGAGTTACGACAAGAAGCCCTAGAACGTATTAAGAAACGGAAAGAGTGGATTAGGCAAAGAGACGAATGGTATCTCCAAGGGGAAGAGCCTATCCCTATGGCTAATTACCAAGTCCATAAGTCTGATACGACTTGTGCCTACAGGTCACAACCTTACCTAAACCTAAGGGTTGGCAAGATGGAGTACAAATTGATAGATGTCTTAATAGACTCAGGAGCAGGACTCAGTTGCATACGAAATACGGTCGTACAAGACCTTCAAACGATTATGACTCCCACGAAACCCCACATGCTAGGTATCGGAGGTCAAATCATATAATGCATGGGAGAAACTAATGTATCCCTCCACCTAGGAAATTCTTCCATGGAACAATGAGTCTTAGTGTGCAAAGATGAAGACTTAATAGAAGACTTGATCCTAGGAAAAGATTGGATAATGGAGAATGAAGTCAGCATCCACCTAGCGCAAGGCTACATTTCAGCCAAGATAGGGCATAAGGAAATTTTTAGTCTATTAGGGGAGAAGCCCTCACAGAAATTAGAAGCCATCAAGAGTGCAAAAGACCTCGAGGAAGAGCTATTGGAACATGATTCCAACCCCAATACATCACAAACAAAGCTAGAAGAAGCAGAAAGCTCAAACCCTAATGTGTCCAAGGAGGAAGTGAATTCATCCTATTCATTTGATGAATGACCAGACACTAAGGGGACCAAATCTCATGGAGTTTCTCGTGCTATAGAAAGACCACCAATTTGGAGAACCACCATCAAACACTCACATCCAGGAAAGGCCAAATTCAAATGGGTATGCAAGGATCAAATGCAAGAACCAGAGATTGCTACACCAACTCATGAGGGGAAAAAGGAGGACAAGAAGTCAGCTTCACAGAAATCTAAAACAAAAATACTCTTGCAAGTATGGCTCCCGAAGCCTTTGATTGAAGCTCAGAGAGCACGACAACAGATATGGATTCCCAAGAAGGTCAAACAAGTAGCCAAGCAAGAGATAAGCAAACAGGAGGATGCATTACAACGAGACATTTGGACAACGAAGCCAAGACAGATTCGTCTTAGAAACATGAAGAGCAAAACCTCTATCACTAGCACATTAGAAGAAACAAAGAGAACACATGAAGCTCGAGGAACCAAAGTACAGAAACGGCCTATCAACACGACCACGAAATGGATTTGGAAACCAAAGCAACTCCAAGGAGTGGACCATTGGAACAAAGAAGATTCCAATTGCACTTATGAAGTATCGAATGCACCTAAAGCATGCATAATAGGGCCACATTACAATGCCAAACATTCGGCACTTGATGTACATGATGAAATTAGTGGTGCACATTCTCCAATGGGGAATAGTTCATAACTCCCACTTCCTTAGGAATGGACATACTATGTAAATAAATAAATGCTTCGGCTATACTAATCCTTGTTTTCTTTCAGAAAAGAAATACAAACGTGCGGTAAGTGATCACACTTATAGAATCAAGGGAAACAGAGTGACGGAACGACGACATGTCACTGCAATGCACCGCACAATTGCTATGTTTTCAATTGAAGCTAATGTACTTTTCATTATGAGTGCAGATGGCTTCTGAAGATTCTGAAGCAACTATTCAAGAGGAAGTATTGGAGTTTCCTGTACAGAGTATAACCAAAGCAAAGGGACATCGGTTTAGAGAAGATCAACCGGTTGGGGAATATCTCTTCCTGGTGACTATTAAAATAATGGATACGAATCATCAATTCCCAATTATGTCCCAAGATTTTAAAGTGGTGCATGAGCTTCTGTCGACAATTGCCATCATGAAGAAAGCATGTATACACAAATACTTTTAACTGCCGATCTACAAGACCAACTTTCAAAGATGCACACAAGTCATGAATACATTACAGCCAACACTACATGACCCATTGGTGCCAGAAGCTAGAGTTATGGACAGAGTAGGTGAATGGGTAGTCATCCAATTTACACATGACTTGATAAAGGAAGCTTTTGGATGGGAAAAAGATGGAAACACGGTATTGAAGGAAGAAAGCCGAGCGGCCAAGACTAGAAAATTCACGGACATCAATAGAGTTGACATAGAAGAGGAAGTCATACTCATCCACCAGCATTTCTGTTTTCCAAACATGCATCGATACACCGCCCCTCAAAAGATAATTGTTCAACTACTCTCACACGCCATCAAGCAGATTGGAAATCAAATTAATCTGATTCCATACATACAGGAACGACTATTTGAGGTGAAGAAGCAATGGAATAACAAGAAGTTCCTGAACGGTAGTGTAGCTCTGACCATACTGATCTACCATGCTTTAGGCATCAAAGAGCACCTGCAAGAAATGCCATCATCAACTGCTACGGCCAAATATGCAAAAGTTGCCACAATCCCCAAAAAGAAAAGTGGAGTCAAGATTGTTGAGGAGGCAGAAACCAGTGCTCAACCCAAAATGAGAGGAACCAAGAGACTAAGGGAGGTAAAGCAAGTAGAAGAGGAAGTTCCCGCCACAAAAAGGGCACACATACTTCCAAAGACAAGGATTGAAGAGCAAAGGCCTATTACAGAGGAAGATTTAACTAAAGCCCTGGAAGATACACACAAATATACGGAAGGTCAAATTAATCTACCAGTGCAAGGGCACCATTACCGGCAGACCCAACAAGAAGTAGAAGCTAAAAAGAAGCTCACCAAAGTCCATCAATACAGAGAATTAGGGTTGGAAAATTCAAGCTCATCTTCAGATGCACAAGAAGAACCTGACACATCATTATTAAATGTGGATATCCAAAGTGAATCTAAGGATGATGGACAATGAGAGGAACTTAATGCAGCTGACTACAATGAAGCAGAAGAAGGCATGAAGGTGGAAGACAACACTGCCCACCCCACTCAGGACACCGCAAGCAAGGAGGCAAACCAAGATGGGACACATGTAATCAGAATCAATGAGACTTCCAAGATTCAAATCAAGGAGACAACACTTACAAGAGAAGTGTCAATCAAGAATCCAAAGGAAGAACCTAAAGAAGATACAGTCAAAGACTGAGAACCCTTCACACCGATAAGGGTTGTGGCAGAACCCTCCCCCATGGATGTTACTTTTCAAGGGAGTGCCATGAAAATCATTGATTGAGACGAGGAAAGAAAAGAACCAGCAATTCAACTACAAATCAGACAACCACACAACAAAACTATCCATGTAGAGCAAGGAAAAGATGTGCAAACCGGAGAAGCTCCAAGCATACCAAGAACATGGTTGAATGTCGACATCGCTCAACTCAAGCCAGTAGTACAAGACATGATCAGAACCGCAATGGATACACAACAATTAATGCTTGAGGCTGATGAAAACTATGATCAAGCGATGCAAGATAAGCATGAACTACAAGAAGCCGGTAAGAAACTTTCAGTAGAGTTAAAGCTAGCAAAGGAGCAGATAATACAGAAAGAAAATGAAGTTCAAGAGGTCAAAAATCAGTACAAAACTTTAGAGACGGAAAATGCAAAATTGAAAGAACAACTCCAAGAATTAAAGAAGAAATACGAAGCTAGCGAGGCTGAGAAGACGCGGATGAACGCAATATGTGAAATTCTAGAATCCCAAATAAAGGTATGTATGGAGGAGGCAGAAAACCTAAGGAACAGAAATAAAGAACTAATGACAACTCTTCTAAGTGATCAACCCATAGATGTTCAGGAAAAGCCAGAAAAAGACATCAAGGAATTCGAGGGAAAGATGGGTAAGTATGAAGATCAGCTCAAGCAGGAGCAAGCAGTCATTGCTGACTGGGAAAAGAGGTACATGGAGGACACCGCGACTCTTAGAGCAAAATGGAAAAAAGCAGAGAATCGATATTTAATGCAATGTAAAGAAGACACTGATCACCTCGATATTGTAGTGAAAGAGATTCTCAAAAACAAGGAAACTATTGTTAAATCCGAAGAAGAAATTAAGCAAAAGGATGAGATGATAAACCAACTACAGGAGCAGATAAGGCAGAAGGTAATTGAGGGGACACCACTAGTTCCATCCACAGTGGCTGCTGAGGAGATTGAGGTACGCCCTCTCTCTCCCCCCTTACATCATTCACCGATAAGGGAGGAACCGGAGATCCAAATTGAATGTAAAAATCGGGATATTGTAGAACTGAGCCAACAGGAGAGGGTACTACTGGTGTCCCAACTTACTGCCGAATTTGAAGATCAAATAATCCAAGTCATGAAGGAAGCTAAGATCGAGAGCAAAAACTTGGAACAAATTTTGAAGCCTTTTAATGTACCATATGGCCTCTTGAAAGAACAAACGCGGCAATATATAAGGACGACGACGAACAAAGAGCCTGACAACAACCTCCAGTTCACCAATGATACTTTCAATTACACTCAAGAGGAATTCGAGAAGGCTGATCCTATCTGGAGAAGGAGGCTTTTGGAAAAGAATCCTACACTGCGGGTACAATGGGAAGCATTGCCATATGCACTTCAGGTAAATCCATTCATTTTTTCCAGTACCTGATAGACGCTCTTGGTCGTAATTTTGGGAAGGACAGTGCCAAGGAATCATAAATAATCAATGGCTGAATTATCCGCTCTTACCTAGCCCACCACATAACTACCTACCGACGGAAGAGTACATGGTGAAAACCATGGAATTTTGGATTGCAAGATATGCGACGGTACCTGATTTAGCAGTAAAGATGATGAATAAGATTTTCAGCATGTTCCTGACTGTAATTAAATTCTTCCAACACACGAAGTATACGTTTTTGAACTTCATTGGCATTACACAAGGATCAGAAGCGCTCATTTTTGATCTTTCCACCATCCCGAGCCGCTTAACCCTTATGGCGTATTATTCAAGACTTATGTTTTTGCCAAGCACGCACATGCAGACATTTGAAGAAGCATTCTTCACCGTCTTCTTCAAAATAGATTCAAAATTTTTTGTCAAGACGACTTCGAACCTTAATGCACGACTGGTCGCTTATGAAACTAGATTTTTTGCGGATCACCGACAAGCACCAAAGGATGGAGTGAAGTCCACATAGTGGAAAGAGTTTATGATATTTCATGCCAACCTGCTTAATCAAAGAGAGCAAACTGCCATTCAAATGTACTCATGTCACCACAAAAAGCCTGTCAGGGACGACAGAGTTCAGGAGGAGGGACGTGTGGAAGGGGAATCGAGCAAGAAGAAAAGAAGAAGAAAATCAAAGACCAAAACTGTTCAATAAAGAATGAAGATAACAAAGAAAAAGAACCACCCTCTGCCCAAAGCCCCGCAGGGGCACGCATCAGGCAACAACGCGAAACATCCAGGTCTTGAGGAATGGAATTAAAGGATAGCAAGAACCAGGACATTTCATGGGAAGGACGGACCAGGGCCAGGAAGTATCCATGAAGAAGTGCAAGAAGATACTTGGCAGGTAATAATCCTCCCGCTGAGAACGTGCGTTGGCAACAAAGTAAAGAGGCTCAAAGCAATACAAGTCAGATATGTGAAGACAAAGACAAATCAGAAGACCAAAAGTTAGAAAGAGGTAGAGGCTGAAAAGTTGAAGAGAGTGACTAAGAACAACACATTCTTAGTCACTGGTGGCGTGCATGGAAGCCCAACTGAATACAACAACGCAGATTTGTGATGTACGGAATACCAAGGGGAAAACAGAAGCAAAGGGATAAGATAACTAATTGTCTGACAATCCTTGTTGTTGCTTTGACCATTGAGTGCGTGTATTTAAAACTCTTAGATGAGCTACAAACAAGAAGCAAAAGCCTGTCAAGGGATGATAGAGACAAGGAGGGGGAGAGTGTTGCAGAGCAAAGAAGCACAAAAGCGGAGCCCCAAAATTTTCAAATTAATGGGCATAATTTTTCTTCTTCAAAGTGTTAGAGAATTCCCTCAAGCCATGTAAATGCACTAGAGGAGTCCTCTAGATGCTTATTCCCAACTCATTGTAATATATCCCTTGTAAATTACTAGGAAATTCACTTTTTTAGTAATAAAGTGTTGGTCTCTTGTGTGAAAGGACCAAACTTAGGGCACATGTATATAAGTCACGTGGTGACTCTTTGTAGAGACTTTTTGCGATTGTGAAGAAGGAGAGCTCCTGATTTTTGAATTTGCTTCTTTCTTGCAGATTTCCATCTTGTCTTGGATCTTCTATGTGTGTGTAATGCTTGGAATGTGTGTGTAGGACTGTTGTCTACCCCTCCCCACTGTTGTTGAGCTTCTGTAGTGTGTGTGTGAGCTTGTAGGAGTTGTGGCGTGAGTGTGGGTGTTTCCCACCATTAACTATTTTGGTCATAACTTGAAGGCAAGTTGTCAGAATCGAGTGAAGCCACGTCCACTAGAAACCTCTCATCGAGAGCTTCAAAAGAAACTAGCTATTGGCCATATTTGGAGTTCGAAGCTAGGAGAAATCCTCGATTTAGTGAAAACTATTGTAAGTGGTATCGCGACAGACACTTTTAGTATTTCAGTGAGTTAGAGAGGTGGATTAGTCTTTTCTCATGCATGTAAGCTGAACCACTTCATTTTCCATCACGTGTGCACATGTCCTCATACACTTGGTTAGGTCGTTTGATCGGATTGACAAATAAGCGTGTGTTAATTTCCCACTATACGCACTTGTGTGGCAAATGAGGTATAGTCTCTTTGGCACAAGTCCTTAAGTCTTCGTGACTTAGGTACACACCTTCCTACCTCTGGGTAATTCAACCAAATCCCAAGTATCCTTAGCATGTAGGGCTTTGACCTCTTCTTGCATAACAAGCTCCCACTTGCTGGTATGCTCACATGTCTTTGCCTCTTTATATGTGAGAGGCTCACCTTCATCTATCAACATAATATAGTGCAATGAAGGAGCAAATCTACTTACATCCCTCTTGGGACGAGTAGATCGTCTAACCCAATGATCCACATTGTCTAGCAAAGGGTTTACATCAGGTGGTATGACTAAATCATCATTGTTAGGTTGCTGTCCATTATTTCCAGCACCATTTTCAACATCATTATCTGGCTGCATATGCCCTTTAGGAGCCTCATCTTGCTGTCCATTATCTTCTGGCTCAGAAACCACTCGATCATCAATATTTTCAGTCCTTTGTGGTGCATAATGAGGGTCAACATTGGGCCTAATAGGTGGCTGGTCATGTTGAAATATGACCCTTTTATGGTAATCTCTTGAGGCACAATTGTTTTGAAGCAGCCTTGCCTCATTAAAAACAACATCCCGGCTGCGTACAACTTTCTTAAGCTGAGGTATCCAAATTTTGTAGCCCATCTCACCTTCTTCACCATATCCCATGAAGAGGCCTTTTATGGACTTAGCATCAAGTTTATTTCTCAGCTCAAGCCTTATATGAAAAAAAGCCTCGCAACCAAAGACATGTAAGTGATCATATGAAGCAGGTTTGCCAGACCAACCCTCTTTAGGGATGTCACCTTTCCAAGATGTATGGTACCTATAACGCATAGTGAATGATGGGTAAGTGTGTTCGTGCATGGGTTGAAGAAAGTAGTCATGCCAAGTACTCATAACCCATAGTGAATGATGGGTAAGTGTGTTAGTGCATGAGTTGAAGAAAGTATGTGCCTTGTGCATGGCCTTGTAATGTGGCCCTATGCATGCTTACTTGGGGAATGCATTTCAAAATGTATGGTGCAAAAAGATTTTGGGTCTTGAGCTAAGTGCTCAAGGGTATGCTAACGAAGAGGTTTCCTAATCTACCAGTGTTGTCATGCTACCCAAGTAAATGATTCTTACCATGAAAGGTCGATCGGTATTCTTCTCTTCGTGTTGTACTCCCATCATAGTGATTGACCAATGGCGTCTTTCGTGGTTGATGAATGCCCATCTTGATGATGCGCTGATGAGATTCTTCGAGTGCATGGTCCTGTCTCCTCTCTTCAAAGCAACATTTGCCAAATATTGGGAATTGAATTTCTTTATATTCCTTGAAAAACAACATTGGCTAACTATACCAAGCTTAGTTTCACTTATCCTCTTTAGCTCACCATAAGCAAGAGTCTTTTCATCTAGTATACATACAAGGATTTGTAGGGTATCAGAACTACCCCTTGTAGATATCTCCTTGGATGCTCTCGTACGGACAGTAGTTAAGAATTTCTCAAGTTGAGGACCTTCAAGCTCTTCCCTCCTACCAAGGTAAGGGGAAACAATAGTTGAGGATACCATGTTCATGCAAAGTTCTTGACATCTACTAGATAAGGCATCAATAATATCATCTGCTAGTCAAGATACACTTCTACCAGAATTGATAAATGCCCAATAATCAATGGTTCCACCTTCAATGAAGTATGACTCATTCATGTTCCATGAGCCAAACTTGGGAACAATCTCTCTCTCTCTCTCTCTCTCTCTCTCTCTCTCTCCCTCTCTTCTTCCCTTTTTTTTGAAACAATGTCACAAAACAAGAAGAAAGAGGTTAGTATCAATAAAATAATTTACCTATGTCAAATGTGTCTCATATGCTTGGGATTCTCAAATGTGTCTATGCACGTCGTATAATGTGGCCCTATATTAATGCAAACTTTGGAAATGCATGACCTAAATGGTGCAAAAGGCAAGGTTATGCCAAAGGCACATGGTTGTAACACGTCGAGGCTTTTGATGTTACTTGGGGACATTAATGCAAGCTATACTTAGAGGTGTCCATTGGACCTCGAGATGACAACTGATCATTTCTCCTTATGGGGATCCATTTGAGAACCATGTTCATCTGTGTAGAGATCACCTTGGTCTTCTTCATTTTTAGATGGTTTCTTAAATTTTGTATCCCACGTGGTTGGTTCTTTGGTTCTGTGGGGCTACAAGTGCTTTTGGCTTCCATACCCATATCATTGTTGCTGGTCTTCTGACTCTTGTTGAAGAGGTGAGTTGGTTTGCTTTTGGTCTTGGTGGTTGGTTCTGACCCTTGCCTCGCCTTGGCTTCTTTGTTGAGACTTTTCTCATGTGGGAGAGCATAGGTTGTTGTGTATGTAAGAGCTTCTTGGGTACCCATATTTCTAATTGTCCTTGTTGAGCTACAACTAATTTCTTAGGCACCCAAATATGTACGTGATTGTGGTCAACCTTCATTGACTGATTTGGTACCCAAATTTGGATTACTCTTTGAGATGGATCACTAACTCTATTGGTAGACCATATCTCGTGAACACATTCTCGAATAAGAACTTAGTCGTCATTTGAGCATCATTCTTTATCGTGACTTTTACTTCTACCCACTTTGTAAAGTAATTTGTGGCTACAATAATGTACTCTGCATGGGAGCTTCTAAATGGGGGGTTAATAGGACCAACAAAGTCTATACCCACTTCGAGAATGCATGTCCTCCCATCATTGGTCTCAAAGGCATCTCATCTCTCCTGATCGGATATTGGGCACATTGGCATGCGTCACATTTCTTCACATAGGTATGTGTATCCATATGGAGAGTTGGCCACCAAAGTCCAGCGAATAGAATTGTCTTAATTACTCGATCAGGGCCGAAGTGTCCACCTACAACACCACCGTGTGTAGTTTCTAAGACTTTCAAATAGTATGATTCATGAACGCACAATCTTAAGTAACCATCTTTGCCTCTTCAATATAGGTTGTCTCCTACTAGGCATAGTCCTAAGCCTCCTACTCCATGCTCCGTTTTCTTGCTAGACTAGCCTCATTGGGTAGTGTTCTTGATTTCATAAATTCTACCAATGGAGCACTCCAATCTTGAATTGACGACATGTGATAAAGAGTGGCATGCTCCACTGGGGTTCTCTCTTGACATATTAGACAATTCTTAATCCATTCATGTATTTCTTTGTCCATGCTATGCCAATACACTCCTAAACGTTTTAGATTCTGCAATGTTCGTTGTTTAGAATAGTGATTTCCTAGCAATCCTTCATGGGCTTGTTGCAACCAACTGCTATGTTCATCGTCCTTGACACAACAAGCGAGTACACTTTCTGTATCTTGTTTGTACATGCTTCCTGCCAATATCTGATAGTTTTGTGATCTTACAATTTCATCTTTGTTTGTTTTCACATTCTTATTTGCGGGTCCGAAGGTTAGGATAGGTACCAACTTATTTGCCCATTTAGGAACAACTTCTAAATTGAACAGATAAGCATTAGGTAGTTCATCAGACACTCCTTGTAGTGACTCTCCTCAAGTGATGTGAGAAAGGTGATCCGCCCTGACGTGGGTCCTACCTTTCCTAACCACAACTTCAAAGTCATACTCCATTAGTAAGAGGAACCATCTTACTAAGCGTCCTGTATTGCAAGGTTTATTGACCAAATATAATAAAGCTTGATGATCAGTGAAAAATTTGAACTTGTTGGCTAGTAGATAGTGTCTAAACTTCTTCACGGCATAAACCATGCCTAAGCCTTCTCTCTCGGTTGTTGTATAGTTTTGTTCAACTACATTTAGTTGTCTGCTAGCATATGCTATATGCAAATCTAGATTTCCTTCACGTGTGGGTTGTGCTAGCACACATTCTATTGCATGATTGGATGCATCTACATGGACATGGAATGGTCTATTCCAATCATGAATGGTCATTATTGGTGCTGTGCACAAATGTCTCTTCAGCTCGTTGAAAGAATTTTCACATTTGTTGTTCCACTCAAAATTTGTCAACAAGGCATAAAGAGGTTTAGCTATGATGGCATACATGTGGATAAATCTATGATAATATCCACAACGGCCCATAAAGGCTTGTACCTCTTTAACATTCCTTGCTCTTGGCAACTCCGCTATGGCTCTTACTTTGTCCTTATTTGTTGATATTCCGTTCTTAGAAACAATATGACCTAAGATCTTACCTTGATCTACCATGAATACACACTTTTCTGGTTTCAGACAAACTCGATATTCTCTACACTTGTTGAAGATCTGTCTCAGCTCAAGGATGTGGTGTCCTCTTTCTTGGGAATGAGCACATAAATCATCCACATATACTTCTAAGCTCTTTTGCAAGAACTCTTTGAACACATGACACATGAGCCTTTGGAATGTTGTAGATGCACTGGTGAGCCCAAATGGCATCACACAAAATGCAAAGATTCCCCACTCTGGAAAAGGCCGTTTTGTATTGATCTTCTGGGGCTATGGATACTTGGTTGTAACCTGAAAATCCATTTTGGAAGCTATAAAATTCCTTTCTTGCAACACGCTCCAATAAATGTTCAGTGATTGGAAGTGAATAGCTATCTTTGATCATAGTGGCATTAACTTTTTTAAGGTTAATACATACTACTCACAACTTTCCGTTCTTCTTGGGCACCACTACAATGGGAACACCCATTCAGTATGCTCAATCTCATAGATAAATCTAGCTTCAATCAACCAATCAATTTCTTCTTTTATTTTGGCTGCATAAGTGTCATTATATGTGTAGGGCTTCTGTTTGGTGGGCTTAGTGTCAACCATCATGGGAATCGTATGAGAGCATATTCTCAGATCTACCCCCTTTAGGTCTCTATAGCTCCATGAAAATACGTCCCTATATTCCCTTAATAAAGCTACCAACTCTGCTTCTTCTTCTGTACTTAGATCTTCTTCTACGTACGTACATCGCTCTTCATTCTCTTCAATGGTTACTACAATTTTCTTAGTCTTTTCTTCATTATCATATGATTCTCCTATGATGCCCTCTCTCTTAGGCATTCACACCAAAATTTTTTGGTCTTCAACTTCATATTTCTTGGAATTCTTTGGTACTTCAAACAATGATTCTTCCTCTTCTTGTTTCACTGCTTTTCTATTCTCTTTCTTTTGACCACCTTCACTTCCCTCCTTTGAATTTACAGTTTTAATTCTTGTGAGAGGTTCTTCTTCTTTTTGAGTAAATACTCCTACATCTTCTAGATAGTGCTGATCTGAGTTAAAGCAACTATCCATCACAATGGACTCCAGATCATTGTCGTCCTCTTCTTCTTCTATGACATCACTAGGGTCACTTTCTTCCAACAAGGGATGACACATGAACACTGAGGTATTATATCCCTCCTCATCACAATGAGGTGTCCACTGTTCTTCATTGACAACAATGTCCATGGTGGCTAGGATTTCTGCCCAACCATGAGGCTCAAATTCTTCGTCTAGAAAGATCATTGGTATGCAGGCTAGGTCTTTAACCGGTCTATCTCCTTGAGAAGTTCCTTCTTCTCTCGCTTTTAGGCATTTTTCCTCTTCCTCTGTGACCTTCCACATCCACAAATGAGTATCTTCATGCATCTATGATGGATTAGAAGAATCTTCAGAATGCACAGAGATTGAATCCTCTTGCACCTTGTGGATAGGATTCCACTGTAGGGGTGGTACATCTCGAAAGCTATAATCTTTTAGATTTACTTTTTTTGTGACCCCTAAGTGCTGCAAGTACAAGGAGTTGGTTCCCCAATCTTGTACTATTTGTAGTTGTTGTATGAAGGGCCTTCCTAGCATCATCTCATAGACATTATTTTTACCAAAGTCACATATAGCAAAGGTGTTCTCAAACTCTACACCACAAGTGGTTAGAGTTATCCCTTCAAGCAATCCTAGAGGTCTTTCAATATGGCCGTCATCCATTTGAAGCTTCATTCTGATTGGTCTTAATGTGGGTTTGCCCCATTGCTTCCACAAGGAGATGGTAGCAATTGCAACGCCAGCACCTGAATCTAAGATAGCTTTGGCTGTGTAACTTTGGTAGGTGATTGGAAGATAAGTATTACCTTCTTCACCTTCACTCATATCTCCTATTTTGTCTAGAGGTATCTCTGGTACTTTCTACTTAGAACGTGATTTTGACACATTGGAACCAAGTTCTGGAACTTGATTCGCCACATGATTCCATAGCACTGGTTTTACTTTGAGCAGCTCTTCTATGGTGAGATGAAATTGAACCTTAGTGTTCTTCACGAAGTCAGTGTTTCTTGGAGCCACTGGGTCTTCATTTCTTATCAATATTATGGGAGCTCTGATTTAGAGAGATTCAGATTCCCATGGGCTTGTGAATTGTGGCAACTCTTGTAAAGAATTAGATTTGAAATCTAATATTTCGTCGTCTTGTTGCTCTACTTGATCTTTGTAAATAGATGGAATGTCTTGGGGAAATTGGTCATGAAGATCATCAATTTCAGGAATAGGAGGGGGATTAGCCTTCTCCTTGGGCCACGTCTCTTCTTGTATTTTCTGCAAGAACTCTTGAGAGTACTCTTGAATTGAAACATGTGTTCCATCATCCATGGAATCAGGAACATAAGCCTTTATTGGTGGTAAGCTTTCTCTTTCAACAACTGGTTGAGCCTGTGGAGGTAAATAAACTTGCGTTTTGTTTACCAACTACTCTAATCTTTCTAATACGCCTTGGAAATGCAAACCTGATTTGATAGAGTTTGTCTAATTGAACAATTGAGTGGTCTCGAGTAGAGCTTGAGCTAGATCTACCATTTTCATGCACATTTTTGTTCGTTCAATCTCTAAATCTACCCTAGGATAGCTCTTGTCTAGGTTTGCAAGGGTTGGCCATTCTTGAAGTTGAGCTTGGTAGGCCTTGAACATCATGTCCATGCCTTCTAAGGTTGGATCTGCAAGAACAAACCTTGGTTGTGGTTTATTTACAATGACTGGTGGGGTGGGATGAGGTGGTGTCGATGGAGGTTCAACATGCGAGGAATTTTGAGAGGCAATATCTTCTATTTTTGCTTTTGTGTCTTTCATGATTTCTTCTAGTTCAAATAACTTTTATTCCACTTGCGATTGGCCTTCTCCCTAGTATCCTTCCATGTTCTTGTTTGCCTCTTACTATGCTCTCTTGATTCACTTGACTTTTATTGTTCAACTGGTTTATCCTGTTTTAAGGCTTGTGACTTGGTAACTGCCTATATAGGAGCCACATTACTGCTACTCGAGCTTGAATCTACCACTAAGCCTACCACATTAATGGGTGTAACCTTGGGTGCACTAGAGGAATTCCTAGGGCAATCTCTTGGGAGATGTTCTTTGCCGCACTCAAGACAAAAGCCTTGTATGGTGATGTTTTGTCCTTGTTCCGGAGTTGATGGGTGGCCCTAATATCTAAAACATGGTCCTCTAGGGGCTTGTCTCATTTGTCTCACTTGGGGTCTCAGGTTAGGATTCATATACATGACACTTGAGTATTCTGGCTCCCAATTTGGTTCCATAGGTGGTGCCTCATATTGATATGGATAAGTCTCACTTTGCTCAGGAGACTCTATGTAATAAGGTTGTGAACTATCTTCATGGTTGTAGTCATAACTCTAAGCATGACGATCACTTTGTTAGACCAAAGGGGTCATTGGCACTAATGCTCTATTAGGGTTCTCCTCTGCCACTGGATACTTAACTAGGATCACATTGGTAGGAGGTGGTGGTTGGTTTCCTAGGATAGGTTGTGGCCTATATGGTGCCTAATATTGTTGTTGGTACTGATGTTGATATTTTTGTTGTGGCCTATAATATGGCTATTGGTACTGATTCTGATACCTACCGTGTTGGTAAGGTTGCTGATAAGTTTGTCTAATAGCCTGCCTATTGCACAAACAATCTTGAGCTGTGTGGTTGGTGTATTTTCTCTCTATCATGCAGTATTGGCCACTAGGGCTTCCTTGGAGTTGAGACATCATTAGGAAAACATTAGCCATGTGGTCTCCTCCATAGTTGTAGCATCACTTCAATAAGGTGATCCTTGGTGCTTGTCTATTTTGAACTCCTGGCTTCTTGGTCACCTGCTCAGCTATCTCATCTATCTTAGTGGAGGTTCTGGAAGTATGACTAGCAGAGCTGTAAGAATCCTTATAGAGTTTGGACAACTCTAGATCCTCACCCGAGTTGTCTTACATGTCAATGCACATTCGCACACACTCCTCTATGGATCTAGGATTTTTCGAGTACACATATGACCTTAACTTGGTGCTTAATAAGCCATCTAAAAACGAGGCCACTTGTTTGGCCGGTGTGGGTAGTTATGGCACAAGGCATCTTTCTAAGTATTGTCTGAACAGTGTCTGCTTGAAGTTGTGGATCAAGGATGATGTGTTATGCCTAATGCCACTCTTGGAAAATGCTACGATGAATGCTTTTAGCAGTTGGCCTATATCTTGATAATTGCGACTGTTTAGGGGTTGAAACCAATCGAAAGCAATACCCTTGAGGGTCAAACCAAATGCCTCAAATTATGTGAACAAGTCCTCAACCTGTTGAGCTCTTAACACTTGTTTGAACTCGGCCACATGGTCATAAGGATCTTCTGACTCATCAAAGTAGTTTTTCATTGTCTTGACCACTTGAGAAGGTCTATGGGTTCTTAGGTACTCTCGCAGTCTAGGTAATGGAAAATCATGTTCATCTCTTTGATGCCTATGTGCTCTTTGTCTCTCGCTTTCATATTTTTCACCTTCAAATCTTGATCTGTCTCTACCCATATTGTGTGCAAAGATTACCTCAGGTCTCTCTCTTGGGTTTTCATGAGCCTGGGATGATCCTACTCCTTGGAGGCCATGGGAAACACTAGATCTTGGTGGAGGAAAAATCAATTCACCTTGCCAAGTGTATGCATGCTTTCCATGCTATGATACCAAGAACATTTTCTTTGATGTGTTATCCAGGTAGACAACTTTGCCGGGCACCTCCGGATCCTTGAACTCATAGATGGTGACTATTGGGCTAGGCTGATCTGACTTGAATCTCCAAAAGGCTTCCTCTGTTTCTCTATTCAAGAATAGTTCTATGCTTTTGTTGTCTTGAGGGATCGAATATGGAGTGATCACTCTAGTCAAGACTGACTTACCTCTAAGAGTCTTGGGTTCTTGTCCTACATTTGCTTGCTCTAGGTCTCCTATATCATTCTCGGGAATAATATTTCCAAACTCATCTGTCATGTGTGGTAAGCTGGTAACCACATACATGATTCCTTGCTTATCAATATAAGAACCCTCTTCAAACTTGACCACTGGATGTTCAAGTTCAAAGGGTTGATCTGGATTTTTGAGTTGGACCACTGATTGCCTTAGGGCATCCTCATAGATGCGTGCACCTAGTTGATTGGTCTTAATATACTCCAACTGTGTCTTATAGGGACCTTCTGGTGTTTGTAAAGAGGCCGTGCCTGAGCTACCTGCAGGTCTTTCCATGCTAAAGGATATTTCTGAATCACTTGTGTCCGAACTTAGTACATAAGGATAACACTGAGTTGTTGTGCCCAAGACTTAGCTGTATGGTTGACACTTGCTTCAGAAGATCTAATGCTTTTTCTATCCTTGCCTAGGTGTCTACAAGATCTCAGGTTCATAAGCTTTGTCTTCTAGTCTCGAAATTCCCCTTTGTATTGCTCAAAATCCTTTGGAGTTCCTTTGGTTTCCTAGTCCCCATGAGGGTCAACTTCAAAATACTATATCTATAATTCCATGTATTAGTTTTACCATAACCAATGGATGTTTTTTTAGTATCGGAAATGAGCTTTCCAACGAGATCAAAATCACTCCAAACGGAGTTTGCATGAGAAAGTTAAGTCCAATCAAGCTTCTAGGGGTCAAAATAAGCAAACAGAACCTCTCAGAGAATCGTGATTTTTTGCAATTCACGTAGATAGAAAGTCGTGTCTTTTATCAAAGAATCGTGATTCTCTCAAAATCCACTCCAAAGAATCATGACTTTCTCTAACTCATTAAGTCCAGGGAATTGCAAATTTCTAGCAGAGAATCGTGAATTTCTTGCAGAAAATCACGATTTTCTTAATTTTTCTCAAATTTTCTCAAGTCCATGGAATCACGAATTTCTAGCAGAGAATCACGAATTTCTTGCAGAGAATCACGAATTTCTTGCAGAGAATTGCAAATTTCTCAAAATGCCCAAGTCCAAAGAATCATGAATTTCTAGCACAGAATCACGAATTTCTTGCAGAAAATCACGAATTTCTTGCAAAAAATCACGAATTTCTCAAAATGCCCAAGCCCAAAGAATCACGAATTTCTAGCAGAGAATCATGAATTTCTAGCAGAAAATCATGAATTTCTTCCAAAGGATCGTGACTTTCTCAAAAATGCCTAAGTCAAGAGAATCACAAATTTCTAGCAAAGAATCACGAATTTCTTCCAGAGAATTGCAAATTTCTTCTAGAGAATCGTGAATTTCTTCTAGAGAATCGCGAATTTCTTCTAGAGAATCGCGAATTTCTTCTAGAGAATCGCGACTTTCTCAAAATTCCTAAGTCCAAGAAATCACGACTTTCTTCCAGGAAATCGCGACTTTCTCAGAAGCACTAAGTCCAAAGAATTGTGAATTTCTTCCAGAGAATCACGATTTTCTCAAATTCCAAAATGCAAAGAATCGCAAATTTCTCACTTTTTCAAAGTCCAAAGAATTGCGATTTTCTCAAAATCCACAAATCGAGAGAATCGTGATTGTCTCAAATCTTTAAGTCCAAGAAATCACGGTTTTCTCCAATCCTCTCAAAGCAAAGAATCACAAATTTTTGCAAATCCACAAATCTAGGAAATCGCAATTTTCTCAAAAAATTTTTAGGCGAGAAAAAATTTGAATTTTCTAGAGAATTGCGATTTTTTGAGAGTCACGATTTTCTGATTTTTTAGGAGGGAATTTTGAATTTTTGCACTTATCCCCAAATGTGCACAAAATCATGAAAAACACAAGCGCATGCACTCCCAAGCACTTCCTAGCTCTTTCTTGCACTCCCACACATGAGAAATGATGTGAAAATGGTGAAAATGCACTCAAAAACAAAAAAATTCTATGAAGATGAAGATGGTGATGATAAAGATGGAGAAGAAAAATAAAAAAATAACAGAAAATGACTATTTTTTACCTTCCAACATTGCAAATCTACGATCTTACTATCGCATTGCTCGTCCTCGAAGCTCTCTCCCCGGCAACGGTGCCAAAATTTGTTCTAGCTCAAGCGCAAGCACCACCTCCTTTACTTATCAATCCGCAGAGACATGAGGACTAGTATGAAAACCATGAGCGAGTGAAGGCACAAGTGCATGAGTGAAAGCATACAAGCATGCACACACATACACACACACACGCACATGGTAAGAGCAAAGAGAGGAACAATGGAAAGCTTCTATTACATAAGAACTCTCTTACAAAGCTTCAAACCTTAAAAAGCCACTAAGAAGCTAACTCTCTAACAAGCCAACTCTCTAACAAGCTACTAAGAAGCTAACTCTCTAACAAGCAAACCCCAAAAATGAGCTCTCTAGGTCTTTTTATAGTTTTTTGAGTAGTTTTGGCCCTGTCTAGACCTATTGTCCGACCTAGTTAAAAATTAGGTTCCAAGGCTTATTTGAGGGCTCAAATGGAGTTTAAAAGTTATGAAAATTGGTAGGATGATACTTCTAATACTCCTCAAGCTCAAGGACTCCTTGGCTTGAACAAAATGGGATCGCAAAAATGGGAAATGGTATTTACAATGGTTTTTAGTGATAAAAAACACTCTTTTTGTAAGGGTTTCTTCTAAAAATTTGACATACACATCTTGGAGCTTCCTACATGCTCCCTCTTCTTATGTGTCCACTCCTTTGATGCACTTCCATGCATGTGCTTGTCCTTGAGTTCCAACAACATGTCAAGGATAGATTTTGGTATATTCTCTCTAGCCATGATAGAAATAATAAAAGACTTCCATATTTCATCTTATCTCAATTCATTTAACATTCTATTAAACTTTATATCCTCACTAGGAGATGCATCAATAGAGGCTAATGTTTCAATAAGAAAATTTACCTCAAGAATATAATAATTGATTGATTGTCGTGGCTTCTTTTTGACTCTTGTTAGCTCACCATTAAGTTGTGTTTGCCTTGCTCTATTGGTAGTTGCAAATAACCTTTCTAGAGACTTCCAAAGTTCACTACTAGTATTCAAACCTCTTATATGTCCAAGCATAGTATTTGAAATTGTTTGTGATATAATAAACATAGCTCTTCTATATTTTTTGATCCATTCTTGCTCTCTATTTGATATGCTTGTATAGGAACTTGTGGTAATAGTGGCTTCAATTTTGTATCTATTTTTGTCCCCAAGGACCTTTAGAAATGAGATAAAACTCCATTTGAATTTGCAACATGGGATAATTTCTCCCATCTGACAACTTTTCAATAGCTCCAGTCAAATATGCCATGTTGAATTGTTGTCAACAAAGAATATGATTTATGAAAGATATGATAGAGTGATAACTATGATACCAAAATGCTACATTTAAAAACATATAAACATCAAAGTGAACAGCTAGAAGTGATGAGACCTTCCAAGCTCTTCAAAAGATCAAACATATGTTGGCAAACTTCAAAGATTAAACTTGCCTACAAAGTATCAAGAAAATAGAGATTGTCGACTATAGAAAAATAATCACCAGAAATTCTCTAGGTACAGATGGTTAAATCCAATTATAGACCATGAAATTATACTTTGTGTAGCATAATGTAAAAACAAAAGTCATCAAGAAACCCGAAGTGTAGCTCACAAACTAGTAGTTTAAAAGCAGCGTATCAAAATCTTATCAACACCTTCTACAAAAAGATATGCAAAACTATTTGTTTTGAAAATTGAAGTATAATAGATGAAAAAATCTCAAAATAATGGAAAATTATGATACAAAGTCAAAGTATGAGAGATAAGGGATCACCTCCAAGTTAAATAAAAAAAGATCTCATATTGGCTGAGATATGAAGCTAAGAAGAGAGGTATGTCTCCAGCGAGAGACAATATACTCAACATAGATAGATATGCAAAAATGCCTATCTACATGAGATTTTTGATGTTTTTTGTCAAAAAACTACATACATACATACATATATATATATATATATATATATATATATATATATATATATATATATATATATATATATATATATATATATATATATATATATATATATATATATATGTTACACTTATGTGTTCCTCGAGTAGCTTTGATGTGAACCTTTTCCCTATACATGGGCACTTTTTACTCTAGTGCTGGCTAGAGGTTTTTTCCCCATGTTACCACATACTTGATACTCTCAAATGTGGTGGTACTTTGTACTTAGGGATATTATTCAGCTCTTACTTCAGTTCAGTTCATCGATCAATAGAGTGAGCTATTCCAGCCATCGTCTTCTCTGTGTGTCTTGCTACGTTTGTGCTCCTTGTGTGTGCTTCTTGTGTGTCTCTCACACTTCTACACACACCCAACAGTGGTATCAGAGCAGGTTCAGCTCCTTCTCAAGTTTCGGTTTTTCCCGTCGCAGCGCGCGTGCACTTTAATAGTGCAAATCGACTTCGGAGCATAGAACTGTGAATTTCAACAGCCCGAAAACATTTCCACCAGGTGTGCTAGGGTTTTACCCCCATTTCGAAGCCATTCGTGTAGTCAGAATCGCCATCAGAGTGACGGTTTGTGAGCTGAAATTTCAGCACTCATTTCAGTTTTCATCGAAGTGAAGATTTTATCATATTCTTGTTCCTTAGTGAAATGGCGGGCAGCAATGACTTGTTTGGCATGCTTCAAGCTGAAGATAAGCTTGATGGGACCAACTATCCGATGTGGTCTTACATGATGAAGCACGTTCTTGTTGCAAAACAACTTTGGAACATAGTGGCAGATGTAGATCGAAGATCGGCAAGTGCTTCTACTTCATAGTCTACTGTCACAGATGGAGCTTCTTCTTCGAGTACAGTGGTTTCTCCTTCTCCACCTACACAGGAGCAGCTTAGATGGGATGGAAAAGATGCTCAAGCTCATGCTTTGATTGCGCTTTCAGTGAAGCGTCATATAGTTCCACACATTCGGTCATGTTGTACATCACGACAGGCATGGGACACTCTTGCTTCTTTGTATGCCGTGCATAATGAAGCACGTGTTGCATACTTGAGGAAGCAACTTGAGGATGTATGTATGGCTGAAAATGAGTCAGTGGATGTGTATGTGACACGCATCAAGGACTTGAAAGAGCAATTGGCAAACATAGATGAGATCATTCCGGATGCATCACTCATTTCTACATTGTTGAAAGGATTACCGAAATCTTTTCAAAGCTTTACTACTACACTCCGTTTGGTTGCAAAAGGAAATCCTAATATGTATGCATTTGATGAGGTTGTGTCTCTTCTTTTGCAAGAAGAGCAATCTAGAGTGAATAGGAGTGGTTTGATTGAGGGAATGCAAGGACTTGCTATCTCACAAAAGGGAAAAAGCAAGTATGGTTCAGCTTTTGGTTCATCAAAACCAAAGCCTCAAGCTTCCTCTTCCACTCATTCCTCTAATGATGGTGATTTGCAAAAGAAGAAGAGATGCAAATATTGCCGAAAGGCTGGTCATACTATTGATGAGTGTAGAAAGCTTGCTAAAAGTAATGAAAAGAAGAAGGAATCGGGCATGTCTATTGCTGAAAATTCAGCAAATGCAAAGAATGATGAAGCTAACATGGCTCAAGATTTTTGGGCATGTGTTGTTACATGTCATTATGATGCTTCTTTACATTCTAAATGTATGGTTGTGAGTGAGGCTGATTCGGATTGGTTCTTTGATAGTGGTGCTTCAAAGCACATAACATCATGCAAAAGATTTTTTGCCTCTTTGAAAGATGCACCTAAATGAGGACATGTGGTGTGTGCAAACAACACCTCTTATCCTATCATTGGAGTAGGAGAAATTGAGCTTACGGCTGCAAATGGAGGTATGATTCTCTTAAAAAATGCATTGTATGTGCCCGGTAGCAAGAAGAACTTAATTTCAGTTCCGTTGATTGCCAAAACTGGATTTCATGTACACTTTGTTGATGATAAGTGTATGGTTCATGATTTCAGCAATGGCGATGTTATAGTGATGTTCGGTACATTATGTAATGGTTTGTATCGCATGGATACATACAAGAGGGCTGCCTCGAATGCCTTAGTTGCTCATACTTCTTCCATGGCTGAAATGGAGCTATGGCATGCTCGTTTTGGTCACTTGAACTTCAATAGTTTGCTCTACTTTCAAAAGAAGGACATGGTTATTGGCTTGCCTACACTTGAGTCCATTGAAAAGCATGCATGTGAAGGTTGCATTCTTGGAAAAATTCATCGTGCTTCTTTTCCAAAAGATAGTCACACACACACTACAAGAACATTGCAACTTGTTCATAGTGATGTATGTGGTCCGGTCAAGACTCCATCTTTTGGGAAGCATGTATATTTTGTTACCTTCATTGATGATGCTACTCACCATACATGGGTGTATCCTATGAAAGCAAAGAATGAGGTATTTTCTTGCTTCAAAGCATTTTTAGCTATGGCTGAAAATTTTTCTTCACAAAAGCTTTTGACTCTACGCACGGATCGTGGTGGTGGGTACATGTCACATGAGTTTAATGCTTTTCTTCGTGAAAGAGGTATTTCACACCAATGTACGGTGCCATATACACCTCAACAAAATGGTGTTGCCGAGCATAAAAATAGAACTCTACTTGAAATGGCACGATGTATGGTTAAAGAAAAGCATCTTCCTCATAAGTTTTGGATGGAAGCGGTCATGTGTGCAAATAATGTGTTGAATCGCTGCTCTACAAAAGCATTGAGAGTCATCACTCCTTATGAGGCTTGGAGTGGTCATAAGCCTATGGTTAGTCATATGCGTGTGTTTGGTTGTTTGGCATATGCTCTTGTGCCATCACAACAACGTCACAAACTTGATGACAAGGCAAAGAAATGTATATTTGTTGGTTATAGTGCTGAAGGTAAGGGAAATCGGTTGTACCATCCATTGACGAACACAATTATTGTGAGTCGTGCTATGGTATTTGCTGAAAATTCAGTTTTCCCTCTACTTGAATGCAAAAAAACTGCCAACAGTTAGCTCACAAGATGTGTTCGATACACTCATGCCTTTGTTCCAAAATGGTGCGCTTGACTATGGACAAGTAGACCAGCCAACTGAGGTTCAAAGGGCTGAAAAATTCCAGCCAAATAGGGCTGAAAATGCAGAGCATTTCCAGCCAAACATGGCTGAAAAAATTCAACCAAAAATTATCAAAACTGTTGAAAATTTCCAGCCACATATGGCTGAACATTTGCATCAAAATATGGCTGAAACTGAGCATGAAATTCAGCCCACGCATGATGTACATATTGAAGATGTTTTACATAATGAACGCATGTCTATCAAGAGTGCACAATCTATGCCAAAGTGGCTGAAACAAACTTTGCAGGACAACAAATTGAGTGAACCTTTACTTGGTAGAACAAGATCAAACTCTCACCATGCATCAAGTAATTTTGTGGATTATTCTCTTATTGCTACAGCATGTAATGAAGAGCCACTTTCTTTTGAAGATGCATGTGACGATCCACAATGGATGAGTGCTATGCAATCAGAAATGGATTCCATACATAGGAATGGTACTTGGGAGTTATGTGAATTGCCAAAAAGAAAGAATGCTATTGGTACAAAGTGGGTTTACAAGATTAAGAGAAAATCTGATGGTAGCATTGATCGCTACAAAGCTAGATTGGTTGCCAAAGGATATGCGCAACAATATGGCATTGACTATGAGGAAACTTTTGCACCTACTTCACTCATGACTACCATTCGTACCGTGGTTGCATTGGCTGCCCATCGAGGTTGGAAAGTGCATCAATTGGACATAAAAACAGCCTTCTTGAATGGAGATTTGCAAGAAGAGGTCTATGTGAAGCAACCTCCTAGATTTTCTATGAAAGGGAAAGAGCATATGGTTTGTCGCTTGCATAAAGCCTTGTATGGTCTCAAGCAAGCTCCACGTGCATGGTATGACAAAATACATAAGCACTTGAGTGCTCTTGGCTTCACCTGTAGTCTGATTGAAAGCACACTCTATGTACGCAAAAATGGGGCTGATCTTATAGTGCTTGTTCTTTATGTCAATGACATACTCTTGATTGGGTCATGTGATGCAAAACTTGACATTTTTATGGCTGATTTGCAGCATACTTTTGATGTCACTTATCTTGGTCTTTTGAGCTACTATCTTGGCATCCAGTTTGTATCCGTTGAGGGGGGAATTGTTATGCATCAAGCAAAGTATGTTGAAAAACTAGTTCAGCGTTTTGATTTTGAGGATTGTAAGCCAGTTTCCACACCAGTTGAGACAGGATTCAGGTTCTCAGTTGAGGATTCCAGTGATGCATTTGACACTTCTCTATCAACAAGCTGTGGGATGTCTTATATATGCATGCAACACAAGGCCATATATACAGTATGCAGTTTCCCAGTTGAGTCGATTCATGCATAGCCCTGGCACTAAGCATTGGCAAGCGGTGAAATGTGTGTTTAGATATCTTCGAGGCACTTTGAGCTTAGGTCTCTTTTATGGAAGAGATGTTCAGCCATGCTTGCATGCTTTTACAGATAGTGATGGTTGTTATGATACTCGCGTGTCCACTAGTGGTAATTGCTTTTTCCTTGGAGACTCATGCATATCTTGGTTGAGTAAGAAGCAACCTACAGTGGCGACATCAAGTTGTGAAGCTGAGTACAGGGCAGTTTTCACAGCTATAGTGGAGTCTATATGGCTGAGACGCGTATTGATGGATCTTGGCATGGAGATTGATGCTGCTATGCATATTCTCACAGATAGTTAGAGTGCTTTGGCTGTTGCACGAAACCCAGTGTTTCATGCACAGACCAAACAGATTGAGGTGCATTATCACTATGTGAGAGAGCGCCTTCATGTAGGAGATATTGATTTGGTATATGTGCCTACACAAGATAATGTGGCAGACATATTCACCAAAGCTCTTCCACGGGAAAAGTTTGAAGCTTTTCGCAAAGCTTTAGGCTTATTACCTTGTGGGGGCTGATCTGTCACTCACTGTATGTGTTCACATCATTCGCTCCAGGGGGGTTTGTTACACTTATGTGTTCCTCGAGTAGCTTTGATGTGAACCTTTTCCCTATACATGGGCACTTTTTACTCTAGTGCTGGCTAGAGGTTTTTTCCCCATGTTACTACATACTTGATACTCTCATATGTGGTGGTACTTTGTACTTAGGGATATTATTCAGCTCTTACTTCAGTTCAGTTCATCGATCAATAGAGTGAGCTATTCCAGCCATCGTCTTCTCCATGTGTCTTGCTGCGTTTGTGCTCCTTGTGTGTGCTTCTTGTGTGTCTCTCGCACTTCTACACACACCCAACAATATATATATATATATATATATATATATATATATATATATATATATATATATATATATATATATATATATATATATATATATATATATATATATATATATATATATATATTCCGGTCTTTTATTGAGAGGTTGTCAACACAAGCAACTAGCTCTTCTAAAAAGTATAAACCACTACTTTATCCCAAATTTTATCTACATTTTCTTTTAATTTAAACGTGTGTGCCTTCCAAATCTCGTTTTTAATAAATAAAAAGATTCAAAATCTAAAACCAATGCTAGAGCTTGTATTTATGTAATAGAAATCAAATGGTCTTTGAGATCCTTGATCTTTGTAAAAGAAAGTCCATCAAATTCCTTCATTCATATTCTCACTCTCCAATTTTTTTCGAAGGTAAGCAACACGAGCCTCATTTCTTGCCTAGAATAGTGTGGTAAGAGTATCCTAAGATCTTTGGATCTCCATGAGCAAATGTGAGGGATAATGGCACATTTGATAGACAAAGATAGCAATGCATTTGCTTGTACATCTCTACCATCCCAATCAAGCTACTAAAAAATAGGTGCAGTAGAAACTACACTAGGAACAAGAAATTGAAGATCATAATATTTGAGACCACCTACATCACCTACTATCATAGTATTTGCAAGTGTAGAAGGACGTATTTTAACACCTTGCACATTATTTGACAAGCCTTTTGCTACCAATACATTATGCATCATGTATGCCCATAATGGGTAGTTAGAGCCATCTAATTTATCCTCAACATCCAACATATATAAGCATTTTTGACATTCAAGATGTTGGTGCACTTGTCGCTTGGACAAAAGAGCCTTCCACCTATGAGAGTCATTGTTCAAAGGGTCAAGTTTCATACTTCTCCAAAGTATCATTTGCTTTATATTTGGATTTCCAAATCCATTTAGTGTCAATTACCCTTTCCTTTTGTTGAAACTTAGCCTGTTCCCAAGTATCATTTTTGAGTATCCTCTCATACTCAATTTTCATTGAAACTTTCTAGTTGGGGTATTTCAGTGCTTCATCTCTAATTGTGGGAACTTTTAATGATCCCATAGTTTCAAACAGAAGATCCATATCAACAATATGATATGAAGAACTTTGTTCCAACTCAATCCTCTTTGAAATGTGCATCCCATCTGAAGATGACTCTCAAACACCAACTTGAGGATTGTGATCATCAAAGAGATGTTTTTCCACCTTGATAATGGCTTATTTTGTGTGGAATTGGAGAGCCATTATGGGTTTGTTTTGGTTGATTCTATTGGTAGAAGGGAGGAGAATGGATCTTTGCATCTAGTGATGTTGTTGTTGATGGGAACGTGCTAGTGAGGAAGACACCTTCTAGAGGTTAAAAATGGACAAGAAGGGTGCACATGCTATAACGCTTATAAGCTTAGCATTGAAGACATGATCTTGCTTGGAGAAAAACAAAGAGAGTTATTAATGAGTCGAGATAAGAAATTCACTTGAATAGATGACTATGATTTATGCTTCTACCATGATTCTTTACTGATTTATGTATATCTATGAATATCTATGTTTGTGATTTATTGCATGAAAGAAAATTTAATTAGTGGTCCAATATGTTTTGCATCCAATAGTTAGGGCAAGAAGGTTAATATTTAGATAAATTCCATAGTCTATCATTGCACAAGTTTGTGTCACAATAGATAATGAAAAAGGGAAATCATATACTTCAATAAAAAGAATAAGATACTCATAACAAGCCCATGTTGTTGTAGATGCCGATGATTTCTTAATTATTATGACTCCAAGGCACGTTTATATGTATGTAGGAATCCCATTGTATGAATTTTGAACTTTCTCTTGTTCATTGGAACAAGGTGCACATTTCAATCCTCTCTGCTTTACTAGTCTAAAATTCAGCATTACGAAAGTCTTGTTGTGTTGGTGATATTCACTTCATTATTGAATTATTTGGTGCACACTTAAATTTATGCTTCACTCAATATTAGAGATTAATATCCAGTGAATGTTCAACATTTTTCTGTGTGTGAGAAAAAGAAAAGTGTGTGAGTATGTGTGCTGATGTGGGAGTGTGTGATCGTGTGCATGTGAATGAGAACAAGAGAAGTGTTTAATTGTGTGTAATGCAGTGTGTGTGTGTGTGTGTGTGTGTGTGAGAGAGAGAGAGAGAGAGAGAGAGAGAGAGAGAGAGAGAGAGAGAGAGAGAGAGAGAGAGAGAGAGAGAGAGAGAGAGAGAGAGAGAGAGAGAGAGAGAGAGAGAGAGAGAGAGAGAGAGAGAGAGGAGAATCTATGTATGAATGTATGCATATGAATTGAGTGTGACGATGAGACGGAGAAAGGAGTGGGTTGGAGCATGAAAGAGTTTATGAGTATGAGTGTGAGTGTGGGAAAGAAATAGGCGGAAGAGATGTCTTGCCTGGGACTGCTCTAAAGTTCGTCTTCTCATGGGACATGACACACCGAGCCTGCTTAGCCTCAGATGGCACAATGGTAATTGCCTAACAAAAATCCCGAACATCAAAGAAACCATTGATTATCAGGATAACCTCAAGAAGAAGTGGTGCGTGTTGTGGACTCGACTGTGGTGGGACATGAAGTTCATGGCTATCTGGCACCCTCTCATAGTAATAAAAAAGTCTGTCCTCTTATGGCAAATTCTTCATTGTGGGATCTGGACCAACCTAAAGACTAGCAAAATTTGTGGGGTGCTTCCCTGGTGCAAGCTCTACTACAGGTCCATTGAAGATGTTTCTCATGTCTTATTTAGTTGTCCCAACTCCAACAGGCTCTGGCAGATTGTAGGAAAGAAAATTAGTCTTTAGAAACATATTAGTTGGAAACGAGCTCTTCTAGGAGAAGCGATTGGCTGCTTCGTGACTCTCTGGAATGCCATCAGAGGGGAGATCCTATGGAAGATCTGGCGGGAAAGATGTGCTTATAACTTTGGCGACTCCCCCAAAGAGTGGTCGATTGAGAAATCGCTACTCCTCTTCAGCAAAAGAATCGCTAACTGTAAGAAATCCCCCCCTTCAGACATCATCAAGTGTTTCTTTTGATCAACAACAAGCTTAAACTCAAGTGGGCCTTGCATGAGGGTGATGAGATGGTGATTAACCTTCTTTGTAATGCCATCTAAACTCTGTAAAAGCTACCCCTACTTTGTGGGATTCGGGGGATCCCATGGGCACTAGTCCCCTTCACTTGTACTTTTCTTTCAAGTAATACAAGTCCGGGAGAGTAGGCTAAGGCCAAACTTCCTTTATTAAAAAAAAAAAGAAATAGGTGGAAGTAATTGAGAGTACATACGGCTGAATATTAAACAAGAAAAGAGTAGAGACAAAATAGAGTAAGAGATAAGTGAAGAGAAGGGAAGGAAAGAGCAAAAAGGGGAGAAAGAAAGATAAGAGAGGAGAAGAGTGAGACAAAGAAAAGAGAAAGAGGTGAAGGTTGAAAAGTGAGTAGAACGGAATGAGAGAAAGAAAGAAAAAGAAGAGAGGAGAAGAGTGAGGAAAGGAAAAAAAACAAAAGGACAAGATTGAGAAGTAAGTAGAAGGTAAGGAGAGAAAGAAAGAAAGAGAAGAGTGAGGAAAGGAAAAGAGAAAGACGAGAAGGCCTAGAAGTGAGTAGAAGGGAAGGAGAGAAAGAGTGAAATAAAGGAGAGGAGGAAACAAAGAAGAGGAATGGCTGAGTGAAGAGAGGGAAGAGGAAAGGCCGAAAGGAAGAGAGAAAAGGAGAAGGGTGAAAAGAAGGAGAGAAAGAGTGAAGGAGAGAAAGAGTGAAGGGAAGGAAAACATGAAGGAGAGAAAAAGTCAGGGAAAGAGAGAAAGATAAACTCTAAGAGTAAGTGAGAAAGAATAAGAGAAAAGAAAGGCTAAAGCAAAAGAAGAGAAGAGAGGAGAAGTGAGAAGATGAGAGGAAAATAGAGAAGAAGAGAAAGAGAAGTGGGCTGAGAAATGAAGAAAGGAGAGAGGAAGATAAGTGGGTTGAGAACTATAGAAAGTAAAGGCTGAGAGAAAAAGGAAAGGATGAAACAAGAAAGGAGAAGAAAGTAAATAGTGAAGGAGAGAAAAAGTTAGGGAAGGAGAGAGGATGAGAATGAGTGAGAAAGAACAAAGGAAAAAGAGAGGCTGAAGGAGAGGAAGAGAGACAGGGAGGAGGAAGAGAGGAAAAGGAGATAATTTAGTAGAGGTGAGAAGAGAGGAGATGAAGGTATACAGGAGAGGAAGAGAAGAGAAGAAGTAAGTGGAGAAAAGAGAGGAGAAGGAAGAGCTATAAGAGAAGAGTAGGGAAGAGAAGAGCTAAATGGAGAAAAGAGAGGAGAAGGAAGAAGGCTAAGAGAAGAGTAGGGAAGAGAAGATAAAAGTGGAGAGAAGGAAGGAGGAGAGGGCTGAGAGAAGAGTTGGGAAAAGAAGAGGAAAGTTGAGAAAAGAAGGGAGAAGGTTGAAACTTAAGTGAGTGTGAGGTTGAGTAAGAGAAGAAGAGGGAGTGTATTAGGGTTGGAATGTGTGAGAAAAAGAGAGAAACATGATTGTATAAAGGTTAGTGCAAAAAAAAGGAGTGTATTAACAAAAGAGAGAAAGAGGGAATGTGTAAGGACTAAATTTTTTGAAAGATTTGTGCATGTTGGACTATTGAGTGTAAAGAGAAAGAAGAGGTAGCTAAGAGAAAGAGGAAGGTATATAGCTGGAGTGCATGGGAAAGAGTGCAAGTGATGAAGTGTGTGAGTTTGTAGCTAGAGAAGAGGAAGCTTACAAATCAAATAACTTCAAGACAATAAAATTGGAATTGAGTTTCTATCACCTTTGAGCTACCTTGGCACCTAGTGTGCTACTGTGACCAATGCAAGAATATACCCAAATATTATGGTGAGCTCGATGTGAATATGAATGTGTGGTGTAGACTATTGTGCTCACAAGGAGACTTATGACCTAGAAACTAATCCGACGAGATAAAAAAGGAACCGGAAATCTTTGAAACAATTTGTATACTTTGTAGATTTGAGTGCTTGTTAGGATTCAGGTGCTTCCATCACAAGATCATTCCATGATCTTGTGTTTGACCTATACTTTATCTTAGAATCTTGGAGCCTTTTGATGGAATAAACATCCATCCTTCATTCCTAAGAAAACCATTATAGTTTGAAGTGACTTGACCTTCTTTATTCAAAATTTTTTTGGTTCTTACTTAAGGTACTTGTAGTGACAAGAGATTATTATTGTCCTTAGATTCCTTTCTGACTAAAGATCTAAGGAGCTATCCTAGGGCTTTGTAGGAATCTGACTCCTTAAGTCAAAGAGTTTACTAATGCTTTTGAATTGCACTTTTAAGAAATACCTTTACGGATAGGTAATTTTACCTTCCATAGATTTAATTATGATAACTGCTATAGTAGACTACATATTGCATCTGCTAAAGAATCATCATACTCACATGTGAATGCATACATATGAATCTAACATGTTGGGACACTCAAATCTCTTTATAGATGGAAAGGATGATTCAAGAAAAAAGAGAAAAACAAGCAATAACACAAGGTGACAAATCCAATAGATATTCTTGGAACAAAGGTCCTTACAAAACGAACTTTCATTGAGTCAATACAAAACTTAATAGCCCTTTTCACCTCAAAATGGCCAAACTAGTTAGAAATAATCGTTTAGAGCTAGTTAGAATAATTTTAATAGTAATTGGGGGAGCTTGGCTTTTAGAAAAAAAATCCTAACTATATGATTTCCCCATATCTTATGGATTATCAAACATGAATAAATTTGATAAGATTCGGTTTCCTATATTTGGAAAAATATAGTTAATTTTATTTCTAAAAAAATATTCTTGTAACTTTGTTTGCAATTAGTTCACTTCATGTGTTCTTTGCATCCTCAATGCATCCTTGGTTGTCGCATATTGTCACAACATTTTTTCCTATGTGTATACAAATGATAAAGGCACATTGATCTACCTAGATGACTTCAAAGCTGGAATAACTTGATGAAAATATCAACAAGGTAAGAAAAAAACTCAACTTAGAGTCTAATACACAGATGGATACCATGCTAATAGAGAAGGGTCTAATGAAAAAATTAATGGTGACCCACAAAGCATAGGTGAATGAAATTAGATACGGAAGGAAGGAAAAATAAGATGGGAAAATTTTCATAACCCCAAAAGGTAAATTACGTTCCTAATGTGAAATACATGTGGTTGAAGATGATCAATAACTTCAAATCGACGAGGTTGAAGATTATTCACTTTCCAAGAGTCTAGAACAACATAGAGAAGATCGTTTGGTCATTTAAGGACCTTCAACACTTGGAAGATCCTTATGCTTATTCGAACGAACTAGAAAAAATATTGGAACATAAAAGATGAAGAGAAGCATAGATACAATTACAAATTTCAACTAAAATATTTTTGATGCGAAAAGAAACATGGATTATTAGAGGTGCATAAAGGAAAAAATTATTATTGAATATATTTATAAGGTTTATCCCAACTTTGGGTTCATTATTGTAAAATAGATCATTGGCATTATCATTGTCCAATCATGAGACACAAAGTGGGTCAAAAGGTTGAGAACATCAAAAGTAACAAAATCAATTAACAAACATTATAATCTATCAAGAAACTCTTATTGTCACGTTTTTGAGTTCACATTCTTGCTTGAAATAGGATAGCTAGATGATTTCATGAAACAAAATGAAACTTTTGGCCTAATACCAATAGCTCAACACGTTCATGCATCAAATTTCTCAATAAAAATAGCTTTCAGACTGCAAAATTTATTCCAAATGATTTTATGAAAAAACTCTCAAAGCAAGCCATGAAGCATAATACATCAGTGTTGATGTATAGCTTCAAGGAAGAGCCTTATGATTCAACAAAACTAGTAGCTATAAGATTCAAGCTATATGTAGAGAGGTGTCTAGGTTGAGATGAGCCTTCTGAATAGAAGTTAATTTCTTTTCTTGGAAGGATTCATAAATTTTGAGCTTATAATATTGGATTAAAACTCAATATATAAAAGATTAGATGAATGCATGAATTCATACAACTTGAAAACAAAAACAATTTAATATAAACATTCATTGTAGTGATTATGAGGAGGAACTAATGAAATGAAATCTCTAAAAGGAAAAGAAAAAAAAATGAAAGGAATTTTTGATGGTAGTAAAATAATTGAAATCATCACATGTAGAGAACCATTGTAAAAATCATCCTATATTCATCTTGGTTCTTGATTTTTTGATATCTTCCTCTTGTTCTTGCTCAACCTCTTTTTCATTAGGTATCTTGGTAATGTCCTTGATTGTTTGAGTGGCTTTATCTATCTTCCAATCTAGCTCTACCACTACCTTTTTTCTTTCTAGTTTTCCCCTTTGATTAGACACATAAAATACTTGTGCATTTGTTATAAAGTAAGGTTGTGAAAAGTTAGGTTGGGAGAAGTCTCATCTCTCATGTGTGTGGTGGTCATAATCCTTCTCGCATCAGACTAGTATAAGAGCACTTGGGGGATCCATGCTGAACTTGATGATTGATCATATTCTCCATCACATAAGCTTCTTCACTTAGCCCAATCTTGGATTTATGAAGATTGAGATCACACACCAACTTGTGTCTCTTTTTTTAAGATGGTATGCTAATGAAGGAAGAATTCGACATCAGTCAAGTGATCTTTTTAGATAATTTATAATAATCAAGTCTTCATCCTTGGATGTGGGATCCAAACCCCTAAGGCCCTTGATCAAAGGAGTAAGTTATCTATGATAATGGTGGTCATTGATATTGTATGATTCCTTTTTTTTAACCTATCACAAAAGATGAGAAGGTGTTTAGAAACATAAAGGGGTGAATGATAAGCCATTGAAAAGATTTGAACTCACCTCATAGGGATAGAAGGCAAAGGAGTTAACCAAGACAAACCCATGAAGTTGATAGCAATTATGCCATTCAAGCTTATCTTGATTCTGTTATGTGCCCATGAGCACACGATTCCTCATCTTTCCATTATCTTCTAGCCTTTCTAGCCCATGCAAAATCAGAACTTTATTTTCTTTAATCCTTATGGTCTACATGATAACCGGTAGCAATCCATATCTCATTTAACTCGTTTGTGAGCATAGACCACATAAACGTAGGTAATGCGAATGATGGACAAAGATTTTGGGTATGCTTGCATGTACTTAAGTATTAGACTTATAATTTTTCTCTACACATACATGGGAAAATGAACATGGGGAGGAATATGAGAATTTCTTTTCTTGAAGGTGGAGGAGACTTTGCATCAACAAGGACCATGGATGGCATATGATTTTGTCAATATAAAGGAAGCCATGAGGAAGACGATGGATGTTCCCAAAGAAAATGAAGGATGTAGTTCAAAAGTAGATCTAAGTATTTTTTAATTGATGGTTGATTTCAATACTTTTCTAATCTTGATTTCATTATTTAGCATTTAATCTTAGTTGAAACTTGAAGCATAAGGAGGACTTAACTAGATTAAGTTTAAGTTCAAGATGATGAAATTAGTTTACCACTTCAAGCATTAGTTTGAATTTAACAAGGAGTTTTTTCAAATAATGTTTGTGCATAAAGAATGAAGCCTTATTGCAAAAATCAAGTTTTCCTTTCATTAGATTGAGTTGGTGATGCACCAAAATACCTATGTTTTAACATACTTTTGCATCCAAAGAAAGGAAAAAAATGCACAAAGTGCATGAATGTCAAACATGCTTTGAGCAAAGGAATGCTTACATCATTTTTGGTATGCAAGAGCATGCATTTGCATGCAAGCACATGCATTTGCATGCAAGCACATGCATTTGCATGCAAGCACATGCATTTTCATGCAAGCACATGAATTTTCATAGAGGCACATGCATTTTCATGCAAGTAGATGCATTTTCATACAAGCACATGCATTTTCATGCAAGCACATGCATTTGCGTGCAAGCACATGCATTTGCGTGCAAGCACATTCATTTTCATGAATAAAAATAATTTTTGTTTGCAAAAGTATATGAAAATAAATAGTTATATATATATATATATATATATATATATATATATATATAGTATTTGAATTACTTTTAATTAAATCTTGGCATTTAGGAGGAAGTGAAAGTAGATATTTGAAAAGCCATGCTAGCTAAAACTCTTCAAGACAAGTATCTATAAATTTTGTCCCTAGGTGATACTTAGGTATCAAATACTTAATGAAAAGTTTACTTTAAGTATGAATGTATGTCTTGCTTAGTATGAAGTAAGCAAACATAAGGAAGCGAGCTAGGAAGCTACATTAAGAAAGTTACATTTTCTTGCCATATTAATGTCCAAGAAGTCATCCATACATGAGAACATAGAATATTTAGTGATTACTATAAGTATTGGAGATACTCAAACAAAGTCATTTGAAAAAAGGTCAAAAGTAGAATTTTTTGGGTAATCACCTTTTATTTTATAGAGAGTTTTTTCTTTCTTGTGTGTTTTCTTATGCATCATAGGTAGGAACAAAGTTTGATGGGCACTTTGTTAGAGAACTCTCACTTAATTCCATCCAAGGGAATCATAGAAATCAAGCACAATTATTTGAACTTAAAAACAAATTGAGATTGAAATTAAATAAGGGTGTATTAAGTTTACTTTGCAACAATGGAAATGGTGAAATTTTTAGCAATAATGAAGCTTTAAGAACACCTTCTTCATAGTAAAAATTGACAATTGTTTTATGTTTCATTTAATCCATTTGTACTTCAAGCTTAAAATTATACAAGTTATAATAACATCTAATCATGGATATGTGAATGCATGCTTTTGGATGCAAGTGAGTATCTTGAGATGATTTGTTTTATGTATCTAATGGTCTTTTGAAGTTTAGTGGTGTACGTAACGAGGAATTTAGCTACTAGAAATACATATATATGCAAGGAATACTGAAATGTATATACATCATGTGAATGCATAGATGGTGTGTAATCATTGAATGTTGTAATTGAGTTTAGAATGTGTTGCTTGTGTTTACATGTCACTATGTGTGTGATTTTTCATGTGTGTGTGTTGATATGCATTTGATGTATCTATTTGCATTTGAATGGAGATTGCTCCATTGCTTCTTTGTACCCACATGAAAAGAGTGTGTATCATATTTGTGCCATGTGAGTGTGCGAATGTCAATATGTATATTTTTATGTAGTGTGCTATTACGTATAATGTTTTGTGCAAGTTTTTTTTTTAAATTTCTTTTGTTTTGGCAACTAGAGAACATGGACTAAAGAGGAGGGAAGTTTTAAGGGCAGAGTGGGGAGAAATGTAGAGTGGGAAGATTTAGAGAGGAGCTAGGAAAAGAAGGTTTCAAGGGAAAAGCAATAGTAGGTTTGATGAGGGCTATGCACGATTTGGAGAAGCATTATGTGTTTCTTTTGGTCGAGTCTACTAGGAGGAGGGAGGAGAATGGATCTTTTCAACTAGTGATCTTGATGTTGATGGGAGACGGCTATTGAGGAAGACACCAGCTAGAGGTTAAAAGTGGACAAGAAGGATGGACATACTATAACTCTTATGAGCGTAGCATTGAAGAAGTGTGACAAAGATAGTGAGAAAGGAGTTGGGTTGGAGTGTGAAAGAATTTATGAGTATGAGTGTGAGTGTGGGAAAGAAATAGGCCGAAGTAATTGAGAGTGCATATATTGGACAATGTGGAAGAGAAGTGGAGGCTGAAGGAGAGGCGAATCGGGGCTGAATATTAAAAAAGAAAGAGTAGAGAAAAAACAAAGGAACAAAGGAAGAGAGAAGTAAAACGAAATCACACTCCCACCTATGCAAACATGAAGTTCAAACTAAATCCAGAGTAAGGAAATTGAACTTTGCGTATTGTGGCAGGAAAATTGGCTGAGCCATTGCGTTGCGCCCGGCTGCTGTATCGAGAGAGTTTAATAAATAAATCAAGGCACGTAGAAAGATTCTCAGTTTATGCCCAAGTTGTTGTATTCCAATAAGATCGTCAAATCGAAGCAAAAGAAAGTACGAGCTCTGCGTCGATGAAACTGTGGAGTATTGACGGAGCTGTGCAGAATTCCCTACCTGTGCTTAACCTTTGCAACAACGACAAGACGACACTCTCATTGATCTGTCTGCATTCGCACAGCAACCTGGAGGCACGGAGCAATCATTGATGATCGGACTTTGACAGATGGTATACAATCCCTGAATGGTATTCAACAAGACTTTACCGCCGCGAAGCCCGTCGTCATCAACAACTGAAGGAGTGATCCCAAGATGCCAGGTCGAGTGGTTGGGTCCCTCGCCTCTTGAGGCGGGGGCGAGGGTTCAACCCCCCTGCGCTGCGGGATACTGTAAAACTGCCTTCGGGCGTCGAAACCGGCCTTCGGGCGATAAATCCGTTGGGCCTTCGGGCTGTCTTCCCCGTTGTATGCGCCTTCGGGCCGTCTACTTCGTCTGCCCCTGTTCTTGTGGGATAAGGGGGGTCCCATGGGTACTATGCCCTTCCTTGTACAGTTGTTCATTTCAAAGTTAAAGTCAGGGGGAGTAGGCCTCGGCCGAACCTCCATTTATAAAAAAAAAAAAAAAAAAAACAACTGAAGGAGTGACCACCTCGACAGTGGAGGGTCCGTCCGTCGCGGGTGCTTCAAGTCTGTCTATCGCAGTGGCTTCTGTCTATCGTGGGGAACCGTCTATCGCGGGGGAGTAAAACCGCTTGTCGCGCCGCCAAATCCGGAGACCGTCTATCGCGGTGAGAATTCCGGTTCCCGCGGGGCGGAAAACCGTCTGTCGCGCCTCAGTCTATCGCGGATTACGTGGCTGGATCCAAGACTGTCTATCGCGTTCACCCCCGAGCTGTCTATCGCGTGGTTGGTACTTATTCGCCCGAGGTAAAGTGGCGGCGTGAGGCGACGTGAGATCTTTTAATGCCTTCAGCTCAAGAGCGCAAGTGTTAGGAAATATATTGTTCTGATGTGATGAGGGAGTAAGTATATAACTTGCCTGACGTCCACATCAAGCTTCAACAGAGCGCAGGGATGCAGCAACATTGAAGGCCATTAAGAGCGCAGCAACCATCAAGTTTCAATAGATTCTTGTGCTAAGCGTTGTGCCGGCGATAGCCATCAACTATGATCTATCCATCGACGAACACTGAAGCAGATGTCTGCGAGGATTTGCAACAGTGGACTTGAAGATCACGCTCAATTACACAACCAGAAGCTCTCCTTTTCAATTTCAGGAACGTGCGGACGAACAGTGCCGGTTGACGACGGACGAGTGCTGATTTGACGCTGATGGAACAATTGGTGCTGACGACAAAAACCCAAAACACAGCTACGACGACGGACTTCATCACTGATGACAGTCCCTTTTAGGCCGTCTATCACGATAGCTTCAAGACCGTTTATCACGGGATAGACTGTCTATCGTGGTGGCTTTACCGTCTATCGCGATGCCAAACCGTCTATCGCACCCGGCAAACCGTTTATCGCAGCACTGCTAGACTGTCTATCGCGGGCTTCTCCTGGTTTCACGGAGGATTCTAAACCGTCTATCGCCGGCGCTTTTCCTGGTTTCACGGAGGCGGTGGAATACCCCTTTCCGGTCTATCGTGGTTGAGGAAACCGTCTATCGCGCCCCGTCTTCCGCGCCGTCTATCGCGCCGGTCTCTTCAGTTCAAACCACTCCAGAGATTCGGCGGGAGTCGGGATTCCCTCCTTCAGTTCAAACCACTCCAGAGATGCTTTTACCATGAATGCATTGTTAATGGCTGATCAGAGATTAAGCTGAAGGGACATTGGGCGCTAACGTTCAATAACGACAATACATCAAATCCAAGACCAACATGTTGCACATGGTATAGATCAATAGAGGCGACAGCAGTAAAGAAGACGGATTTTCGAAGAAAGCAGACAAGAAAGGAGAAATCGCAGCGCACATGGGACGATGACCGATGGTGATGCAGGGACCGGAGACGATGACGCCTTAACTGTTTCGCTTTAGTGCCTTGGTAAAAAAAAAAAAGAGAGGGGAAAAAAAAAAAAAAAGAGAAGAAGAAAAAAAAAAAAAAGAGAAAGAAAAAGAAGAAAAAAGAAAAAGAAAAAGAGAAAAAAAAAAAGAAGAAGAGCGCTTCCCTTTACTATGGGATTTTTGGCATTATAGTCTTTTCCATTAAAAAGGTGTGTTTGGCTTCGATGTGATCGGAGGGGGGACCTAAGTCTTCCTTGTTTGTGGTCAGTTTTCTCTCCATGTTGGAGGGTTTTGCCTTTGGGTATTGAAAAGTAAAAGTGGTGCAAGTTCCTTTTGGCCATGGATGTGGCTTCATCCTCTCTCGTGAAAAGTAATCGGGTCCCTCCCCCTAGGGAGACCGATATCTTGGCCGCTCTGCTGGAGGGGGGGTCGTGTGCCGCCCCTGGGGCATCCGAAAGTTTTGAATCCCCCATTGTTTCCCTCAGTAGACCCGCAGTTCTGTCGGCTCAGGAGGAGCTCAAGAAAGTTTGCCTCGTCGGCCAAGTGTTTGGCCCTAGGCCCCCGCTCGAAACTGTGCAACAATGGCTTCGAAAAGAGTGGTTCCCTCGAGGACTAATTGTTAGCAAATGTCAGTTCCTACCAGCGAACCACATGCTGCTAGTCTTTGAAAATGAAGAGATGGCGTTCCAAGCCCTTAGCGTTGGCACCTGGCAGTTCGGTCGGGCGACCCTGTGCCTTTTCAGATGGTCCCCGGTCTTTACTCCCGACAAATCGAAGTCGCTCCGGTACCCTCTTTGGGTTGAGCTCCATAACCTTCCTTACTTCTTGTACAACTTCGTGTGGGACATTGTCTCTCCTATCGGCAAGCCGCTGGCTTCACGCGAAGACGTTGGTGGTCTCATCTATGAAGGTGCAAGACACTCGTTCAATGCTAGGTGGCACCCCCAAATCTGTGTCGAGGCCAACCTCAGTTCGCCGCTTCCTTCAATGATCAAAGTGGACATGGGCGAAGGAGAAGTATGGGAACAGGACATCACATACAAAAACCTTCCCAACGCGTGCTTTCGTTGTGGCCAGCAAGGTCACAGGATTAAAGATTGCCCTCTCAGGCAAAAAAACAAGCGCTCTCAAGAAGCCTCCAAAACCGCTCAAGACAACATTGGCGATTTGACCCACTCGACCAAGGAGGGGGAAGGCAAGGGCCTCCTTAATCCGCAAGCTGATGCTGATGGCTTTATGGAAGTTAGAAGAAGAAGGAAAAGAAGCCCTAGGGCCAACGGTGAGAGAAACAACCTGCCGCCTACCCCTTTCAGCAATTTGTATTGCAATCTAGAAAAGGAGATCAATGAGTTGGACTACCCAGGTGGGAAGCTACTTGAGATAGACACCTACGACAAAGCCCTAGAGATCCATGACAACAAAGAAACCCCCAGGAGGGTTACACTACAAGCAAAGAAGATGGTTTCACCACTAGTAACGAAGACAACATGGATAGTGAAAGTTCCATCATTGGATCGACGATCCCAGAAACGGTGCCGAGCACGGGGCCCAAGTCTCCCCAGCAAGGGGCATCCCGCAAAGGAAAACAGCCTATGGAGTTACCCTGGAAAAGCCCCCACAAGAACCGACTTCTAAGTCGGGATAAGATCCCAGCGAAAAAGAAAGACGAAGTCAAGAGAAGAAAGGACAAAGCTCCCTCCCGCAAAGAGGGATCAATGCAAAAATGATTGTCATCTCGCTAAATGCTAGAGGGCTAACCGACCCCTCAAGAGCGACCATCATTGGTCAATGGCTTCGCGACATTAGCTTAAACCCAGACCTTATATGTATTCAAGAGATTAAAATTGACGGAGAAGACCTCCAGAAACGGCTCAGACAGATCTCCTCGGCCCATGTGTGGATCCCAACGAAGCACCAGCGGGGATCTGGAGGAACGGTTATCGGTGTTAAACAACTCTGGTTTGAAAAGCTTGAGAACTCCATTGAAGATGTAAGTCACCGTTGGATTGCTGTCTCTTTTGGTGCTCCTCTTTGTGTTACTATGGTTTCTTTGTACGCCCCTAACGGGGATTTGGAGAGACTGAACACTTGGGCTTCCTTAGACTCGCTTCCCCACAACGTGCTTATTTGTGGAGACTTCAACATGGTGGAAGACCCTATGGACAGATGGATGGGCAAGGGCAGGGTCATCGACAGTCGGGAGAAAGAAACGTGGGACATGACCAAACTCCACTTGGATTTGATTGAGTTCAAAGACTCGAGTGGCTTTTCTTGGTCGAATCTCCAAGCGGGCGAGGACCTGAGGAAAGCTAGACTCGATAGATGCTACATCTCTCAGAGTTTTACTCAACAGTGGGGCCACCCTACCATCACGCAACGCACTGACCTCACTATCTCTGATCACTACCCGATCGTTATCACTTTTCAACCTTCTAACAAAATCCGCAAGGCTCCGTGGTTCCATGCCAACGCAGCCACCTTCTCTCTCCCTTCCGTCCACCAAGAAATTGCCGATGTGTGGAAAGTGGCGTTCGCCTCTGGCTTGGCCCCTGCCAAGTGCTGGAGAAGTGCGGTCGACAAGTCTCGTAAGATCATGATCAGAACTAAGAAGATGCTCGAGACTGTGCGGCGGGCTCGTAGGGAAGCCCTTTACCACAGACTCTGGCGGCTCGAGGAGGAAGTGAACAAAGGAAAACAACAAGCCCAGAAAGGCCTCAGAAAAATCAGAGCAGTGTTGAGATACGAGGAAGAAATACAAAGGAAAAACTTGCAAATCTTCTTCAAGGAGTGGTGGGCTGGCAAAGCCGACAAACCCACCAAAGAGATGTGTCGTATCCTTAAAAGGAAACACAACAGAGAGTCGATCCCCCTACTGCTAGACCCACATGGCAATGTATGCAATTCGGAAGAAGATAATTTTGGCATCATTGAGGGGCACTTCACGAGACTCCTGGGAACCTCGAACCCCCTTTCCCACCATAGAAGGGACTGTATGGCTGCCATTTCTAGGGTTTCCCCCCGGAGGATACCACCCAACCTCCACTCCCTGCTTCATGCCCCTATCTCGGAATCAGAAATCATTGAGGTCATTGATGCCCTCCCTCTCGGTAAAAGCCCGGGACCCGACGGACTCACTAACGAGTTCTTTAAATCCTTCAAGCTGGTGGTTGCCACCCCTCTTCGGATGGTTTGGCAAGAAGCGCTAAAGTTTGGCGCTCTTCCTTCTTGTCTAAATAATGGAATTATCAAGTTGATACACAAGAAGGGGGAAAAGAACAGAATCAAGAACTGGCGGCCTATTACGATGCTCCAAACAGGATACAAGATCATCGCCAAAGTCATTGCCAACAGACTCTCGTGCCACCTGAGATCTTGGCTTAGTGAGGACCAAAAAGGTTTCATCAAAGGCAGGTCTATCCTGGAAACCATTATGGATATTTGGGAAGGTATTCAATTTGCAAATGAGTCTAATCAAGATGTGGTTTTCCTCAAGATCGACTTTGACAAAGCCTACGACAGGCTAGAGTGGGACTATATTCTGCAGTCGCTCCAAGATCTCGGACTTAGTCAGAAATTCACCAAGATGATCGCGACCCTTCTCGGAAACCCAACGACCCAAATTAACGTTAACGACAAACTTTCGAAGGCGATCCATCTTAGAAGATCTATTAGACAAGGGTGCCCTCTGGCCCCCCTTCTTTTTGCCATCGCCACTGAGGGGCTGAGCAGACTTGTGGCTCATCATGTGGAGGCTGGCAATATCAAAGGCCTCCGGCTGCCTCACGACCACAGTCAAATCATCATGAGACTTTTTGCTGATGATATGAACGCGTTCGTCCACAATGATAATACCAGCCTGGAGACTTTCTGGAGGTGTCTTGCTACCTTTTGTGATGCCTCTGGATCCAAAATCAACCACTCCAAGACCGCCTTTAGGGCTATTGTGGGACAGCATCCTGGCCTTCTCATTGATCATGGCTGTCAAATCATTCCGCAGGGCCAAATCCTTCGACTTCTTGGAATCCCCTTGGGGTTTGGCGTCTCTATGGAGCAGCGATGGAACTGGGTGTTGGCTAAACTCGAAAACAAACTTAACTATTGGAGAGGTATGCAAATCAATCTCGCTGGGCGTGCGATGGTTATCAACACGTTCCTCCTCTCTTCTACCATCTATTTCCTTTCTTGTTGGAGACCGAATGAGCAAGGCTTGTCCAAACTGAATAGTATTTGTAGAAACTTTCTTTGGACGGGCGATCATAACAGAAGGGGGGTGCCTAAAATCAAATGGGCCATCTGCACTAGCCCTAGAGATGGCGGGGGGCTAGGTATCCTGGACATTGGGTGTATGGCTAACAAACTGGCAGCCAAATGGATGATTAAGGCTTGGTGCAATAGGGAGGCCTCGTGGGCCAAGCTGATCTTCAGAAACAAGAATGAGTTGGCCCTCACGGGGTTCCCGAACTGGAAGAATCTTGACATCATGACTCTGCTTTTCTCCCCGATCCCCGTCTTCTCGAAAGGCTCCAATCTCGTGTGCTCCCTTTGGAAGGGCTGGAATAAAGTCAAAAGCTTCACAAGAATTAGTGAGGACTGGAAGTGGGCGGCCGGAATCAGACAAAACGACTCTATCTGGTTTCCGATACATGGCATCCGGAGTGTGGAGTCGTGGAACATTCAAAATGCCAAGAAGCTATGGAACAAAGGATTCAAAAAATGGAAACACCTCTGGAAACATGACACAAACAACTAGATCAACTTCGAGGATATTGACCCTCGCATAATCATCTCCTACGAAGAATGGAACACTTTGCAAAGCAGATGCCTCGCTTGGGATCGTCACAAGACTCGCCTTCTCATGGGACACGACACACCGAACTCGCTTGGTCTCAAATGGCACAATGGAAATAACCTACTCAAAATCCCGAACATCAAAGAAACGGCTGACCTCCAGATCAGCCTCAACAAGAAGTGGTGCCTGTCTTGGACGCGGCTTCGGTGGGACATGAAATTCATGGGTATCTGGCACCCCCTTATTGAGATTAAGAAGTCTGTCCTCTTATGGCAAATTCTTCATCGAGGAATTTGGACCAACCATAAGGCTAGCAAACTTTGTGGGATCCCTCCTTGGTGCAAACGCTGCCACCGTGCTATCGAAGATGTCCCACACATCTTCCTTACTTGCCCCAACTCCTACAGAATCTGGCAGACGGTTGGAATGAAAATCAGACTTCAAAAACAGCTTAGTTGGAAACAAGTCCTTTTGGGAGAAGCGATCGGCTGCTCTGCGACACTCTGGAACGCCATCAGAGGGGAAGTCCTGTGGAAAATTTGGCGGGAGAGGTGTGCTCTCAACTTCGGCGATCCCCCCAGGGAGTGGTCGATTGAGAAATCACTATTCCTCCTGGGCAAAAGGATCGTTAACAGTAAGAAGTCCCCCCCCTTCAGGCACCATCAAGTCCTCCTTTTGATCAACAACAAGCTCAAACCCAAGTGGGCCCCGCATGAGGGCGATGAGAGGGTGATTAACCTTCTCTGTAATGCAACCTAGGATTCAATCAAGCTTCCCCTGCTTTGTGAGATTTGGGGGGTCCCGTGGGCTCTAGTCCCCTTCTATTGTACCTTTGTTTCTTAATTTAATTCAAGTCCGGGAGAGTAGGCTATTGCCGAACTTCCTTTATATTAAAAAAAAAAGGAAGGGAGAAGTGAAGAGAAGGGGACGAAAGAGAAAAAAGGGGACAAAAAAAGAGAAGAGAGGAGAATAGTGAGAGAAAGAAAAGAGAAAGAGGAAAAGCTTGAAAAGTGAGTAGAACGGAATGAGAGAAATAAGGAAAAAGAACATAAGAGAAGAGTGAGCAAAGGAAAAAAACAAAAAGCAGAAGGTTAAGAAGTGAGTAGAAGGGAAGGAGAGAAAGAAAGAAGGACAAGAGTGAGGAAAGGAAAAGAGAAAGAAGACAAGGCTTGGAAGTGAGGTGAAGGAAAGGAGAGAAAACGTGTAATAACTGAGAGGAGGAAAGAAAGAAGAGGAAGGGATAAGTGAAGAGAATGAAGAGGAAAGGATGAAAGGAACAGAGAAAAACGAGAAGGGCAAAAAGAAGAAGAGAAAGAGTGAAGGAGAGGAAGAGCAAAAGAATTGTGGAGAAAAGAAGATGGGAAAAGTAGATTGAGAAGTGAAGAGAAAAGAAGGAAAGAGGAAGAGAGGATAAATGAGAAATTGAGAGGAAAAGAGAGAAGGCGAGAAAGAGGAGTGGGATGGGAACTAGAGAAACAAAGGTTGAGAGGAGGAGAGGAGAAAAAAGAAAAGGAGAAGAAAGGAAAAGGTGAAGGAGAGAAAAAGTTAGGGAAAGAGAAATTCTAAGATTAAGCGAAAAAGAAGAAGAGAAAAGAAGGGCTGAAGGAAAAGAAGAGAAGAGAGGAGAAGTGAGAAGATAAGAGGAAAAGAGAGATGAAGAGAAAGAGAAGTGGGCTAAGAAGTGAAGAAAGGAGAGTGAGGAAGAGAAGTGGGCTGATAACTAGAGAAACTAAAGGCTGAGAGAAACAAGAAAGGATGAAACAAAAAAGGGGAAGAAAGGAAATAGTGAAGGAGAGAAAAATTTAGGAAAAGCGAGAAAGAGAAAGGATGCGAATGAGTGAGAAAGAACAAATGAAACAGAGAGGCTGAAGAGAGGAAGAGATGAAGAGAGAAAGGGAGAACGAAGAGAGTAAAAGGAGATAGTGTAGTTGAGGTGAGAAGAGAGGAGATGAAGGTATGAAGGAGAGGAAGAGAAGAGAAGACATTAGTGGAGAAAAGAGAGGAGAAGGAAGAGGTATAAGAGAAGAGTAGGGAAGAGAAGAGGTAAGTGGAGAAAAGAGAGGATAAGGAAGAGGGCTACGAGAAGAGTAGGGAAAAGAAGAAATCTGGACCAACCTTAAGGCTAGCAAACTTTGTGGGATTTCTCCCTGGTGCAAACGCTGCTATCGGTCTATCGAAGATGTCCCACACATCTTCTTTACCTGCCCCAACTCTAACAGACTCTGGCAGACGGTTGGAATGAAAATTAGACTTCAAAAACATCTGAGTTGGAAACAAGCCCTACTGGGAGAAGCAATCGGCTGCTCCGCGGCCCTCTCGAACGCCATCAGAGGGGAGGTCCTATGGAAAATATGGCGGGAAAGATGTGCTCTCAACTTCGGTGACTCCCCCAAGGAGTGGTCGATTGAGAAATCATTATTCCTCCTTGGCAAAAGGATTGTTAACTGTAAGAAATCCCCCCCCCCCCCCCCCCCCCCCTTCAGGCATCATCAAGTTCTCCTTTTGATCAATAACAAGCTTAAACCCAAGTGGGCCCCGCATGAGGGTGATGAGAGGGTGATTAACCTTCTTTGTAATGCCATCTAGGGTCTGTAAAAGCTTCCACTGCTTTGTGGGATTTGGGGGGTCCCATGGGCACTAGTCCCCTTCTCTTGTACTTTTCTTTCTTTATTTAATTCAAGTCCGGGAGAGTAGGCTAATGCCGAACTTCCTTTATATTAAAAAAAAAAGATAAGAGGAAAGTGGAAAAAAGAAAGCAGAAGGATGAAGATTGAACTTTAAGTGAGTGTGAGGGTGAGTAAGATAAGAAGAGGGAGTGTATTAGGGTTGGAATGTGTGAGTGAAAGAGAGAAATAGTGAGTGTATAAGGGCTAGTGCTAGAAAAAGGGAGTGTACTAATAAGGGAGAGAGAGAGGGAGTGTGCAAGGAATGGAGTTTTTGAAAGATTTGTTCATGTTAGACTATCGAGTGTAAAGAGAAAGAAGAGAAAGTTAAGAGAAAGAGGAAGGTATATAGCTGGAGTGCATGGGAAAAAATGCAAGTGATGGAGTGTGTGAGAGTGTTTAATTGGAGAAGAGGAAGTTTACAAATCAAATAAATTCAAGACTGGATTTGAGTGTCTATCTCCTTTGAGCTACCTTGGCACCTAGTGTGCTATTGCCACGAACACAAGAATATACCCACATCTTTTGTTGAACCAATGTGAATATGAATGTGTGGTGTGGAATTTTGTAGTCACAAGGAGACTTATGATGTGGAAAAAAATCCGACAAGATAAAACCAAACCTAAAATATTGAAAACAAAGTGTATACTTTGTACATTTGAGTGCTTGTTAGGCTTCAAGTGCTTCCATCACAAGACCAGTCCATGATCTTATGTTTGACTTATACTTTTTTTTTTAATGTAAAGGAAGTTCGGCAGTAGCCTACTCTCCCGGACTTGAATTAAATAAAGAAAAGTACAAGAGAAGGGGACTAGTGCCCACGGGACCCCCAAATCCCACAAAGCAGGGGAAGCTTTTACAGAGCTTAGATGACATTACAAAGAAGGTTAATTACCCTCTCATCACCCTCATGTGGGGCCCACTTGGGTTTGAGCTTGTTATCGATCAAAAGGAGTACTTGATGATGCCTAAAGGGGGGGGATTTTTTACAGTTGACAATCCTTTTGCCAAGGAGGAACAACGATTTCTCAATTGACCACTCCTTGGGGGAGTCACTGAAGTTGAAAGCACATCTTTCCCGCCAGATTTTCCATAGAACCTCCCCTCTGATGGCGTTCCAGAGAGTCGCGGAGCAGCCGATCGCTTCTCCCAGCAGGGCTTGCTGCCAACTGAGACGTTTTTGAAGTCTAATTCTCTTTCCAACCACCTGCCAGAGTCTGTTGGAGTTGGGGCAGGTAAAGAAGATGTGTGAAACATCTTCGATAGACCGGTGGCAGCGTTTGCACCAGGGAGGGGTCCCACAAATTTTGCTAGCCTTAAGGTTGGTCCAGATTCCGTGATGAAGAATTTGCCATAAGAGGACAGACTTTTTGATTTCTATGAGGGGGTGCCAGATAGCCATGAACTTCATGTCCCACCGAAGCCGCGTCCATGACAGGCACCACTTTTTGTTGAGGTTAACCTGATAGTCGATCGTTTCTTTGATGTTCGGGATTTTTGATAGACTATTCCCATTGTGCCATTTGAGACCAAGCGAACTCGGCATGTCGTGTCCCATGAGAAGGCGAACTTTGTGTCGGTCCCAGGCGAGAAATCTGCTTTGCAAAGTGTTCCATTCTTCATGCGAAATGTTGATGCTAGGGTCAATATCCTCAAAGTTGATCCAGCGGTTGGTGTCTTGTTTCCAGAGATGTTTCCATTTTTTGAAGCCTTTGTTCCATAGCTTCTTGGCGTTTTGAATGTTCCAAGATTCCACACTCCGGATGCCATGGATCGGAAACCAGATAGAGTCGTTTTGTCTGATACCGGCAGCCCACTTCCAATCTTCACTTATTCTTGTGGAGCTTTTGACTTTATTCCAACTCTTCCAAAGGGAGCACACCAGATTAGAGCCTTTCGGGAAGACGGGGATCGGGGAAAACAGCAAGGTCAAGATGTCAAGATTCCTCCAATTTGGGAAACCCATGAGCGCCAACTCATTCTTGTTTCTGAAGATCAGCTTGGCCCACGAGGCCTCCCCGTTGCACCAAGCCTTAGTCATCCATTTGGCCGCCAGTTTGTTAGCCATGCACCCAATGTCCAAGATACCAAGTCCCCCACTATCTCTATGGCTGGTGCAGATGGACCATTTGATTTTAGGCACCCCCCTCCTATTGTGGTCGCCCGTCCAAAGGAAGTTTCTACAAATACTATCCAGTTTGGAAAGATCTTGCTCTTTCGGTCTCCAACAAGAGAGGAAATAAATGGTAGATGATAAGAGGAACGTGTTGATGACCATAGCACGACCAGCAAGATTGATTTGCATACCTTTCCAATAGTTAAGCTTGTTTTCGAGTTTGGCAAGCACCCAATTCCACCGCTGTTCCATAGAGACGCCAAACCCCAAGGGAATCCCCAGGAGCCAAAAAATGGCCCTGCGGGATGATTTTACAGCCATGATCAATGAGAAGGTCGGGCTGTGACCCACCAATAGCTCTAAAGGCGGTCTTAGAGTGGTTGATTATGGATCCAGAGGCTTCACAAAAGGTAGCAAGACACTTCCAGAACGCCTCGAGGCTGGTACTATCATTGTGCACAAAAGCGTTCATATCATCGGCAAAAAGTCTCATGGTGATCTGACTGTGGTCATGCGGCAAACGAAGGCCTTTAATGTTACCAGCTTCCACCTGATGCTCCACCAGCCTGCTAAGACCTTCTGTGGCAATGGCAAAGAGAAGGGGAGCCAGTGGGCACCCTTGTCTGATAGATCTTCTAAGTTTGATCACCTTTGAAAGATTTCCATTAATGTTAATTTGGGTCGATGCGTTTCCGAGAAGGGTCGCGATCATCTTGGTGAATTTCTGACTACATCCAAGATCCTGTAGCGACTGAAGAATATAGTCCCATTCTAGCCTATCGTAGGCTTTATCAAAGTCGATCTTGAGGAAAACCACATCTTGTTTAGACTCATTTGCAAATTCAAGACCTTCCCAGATATCTATTATGGTTTCCAAAATTGACCTGCCTTTGATGAAACCTTTTTGGTCCTCGCTTAACCACGCTCTCAAGTGGCAAGAGATTCTGTTGGCAATGACTTTGGCGATGATCTTGTATCCTGTTTGGAGCATTGTAATGGGATGCCAATTCTCTATTCTGTTCTTTTCCCCTTTTTTGTGTACTAGCTTGATAATGCCTTTGTTGAGGCAAGAAGGAAGCGCGCCAAACTTGAGTGCCTCTTGCCAAACCAAACGGAGAGGGGTGGCAACCACCAACTTGAAGGATTTGAAGAACTCATTAGTGAGCCCGTCGGGGCCCGGGCTTTTACCTGAGGGGAGGGCATCGATGACCTCAATGATTTCGGCTTCAGAGATAGAGGCATGAAGCAGAGAGTGAAGGTTGGGTGGTATCCTGTGGGGGGAAACCCTAGATATGGATGCCATACAGTCCCTTCTATGGTGGGAGAGGGGGTTTGAGGTCCCCAGGAGTCTCGTGAAGTGCCCTTCAATGATCCCAAAATTATCTTCTTCCGTATTGCATACATTGCCATTTGCGTCTAGCAATAAGGGGATCGAATCTCTGTTGTGTTTCCTTTTGAGGATACGGCACATCTCTTTGGTGGGTTTGTCGGCTTTGCCAGCCCACCACTCCTTGAAGAAAATTTGCAAATTTTTCCTTTGTATCTCTTCCTCATATCTCAGCAGCGCTCTGATTTTTCGAAGTCCTTTCTGGGCTTGAGATTTTCCTTTGTTCACTTCCTCCTCGAGCCGCCAGAGTCTATGATATAGAGCTTCTCTGCGAGCCCGCCGCACAGTCTCCAGCGTCTTCCTGGATCTAATCATGATCTGTCGTGACTTATCGATCGCACTTCTCCAACACTTGGCTGGGGACGAGCCAGAGGCAAATGCCTCCTTCCACACATCAGAAATTTCTTGATGGACGGAGGGGAGAGAGAAGGAGGGCACACTGGCATGGAACCACGGAGCCTTACGAGTCTTGGTGAGGGGTTGAAAAGTGATGACGATCGGGTAGTGATCAGATATGGTGAGGTCGGTGCATTGCGAGAGGGAAGGGTGGCCCCACTGATGAGTAAAACTCTGGGAGATGTAGCATCTATCAAGTCTAGCTTTCCTCAGGTCATCGCCTGCTTGGAGATTTGACCAAGAAAAGCCCTTCGAGTCTTTGAATTCGACCAAATCCAAGTGTAGTTTAGTTTTGTCCCACGTTTCTTTCTCCCGACTGTCGATGATCCTACCCTTGCCCTTCCATCTATCCGTAGGGTCCTCAACCATGTTGAAGTCACCACAGATAAGCACGTTGTGGGGGAGCGAGTCCAAGGAGGCCCAAGGGTTAAGTCTCTCTAACTCCCCATTGGGGGCATACAAAGAAACTAAAGTAAAACAAAAGGGAGCACCGAAAGAAATAGCAATCCATCGATGGCATTCATCTTCAAAGGAGTTCTCGAGCTTTTCAAACCAGAGTTGATTGATACTGATTACCGTTCCGCCGGATCCCCGCTGATGCGTCGTTGAAATCCAAACATGGGTCGAGGAGACATGTCTAAGCCGTTTCTGGAGGTCTTCTCCATCAATTTTAATCTCTTGGATACATATAAAATCTGGGTTTAGGCTAATGTCGCGAAGCCATTGACCAATGATGGTCGCTCTTGAGGGGTCGGTTAGCCCTCTAGCATTTAACGAGATGATGATCATTGACGTAGTAATCCCTCTTTGTGGGAGGGAGCTTTGTCCTTTCTTTTCTTGGGTTCATCTTTCTTTTTCGCTCGGATCGGATCCCGAGTTAGCAATAGGTTCTTGTGGGGGCTTTTCCACGGTAACTCCATAGGTTGTTTTCCTTTGCGGGATGCCTCCTGCTGGGAAGAACTGGACACCGTTTTCAGCTCCGTTTCCGGAATAGTCGATCCGATGATGGAGCTTTCACTATCCATGTTATCTTCGTTGCTGGTAGTAAAGCCGTCTTCTTTGCTTGTAGTGTAACCCTCCTGCAAGGTTTCTTTACTGTCAGGGATCTCCAGGCCTTTGACATCGGTGTCCTCCTCAAGTTGGTTCCCACCTGGGTAGTCAAACTCATTGATTTCCCTTTCTAGATTGCAATACAAGTTGCTGGAGGGGGAAACAGACTTGTTGTTACGCTCAGAGGTTGCCCTAGGGCTTCTTTTCCTTCTTCTTCTGACTTCGATGAACCCGTCTGCATCAGCTTCTGGATTACGGGGACCCTTGAATTCCTCTACTTTCGTCGAGTGATTCAATGCTCCATTGCTGTCTTGAGCATTTTTGGGGGCTTCTTGATTTCGCTTGCTTTTTCGTCTCAAAGGGCAATCTTTGATCCTGTGACCTTGTTGGCCACAGCGAAAGCACGCGTTGGGAAGGTTTTTGTAGCTGATGTCTTTCTCCCATACATCCCCTTCGCCCAAGTCTAGTTTGATCTTCGATGGGAGTGGCATACTGAGGTCAGCCTCGACACAAATTTGAGGGTGCCACCGGGCATTGAACGAGTGTCTTGCGCCTTCATAAATGAGACCACCAATGTCCTCGCGTGAGGCCAACGGCTTGCCGATAGGAGAAACGATGTCCCATACGAAGTTGTACAAGAAGTATGGCAGGTTAGGGAGTTCAACCCAGAGGGGGTACCGAAGCGATTTCGATTTGTCGGGAGTAAAATCAGGGGACCATCTGAATAGGCACAGGGTCGCCCGGCCGAGTTGCCAAGTTCCGACACTAAGGGCTCGAAACGCCATATCTTCATTTTCAAAGACTAGCAGCAAGTGGCTTGCCGGTAAGAACTGACACTTACAAACAACTAGCCCGCGGGGGAACCACTCGTTGCGGAGCCACTGACGCACAGTTTCGAGCGGGGGCTTAGGGCCGAACATTTGGCCGACGAGACAAACTTTCTTGAGCTCCTCCTGAGTTGACAAAATTGCGGATCTATTGAGGGAGACCAAGGGGGGTTCAGCACTCTCGAGGGTCCCTTGGGCGGCACAAGAACCCCCCTCCAACAAAGAGGCCAGGTTAACGGTCTCCCCGGGAGGAGGGGCCAGATTGCTTCTCACAAGAGAGGGGGTCGCCAAATCCATGACAAAAGAGGGACACCCCGAGAAAGAAGATCTTTTTCTAAAACTCTGAGAAGAGAAGCATCGAGAAAAGCCCAAAATTCCGCAATAAAAGGTAGCCCTCTTCTTTTTTTTTTTTCCTTTCGAATCTTTTTTCTTTTTCTTTTTTTCTTCTTTTTTCTTTTTCTTCTTTTTTTTTTCTAAATTTTAAGCGCAAATCTTCAGCAGATTTTACTTTTCTTTTTTCGAAGGGAGCTGAACCAATTTGTTCCTCTGAAAACTTCTAAAATGATCTGACAAGGCTACGATGAACCAATTTGTTCCTCAGAAATAAACTTCTAAAATGATCTGACAAGGCTACGAGGAACGAGCCGTCCGTTATGTTGAAGTTCTGTTGAATCCACGATAGACGGGTTTAAATCTGCGACAGATGGTTTTACTCAGCGTGCGAAAGAAGGCACACTACTCGATGCTCAACTGCTGCTGTACCCACGATTGACGGTTTGACCTATACTTTATCTTAGAAGCTTGAAACCTTTTGATGGAATAAACATCCATCCTTCATTCCTAAGAAAACCATTATAGTTTGATGTGACTTGAACTCTTTATTAAAAATCTTGTAGGTTCTTACTTAACAAACTTGTAGTGACAAGAGATTATTATTGTCTTTAGATTCCTGTTTGACTAAAGTTCTAAGGAGCTATCGGAGGACTTTGTAGGAATCTCATTCCTTAAGTCAAAGCGTTTACTAATGCTTTTGAATTTCACTTTTAAGAAATACCATTAGAGATAGGTAAAATTATATTTCACCTTCCATAGAATTAACTATCATAACCACATTAGCATATTACATATTGCATTTACTGAAGAATCATCACATTCACATGTGAATACTTACATATGAATCTAACACACATACACACATATACTTACATGGATCTAAGGGATGCAAACACATGACCATGCATACACACATATGTGTTAAGGTATGTGAAGCAAACAACAAGAAATCATACACGTGCAATTATATACACAATAATTTCCAAAGGTTTCTTGCTTTTTGAATCAATAAACGTGAATATATAGAACATATTAAAATTTCCAATTGAAGCATACTTACATACTTTTCAAGTTTTGGCTGACGTGTCCATTGCTCTTTCAAGCTTGGGCACAAAATTTTGGCTACAAAATGTGCAAAAATCCATATGTGCATAAATACATTACATGTATTTGCTCATGTTGTTGTCATTGTGAGTAAAGAAGTGGTTGATTTTTTCATGAAAACTCTCATGGGAAGAGAAGTTTATTGGGACCAAAATCGAGTGTTGATGTAATGATTGAGAGTGGCAGCAAACGCAAACATAGAGGGAAGGCTTAACTCCTAATCCAAGTTGAGGATTTAGGAGCACGCATTATTAGGAACTCTTATTTCACTAACTTTGCTTTTGATGCAAAACAAATGCCTATCTATATAAAAAAGTCAATTCTTCTACTAGGAGCTTCTATTCTAGGTCATCTCATGAGTTATAAAGCTTCTAAACTCATTTCCTAAGCATATGCATTCCTACGAAAGCCATAAATTTAAATTTCTATAATTTTTTTTTTTAATAAGGAAGTTTGGCCTGATTCACCCTAAAGGACAACTAATTCACCCTAAAGGACAACTAATTTTTCAATATAACCAAAATGTGATATCAACATATTCAATCATAAATTTACATACATTGTACGTAGTAATTGATCAAAGATCTCAACCTCCCACATGGTTTTTTTGGTATTCTTGTGCAAAGACAATATATATCTTTTTTGTCACTACCCTTTGGTATGGTAAGTAGATGTAACACCCAACTGTAATGGATAGAACGAAGGTAGGTCTGAGTTAGGGGGTCTCTACGTTTAATCAAGGAATACACTTGGCATGTAGCACACGTGCTGATAAAATATCAAAAAGTTACATAAATCCTAGGCCACCAATAATTTTCTCGAATATTTTCATAAGTTGCAATAAATACTTTATGAATCTCCCATAAGATCTCATGCATTTCCTTCATTACTTGCAATTGAAGACTTGGTTTTCCCAAAACCCCTTGTGGTAAATTAACCCTTCATCTAGAACGCCTCCAAAGAAATCCATCTTCCAAGAAAAAGTTGTGTGCTCATTTCTTGATATTTTGCAGTTTATTTTGTCAACCAACTAGAGGTTGGTACTAGTGTATTCAGATACTTTCCTATTCCTCTCAATTCTCCTTCATCCTCTTCCACATTAAATTTCTCATATTCATAAACATGACGACCATATTGATTAAGTTTATATCCGGCTCAGTCGCTTCATCAAAGTCATCATCAGAATTTGCTCGGAAGAGCATGTCAACAACAATATAAGACTCACCAACAATATTCACTAAAGCTAAATTTATAAACTTAAATCTATGAGATGCACTTGTGTAGTGTGATATCAAGGGAAGAATAGGTTTGCAATCATGCAAATAAAGAATAGAAAATCCATCTCAATTATGACATTGGCTCCTATAAAGTATTCTTTATCAGTTCAGTGCAATAACCAAGCCGCACAAGTTTTGCTTAATCTAGATATATTTCCTTTGAGTATCATGTAAAATTTTCACATCAAAGAGAATTGCATGTATCTTTCCCTCATTGTTGTCTTGTCCAATAATCTAGCCTATTCCAATAGGACTAGTATTGATACTATAAATGGTAGGATTATTTGCCTAATAGTCTATATTTTTCAAAATAGGAGTCTTGATAAATAATTGCTACAATTTACACATTGCGTTTGTGTGCCTTTTGGTCTAAATGAATTTTCTTTTCCTTCAACGTTGATCATAAAGACAATTCACAACATGAAAAAATAGAGGATTCAAATGGCATTGAAAACACACGCTCCCAAAAACATTATCAATTCACTAACATTGTTGCAGAATTTGAAGAGTTTGTTGATGTCATTAACCTTAGGTGGATATGGCCTCCCACCATAATGCCCAGACAAATGCCCAATAATTAGGACCTCGTTAACACCAAAAATAGACTTCTCCAAAGAAAACTCCAGACCGACTTCTTCAAACCTCCCAAAAATCCTTTCATAATCAGAAATGTGGTCCGTCACAAATCCTAGAACCTTATGGGTCTTTAGTTTCATCTTTCAGCCCTTCTTCACATCCTTTAATTGGAATATCCTCAATAAAGGACATTTCCATGTTAGGGATAAAGTCGTGTAGGATCATGCTCATTGCATTCATCATATATGCAACCAAATTTTTAGCTCCCTCTTGCAAAGTACACATGAAAACTTAGCCAAGTGGAGTCTTCATTGTTGTTATATCTATGCTCTCAATAGCAATTTGGAATTGTTCATACGTTGAATATAGATCACCCATAGAATAGATTGAATGCCCAACAAATGCTTTAGCGAATTCACTCACTATGGGGCTTGTTCTTACATTTTGTATTTTAACTTTATTGGCAGGTTGCAAGTCCTTTATGAACCTTGAATTCCCATTTTACTTAGGTATCATGAACTATTTGTTTGAATAAAGAGCTGATGAGGATTCTAATGTTTTCATGTTCATCTATTTCTTTAACTTGTCTAAATGAGCTTTTGGGACCAATATGGGGAGAATATTTGATGGAAGTGTGGCACTGTGAAAATAATAATCGATGGTACTAACCTTGGTTGTGCACAACCTATCTCATGTAGGAAAAGTGAAAGTGCTTTTCTATGTCTCTTAATCGTTTCCACAAGCGTCCTCAACAAGTGAAAGGAACATATCATCACTTTGAAAATTAATTGGCTCAATTGACTCATCTGTAAAAACATGCCCTATGGTTTCATCTACTACGAGACTGAGCTGCGCGGCTATGGCGGTCATCGAACAGGCTTCACGTCGAGGTTGCTAGGGTATCGAACATGAGTGCTCTTCTGCGCGGCTATGGCGGTCAATGAAACTATTGAAGCATGAATACCTATCTAGTCTGCTCTGCTCGAAAATCGAAGATAGAATAAAAGAAGACTTGGCGGTCCCTGCTCGAGGCAAGCCGTGATAGAGCAACGGCCGTGTCGTATGAGCCCCAGATCGCGCTTTGACAGTGTCGTCGGAGCATTGTCCATCAGCTTCGTCTGTGTCTCCTGGTTCTTCGCGACACCTTAAAGGTCCGGCACCGATCGCGATCGCTTCCCCGGGGAAATGGTGTCGCGATACCTCCGTTGGAGGTATCGCTGACGCCTCCCTGGGTGGAGGCTTGATCGTTTGATCGGAGTTGGGCCGGTATCGTTCGCCTCTAGTGGGTCCGGTATCGCCGATATCTGCGGGGCTGCCCGATCGCCGATCGCGCGTGTTTCCGATATCTCCGATATCGCCGGACATTCGCTCCTGGTGGGTCGCCGATAGCGCGTCCGCGTTTCCCGCTTCCTTTTCGTCCCCCCCTGCCGGTGTATCGCCGGGGAGTCGCCGCTCCGACGTGTGCTGCCGGACGCCAGGCGCCTAGGTCCCCCTCTCGGCTGCGACTCCCGCCCTGTCACACTCGCGATACCTGGCTCCTCCCGCCCTCGATACCTGGCTGTGGTCTGTAAGGCCGATCGCGACCGCCGGGGGTTCCTAAGCTAGGGAAAGAAAACTGTTAGAAAAAGAAGAAAAAAGAAGAGAGAAAAAAGAAAGAAAAAAAGAGAGAAAAAAATCAAAACAGCATCAAAACAAAACAAATTAAAAAGAGAAGTAAAGAAAAAGGAACTTGGAGTTTCGAAAAAAGAAGGGAGCCTTCTTTCTCTTTTTAGTTCAAAAAAGAAAAAGAAGAATAGAGAAAAAAAAAAAAGAGAGAAAAGAAGAAAAAGAAAAAAAGAAGAAAAAGAAAAAAAAAAAAACGGGGGGGTTGCATAGGGGACTAGGGCTTCCCCTCTTCTTGGTTTTTGGGGTGGTTGGCTTCGATTTCCCCCTGGGCTACGGTCAGTTTCTCCTTCTGCTGGCGGGGCCTGCCTTGGGGTTTGAAAAGTAAAAGTGGTGCTCGCTACTTCTGGCCATGGAGGTGGCTTCTTCCTCGCTAGTGAGAAGTAATCGGGCCCCTCCCCCTGGGGAGACCGATTTCCTGGCCGCTCTGCTGGAGGGGGGGTCGTGTGCCGCCCCTGGGGCATCCGAAAGTGTTGTATCCCCCGTCGTGTCCCTCAGTAGACCCGCAGTTCTGTCTGCTCAGGAGGAACTCAAGAAAGTTTGCCTAGTCGGCCAAGTATTTGGCCCTAGGCCCCCGCTCGAAATTGTGCGACAATGGCTTCGAAAAGAGTGGTTCCCTCGAGGTCTAATTGTCAGCAAATGCCAGTTCTTACCAGCAAACCACATGCTGCTAGTCTTTGAGAATGAAGAGATGGCGTTCCAAGCCCTAAGCGTTGGCACCTGGCAGTTTGGTCGGGCGACCCTGTGCCTATTCAGATGGTCCCCGGACTTTACTCCTGACAAATCGAAATCACTGCGGTACCCACTGTGGGTTGAGCTCCCTAACCTCCCTTACTTCTTGTACAACTTCGTGTGGGACATTGTCTCTCCTATCGGCAAGCCGTTGGCTTCACGCGAAGACATTGGTGGTCTCATCTATGAAGGTGCAAGACACTCGTTCAATGCTAGGTGGCACCCACAAATCTGCGTCGAGGCCGACCTCTCTTTGCCGCTTCCATCAATGATCAAAGTGGACATGGGCGAAGGTGATGTTTGGGAGCAGGTTGTCACCTACAAAAACCTCCCCAACGCGTGCTTCCGTTGTGGCCAACAAGGTCACAGGATTAAAGACTGCCCCATCAGGCAAAAAAACAAGCGTTCGCAAGAAGCCTCCAAAGCTGCTCAAGACAACATCGGCGATTTGACCCACTCGAACAAGGAAGGGGAAGGCAAGGGCTACCTCAATCCTCAAGCTGATGCTGATGGCTTTACTGAAGTTAGAAGAAGAAGGAAAAGAAGTCCGAGAGCCAACGGTGAGAGAAACAACCTGCCACTTACCCCCAACAGCAATTTGTACTGCAATCTAGGAAAGGAGATCAACGAGCTTGACTATCCAAGCGGGAAGCCACTCGAGGTAGATACCTACGACAATGCCCTAGAGATCCCTGACAACAAAGAAACCCCCCAGGAGGGCTATACCACAAGCAAAGAAGATGGATTCACCACTAGTAATGAAGACAACATGGATAGTGAAAGTTCCATCATTGGATCGACGATCCCGGAAACGGTGCCGAACACGGGGCCCTACTCTCCCCAGCATGGTGTTTCCCGCAAAGGAAAACAGCCTATGGAGCTACCATGGAAAAGCCCCTACAAAAACCGATTTCTAAGTCGGGAACAGATCACAGCGAAAAAGAAAGATGAAGCCAAGAGAAGAAAGGACAAGGCTCCCTCCCGCAAAGAGGGATCAATACAAAAATGATTGCCATCTCGCTTAATGCTAGGGGGCTAACCGACCCCTCAAGAGCGGCCATAATTGGTCAATGGCTCCGTGACACCAGCTTAAAACCAGACATTATATGCATTCAAGAGATTAAAATTGATGGAGAAGACCTTCTGAAACGGCTCAGACAGGTTTCCTCGGCCCATGTGTGGATCCCAACAAAGCACCAGCGGGGGTCCGGTGGAACGGCCATCGGTGTTAAACAACCCTGGCTTGAAAAGCTCGAGAACTCCACTGAAGATGTAAATCACCGCTGGATTGCGGTTTCTTTTGGTGCTCCCCTCTTTGTTACTTTGGTTTCTTTATACGCCCCTAACGGGGATTTGGAGAGGCTGAACACTTGGACTTCTCTTGACTCGCTTCCTCACAACGTGATTATATGTGGAGACTTCAACATGGTGGAGGACCCTATGGACAGATGGATGGGCAAGGGCAGGGTCATTGACAGTCGGGAGAAAGAAACGTGGGACATGACCAAACTCCACCTGGATCTGGTCGAATTCAAAGACTCGAATGGCTTTTCCTGGTCGAACCTCCAAGCGGGCGAGGATCTGAGGAAAGCTAGACTCGATAGATGCTACATCTCTCAGAGCGTTACTCATCAGTGGGGACACCCTTCAATCACGCAACGTACTGACCTCACCATATCCGATCACTACCCGATCATTATCACTTTTCAACCCCCCAACAGGACCCACAAGGCTCCGTGGTTCCATGCCGACGCTTCCACCTTCTCTCTCCCCTCAGTCCATCAAGAGATTGCCGATGTGTGGAAGGTGGCGTTCGCCTCTGGCTTGGCCCCAGCCAAGTGCTGGAGAAGTGCGGTCGACAAGTCTCGCAAGATCATGATCAGAACTAAGAAGATGCTCGAGACTGTGCGGCGGGCTCGTAGGGAAGCGCTTTACCACAGACTCTGGCGACTCGAGGAGGAAGTGAACAAAGGAAAACACCAAGCCCAGAAAGGTCTCCGAAGAATCAGAGCAGCGTTGAGATACGAGGAAGAAATACAAAGGAAGAACCTGCAAATATTCTTCAAGGAGTGGTGGGCTGGGAAAGCCGACAAACCCACCAAAGAGATGTGCAGTATCCTTAAAAGGAAACACAACAGAGAAACGATCCCCCTACTGCAAGACCCACAGGGCAATGTTTGCAACTCGGAAGAAGATAACTTTGGCATCATCGAAGGGCACTTCACGAGCCTCCTGGGAACCTCGAACCCTCTCTCCCAGCATAGAAGGGATTGCATGGCTGCCATTTCTAGGGTTTCCCCCCGGAGAATACCACCCAACCTCCACTCTCTGCTCCATGCCCCGATCTCTGAATCAGAAATCATTGAGGTCATTGATGCCCTCCCTCTCGGCAAAAGCCCGGGACCCGACGGACTCACTAACGAGTTCTTTAAGTCCTTCAAGCTGGTGGTCGCCACCCCTCTTCGGATGGTTTGGCAAGAAGCGCTAAAATTTGGTGCTCTTCCTTCTTGTATAAATAATGGAATTATCAAGCTGATTCACAAGAAGGGGGAAAAAAACAGAATCGAGAACTGGCGGCCAATTACGATGCTCCAAACAGGGTACAAGATTGTCGCCAAAATCATTGCCAACAGACTTGCGTGCCACCTGAGATCTTGGCTTAGCGAGGACCAAAAAGGTTTCATCAAAGGCAGGTCCATCCTGGAAACCATTATGGATATTTGGGAAGGTATTCAATTTGCAAATGAGTCTAATCAAGATGTGGTCTTCCTCAAGATCGACTTTGACAAAGCCTACGATAGGCTAGAATGGGACTATATTCTGCAGTCTCTCCAAGACCTCGGATGTAGCCAGAAATTCACCAAGATGATCGCGACCCTTCTCGGCAACGCAACGACCCAAATTAACGTTAACGGCAAACTGTCGAAGGCGATCCATCTTAAAAGATCTATAAGACAAGGGTGCCCTCTTGCCCCCCTTCTCTTTGCCATCGCCACTGAGGGGCTGAGCAGACTTGTGGCCCATCATGTGGAGGCTGGCAATATCAAAGGCCTCCAACTACCTCACGACCACAATCAAATCATCATGAGACTTTTTGCTGACGACATGAACGCGTTCGTTCACAATGATAATACCAGCCTGGAGACTTTCTGGAGGTGCCTTGATACCTTTTGTGAGGCCTCTGGATCCAAGATCAACCACAATAAGACCGCATTTAGGGCCATCGTGGGACATCAACCGGGCCTTCTCATTGCTCATGGCTGTCAAATCATTCCGCAGGGCCAAATCTTTCGGCTTCTTGGAATCCCCTTGGGATTTGGCGTCTCTATGGAGCAGCGATGGAACTGGGTGCTGGCCAAACTTGAAAACAAGCTCAACTACTGGAGAGGCATGCAAATCAATCTCGCTGGAAGGGCGATGGTTATCAACACGTTCCTCCTCTCGTCTACCATCTACTTCCTTTCTTGCTGGAGACCGAATGAACAAGGCCTGTCCAAACTGAATAGCATCTGCAGAAACTTTCTTTGGACGGGCGATCATAACAGAAGAGGGGTGCCTAAAATCAAATGGGCCATCTGCACCAGCCCTAGAGATAGCGGGGGGCTTGGCATCCTGGACATTGGGTGTATGGCTAACAAACTGGCAGCCAAATGGATGATTAAAGCTTGGTGCAATAGGGAGGCCTCATGGGCCAAGCTGATATTCAGAAACAAAAATGAGTTGGCCCTCACGGGGTCCCCGAACTGGAAGAACCTTGACATCATGACCCTGCTATTCTCCCCGATACCTGTCTTCCCGAAAGGCTCCAGTCTCGTATGCTCTCTTTGGAAGGGCTGGAATAAAGTCAAAAGCTTCACAAGAATTAGTGAGGACTGGAAGTGGGCGGCCGGAATCAGACAAAACGACTCTATCTGGTTTCCGATACATGGCATCCGGAGTGTGGAGTCGCGGAACATTCAAAATGCCAAGAAGCTATGGAACAAAGGATTCAAAAAATGGAAACACCTCTGGAAACATGACACCAACAGTTGGATCAACTTCGAGGATATCGACCCTCGCATAAACATCTCCTACGAAGAATGGAACACTTTGCAAAGCAGATGCCTCGCTTGGGAGCGCCACAAAACTCGCCTTCTCATGGGACATGAAACTCCGAACGCGCGTGGTCTCAAATGGCACAATGGAAATAGCCTACTCAAAATCCCGAACATCAAAGAAACGACTGACCTCCAGATCAGCCTCAACAAGAAGTGGTGCCTGTCTTGGACGCGGCTTCGGTGGGACATGAAATTCATGGGTATCTGGCACCCACTTATAGAGATTAAGAAGTCTGTCCTCTTATGGCAAATTCTTCATCGAGGAATATGGACTAACCAAAAGGCCAGCAAAATTTGTGGTATCCCTCCGTGGTGCAAACGCTGCCACCGTGCAACCGAAGATGTCCCACACATCTTCCTTACTTGCCCCAACTCCTACAGAATCTGGCAGACGGTTGGACTGAAAATCAGAGTTCAGAAACAGCTTAGCTGGAAACAAGTCCTTTTAGGAGAAGCGATTGGATGCTCTGCGGCTCTCTGGAACGCAATCAGAGGGGAAGTCCTGTGGAAAATTTGGCGGGAGCGGTGTGCTCTCAACTTCGGCGACCCTCCCAAGGAGTGGACGATTGAGAAATCTCTTTTCCTCCTTGGCAAGAGGATTGTCAACAGTAAGAACTCCCCCCCCTTCAGGCACCATCAAGTCCTCCTTTTGATCAACAACAAGCTCAAACCCAAGTGGGTCCCGCATGAGGGCGACGAGAGGGTGATCAACCTTCTTTGTAATGCAACCTAGGCATCAACCAAGCCTCCCCTGCTTTGTGGGATTTGGGGGGTCCCGTGGGCACTAGTCCCCTTCTTTTGTAACCTTGTTTCTTAATTAAATTCAAGTCCGGGAGAGTAGGCTATTGCCGAACTTCCTTTATATAAAAAAACATGCCCTATCTTTTGTTCATATGGGGTCCTCAAACACTTGCATACTCACACTCAACACATAGCACAATGACACAACACTACTCTCTCACACACACAACTCAACATCACTAACACATTATACTCATGTATCCACACATATAATTTTTTTAATTTTCTATAAATCATTTACTCTTTGTTAGTTAGGATGGACACACATACTTAGGATAGACACACACAAACACATTCTTATTGATACGCTCATACACACATATTTAGACACAATCTCATAAACACATAGTCACACACTCATAAAAACATAGACAAACATGGATATATAATCACATTCACATAGGTACACATAGACAATACACATACACACATGGGCACATACACATAGATAATATTCACATACAGAAACATATGCACACATAATCACATTCACGTAGGTGCACATAGTCAATACACATAGACAATACACATAGACACATTGGCACATACACATAGACGGATGTTGACATATAGACACATATGCACACATAATCTCATTCACATAGGAACACATAGACAATGCACATACCTACATGGGCACATACACATATATACATATTCACATATAGACACATATGCACACGTAATCACATTCACAATCACAAAGGCATAGGAGCATAGACTTACACATAAACAATAACATTTGGGCACACATGTACACAGCCACATATACAATCACATCCACATACACATATTCACATAGGTACTGACTTACATACACATTAATAACCACATTTCCACATCATTCACGTATAACATAATCTGAGGGACACACATATATATAAATAGCCATATACGCATTTCCACAACCACATACATATATAGCTAGTTAACTTTATCCACACATTTGGCACACACACACACATTCTTTATCATTTTGTACTTGCAAATCACACAACCACACAAGGAAGAATGTAGCTTTACTTTTGCTCTAGGAAAAATGCATATACAAAAATTGGAAACCTATGTGACCTCTTTCATTTAACAAAATCAACACTTCATTGGGTCTTACCCATTCATCAACATGCAACCTTAAGCAAGAAGATATTATATGCAATGAGCCTTCTTTTGCAACCAATATCACTATGCTATTATTCTATAGCATGTCATCCATCCCAAAAGGAATGTACTCGTTTTATACTTTCACAAATTGAATGTTTGATCTATCAACAATTCATTACATGGGCATTAATATATCAACGAAGTAGCATGAAGTCTAACAAATGCACGCTTTCAACATTAACCAAATAATGATGAAATTTATTTGTAACACAAACGGTTAATAACATGATCAAACAAAAGAGAAATCCCCTCCCTAAACCTTTTCATTCAATGCATGCAATCAATCAAATAATGACCCCAAAGACATATATCCACCCCTGCAAAGAATGCAGCAATTTAATCTCAATCTTGCATAGATACTAATTTATTCCTATACAAACACAATATTATAGCCCCCCTTGATTCCTTGATGACATATAGACAATAGGCTTGTTTCTCTTAAGAGGTCAATAGGTGAACATGAACCCCTTTCGTGAAAATTACATATAGAGTATGTATAGTATTCTTCTTTTAGATATTAGAGAAAATATCCCACACTTCAAAGATGAATGAGTGAAATAATATGATTTTTTTAGTGTGTGGGAGAGCTTTCTCACACTTTTAAAATAAGAATATATTCAAATTATGGAGGTTTATTTTTTAAACGTATTAGAGATAATAACTCACACTCAAAATTATATATGGGATATCCATTTGATATCCATTTGAAAAGTACTCTCTCCCTCCATCTGACATTGGATCCTTCATATATCTATTTATCTCCTTCTTTGAAATGTGAAAATACCTTTGATTTTTGTTCGACAAAACAATTCCAACCATATTTGTTAAATCATCTATGAATATGAAAATACAATTTATTACCTCAAATGGATTTCACTTTGGCTGGCCTCACACATCTATGTGTATCAACTCACATTTTTGTTGACTTATGAAGCTACTCCTCTTGAACGGATGCCTAGTTTTCTTTCACATCTCATAAGATTCTTCATAAGTTAACCTTGAAATTTGGGTAGCCCTTCAACTAGCCTCTTGAATCACATCTCAACTTTGTATTTTGATATAATCTAGCCTCTTGTGTCACAAGTGCAATTTCCAAATCCAATTGGTATCATTTATGAAGTGGTCATATTGAGTGGAATTATGGTTTACCTCTAGGGTAAAGAGCCACCCTTGCTTGCCTCTTTCTAGGATTATTTTTCATTTTCTTAGGTTTTTCCAAAAACTAATTCACCTATATCTAATTTTACTACATACCCTCTTTCAAACATTTTTACTACAAACACCGAAATCCTGGTGACGCCATGTATACATAAAATATATTTGAGACATCTACTTTCCTTCTTGTGTTGTAGAAATACATATGCCACACGAGTTTCTGAATGGGATGTACCATCATCTACACTACATGCTCTTGACCTTTGGGATCATTTAGGATATTAAAATAGAAGAATTGCAACTTATATGTTTGTTGCATGCACTTTCAATGTCCCATGTGTTACTAACCTTGCTTAGATTTCCATTCATATGCATGGTCAAAAGATTATCATTTTCTAAACTTTTAAGAACATAATTACCTTGGAATTTATGTAAAGAATAGGCACTGTAATTCGTTTGGTTTCCCCCTTGATAAAAATATCTCGCAAAGTGGCCAAAATTGCCGTATTCATAGAACGTTTCTCCATCTCAGTTATTTCTTTTTTGATATCTTTCTCTTATTCTTCCTCAACCCCTTTTTCATTAGGTATCAATGTACTTGATTGTTTGAGAGGCTTTCTTTGTCTTCAGATCTACTTCTACCACTACCTTTTTCTTTCATAGCTTTGCCCCTTTGACTAGTCGCATAAAAGACTTGTGCATTTGTTATAAACTAAGGTTGTGACATGAGTTAGGTTGGGAGGAGACTCATCTCTCATGTATGTGGTGGTCATAATCCTTCTCTCATCACGCTAGTATAAGAGCACTTGGAGTATCTATGCTGACCTTGATGATTGATCACCTTCTCCATCACATAAGCTCTTTCACCTAGCCCAATCTTGGATTTATGAAGATCGTGATTACACACCAAATTCTCTCCCCTTTTTTAAGATGGTATGCTAATGAAGGAAGGATTTGGCATCAATCAAGTGATATTTTTAGAGAGTTTAGAACAATGAAGTCTTCATCCTTAGGTGTGGGATTCAAACCCCTGATGCCATTGATCTAAGGAGTAGGTTATCTACGATAGTGCTGGTCATTGATATTGTATGACTCTTTTTTTTTTTCATTGTAACAAAAGATGAGATGAGTTAATCAAGACAAGCCCATGAAGTTGATAACGACTATGCCATTCAAGGTTATCTTGACTATGTTCTGTGCCCATGAGCACACAATTCCTCATCTCTCCACTATCTTCTAGCCTTCCTAGGCCATGCAAAATTAGAACTTTATTTTCTTTACTCCTTAAGGCCTACGTGTTAAGAGGTAGCAATCCATATCTTATTTAATTCCTTTGTGAGCATATCCCGCATGAAAGGAGGTGATGCGGATGATGGACAAAGATTTTGGCTATGCTTGCATGTACTGAAGTATTAGAATTATACTTCTTCTCTAGACATACATGAGAAGGTGAACATGGGGTGAAATATGAGAGTTTCTTTTCTTCAATGTGGAGGAGACTTTGCATGGACAAGGACCACGAATGACATATGATTTTGTCAAGATATAAAGGAGGCTCTAAGGAAAAAGATGGCGATTCCCAAAGAATATGAAGGATGTAGATCATAGTAGAGCTAAGTATTTTTTACGTGATGCTTTATTTCAATATTTTTCTGATCTTGATTTCATTATTTAGCATTTAGCTTAATTGAAACTTGAAGTATAAGAAGGAATTCAATAGATTAAGTTCAAGTTTTGTACAATATGATGAAATTATTTAACCACTTCAAGCATTAGCTTGAATTTAACAAGGAGTTTCTTCAAAGAATGTTTGTCCATAAAACAATGAATTCTTATTGCAAAAATCAAGTTTTACTTTCATTAGATTGAGTTCTTAATGCACCAAAACACATATGTTTTAACATATTTGTGCATCAAAAGCAAAGCGAGATATGCACAAAGTGCATGAATATCAAGCATGTTTTGAGCAAAGGAATGCTTACATCATTTTTGGTATGCAAGAGCATGAATTTGTATGCAAGCACATGCATTTGCATGCAAGCACATGCATTTTCATGAACAAAAATCACTTTTCTTTGAAAAGGATATGAAAATAAATAAGTAAATGTATATATCTGGTAGTTAGCTTACTTTTAATTAAAGCTTGGAATTAGGGAGGAAGTGAAACTAGATTTTTGAAAAGCCATGCTAGCTAAATCTCTACAAGACAAGTGTCTAGAAATCCCTTCCTAAGTTGGTACTTCGGTATCAAATACTTAATGAAAAGTTTACTTCAAGTATGAATGTATGTCTTGCCTAGTATGAAGTAAGAAAACATAAGGAAAAAGGCTAGGAAGGTCAAGTTAAATTTTCTTGCCATATTAATGGCCAAGAAGTCATCCATACATGAGAACATAGAATATTTATTGATTACTATAAGTATTGGAGATACTCAGACAAATTCATTTGAAAAAAAATGGTCAAAAGTAGAATTCTTTGGGTAATCACATTAAAAAGAGAGGTTACTATTTCTTGTGTGTTTTCTTATGCATCATATGCAGGATGGTATCTTAACATATTTTCAAAGTTTGATAGACACTTTTTTAGAGAACTCTTACTTAGTTCCATCCAAGAGAATCATAGAAATCAAATACAAATATTTGAACTTAAACACAAATTGAGCTTGAAATTGAATTAAGTTTACTTTGAATCAATGGAAATGGTGCAATGTTTAGGAATTATGAAACTTTGAGAACACCTTCTTCATAGAGAGATTGACAATTGTTTTATGGTTTCATTCAACACATTTGTATCTCAAGATGAAACCTATACAAGTTAGTGAGGTGTGACTATGTGATTGTATGTATGCGAATGAGAACAAGAGGTGTTTAATTGTGTGTAATGGAGAGAGAGAGAGAGAGAGAGAGAGAGAGAGAGAGAGAGAGAGAGAGAGAGAGAGAGAGAGAGAGAGAGAGAGAGAGAGAGAGAGAGAGAGAGAGAGAGAGAGAGAGAGAGAGAGAGAGAGAGAGAGAGAGAGAGAGAGAGAGAGAGAGAGAGAGAAGAAGAAGAAGAAGAAGAAGAAACTATGTGTGTTTCTATGCATATGAATTGAGTGTGACAAGGAGGGAGAAAGGAGTTGGGTTGGAGCGTGAAATAAACTATGATTATGAGTGTGAGTGTGGGAAACAAATAGATGGAAGTAATTGAGCGTGCATACATTGGATAGTGTGGAAGAGAACTGGAGGCTGAAGGAGAGGCGACGTGGGCTGAATATCAAACAAAAAAAGATTAGAGACAAAATAGAGTAAAAGAGAAGTGAAGAGAAGGGAAGGAAAGAGCAAAAATGGGAGAAAGAAAAAAATAATAGAGGAGAAGAGTGAGACAAAGAGAAGAGAAAAAGGAGAAGGTTGAAAAGTGAGTAGCATAGAATGAGAGAAAGAAATAAAAAGAAGAGAGGAGAAGAGTGAGGAAAGGAAAAAACAAAAAGGAGAAGGTTGAGAAGTGAGTAGAAGGGAAGGAGAGAAAGAAAGAAAGAGAAGAGTGAGGAAAGGAAAAGAGAAAGAAGAGAAGGCTAAGAAGTGAGTAGAAGGGAAGGAGAGAAAGAGTGAAATAAAGGAGAGGAGGAAATAAAGAAGATGAATGGCTGAATGAAGAGAAGGAAGAGAAAATGCTGAAAGGAAGATAGAAAAGGATAAGGGTGAAAAGAAGGAGAGAAAGAGTGAAGGAAAGGAAGATCAAAAGAAGAGTGGAGAAAAGAAGATGGGAAAGTTAGATTGAGAAGTGAAGACAAGAGAAGGAAAGAGAGAAGAGAGGATAAGTGAGAAACTATGAGGAAAAGAGAGAACAAGAGAAAGAGAAGTGGATGGGAACTAGATAAGCAAAGGTTGAGAGGAGGAAAGAGAAAAGGAGAATAAAGGAAAAGTGAAGGAGAGAAAAGTTAGGAAAAGAGAAATTCTAAGAGTAAGTGAGAAGGAAGAAGAGAAAACAAGGGCTGAAGGAAAATAAGAGAAGAGAGGAGAAGTGAGAAGATGAGAAGAAAATAAAGAAGAAGAGAAAGAGAAGTGGGCTAAGAAGTGAAGAAAGGAGAGAGGAAGAAGTGGACTGGGAACTAGAGAAAGTAAAGGCTGAGAGAAACCGGAAAAGGATGAAACAAAAATGGAGAAGAAAGGAAATAGTGAAGGAGAGAAAAATTTAGGGAAAGAGAGAAAGAGAATGGATGAGAATGAGTGAGAAGGAACAAAGGAAAAAGAGAGGCTGAAGGAGAGGAAGATATGAAGAGAGAAAGGGAGAAGGAAGAGAGGAAAGAAGGATAATGTAGTAGAGGTGAGAAGAGAGGAGATGAAGGTATGAAGGAGAGGAAGAGAAGAGAAGACGTAAGTGGAGAAAAGAGAGGAGAAGAAAGAGATAAAAGAAAAGAGTAGGGAAGAGAAGAGCTAAGTGGAGAAGATAGAGGAGAAGGAAGAGGACTAAGAGAAGAGTGGGAAAGAGAAGAATAAAGTGGACAGAAGAAAGGAGAAAGATGGCTGAGAGAAGAGTAGGGAAGAGAAGAGGAAAGTGAAGAAAAGAAAGGAGGAGGATGAAGGTTGAAACTTAAGTGAGTGTGAGGGTGAGTAAGAGAGGAAGAGGGAGTGTATTAGGGTTGGAATGTGTGAGTGAAAGAGAGAAACAGAGAGTGTATAAGGGCTAGTGGTAGAAAAAGGAGTGCACTAATAAAAGAGAGAAAGAGGGAGTGTGTAAGGATTGGAGTTTTGAAAGATTTGTGCATGTTAGACTATTGAATGTAAAGAGAAAGAAGAGAAAGCTAAGAGAAAGAGGAGTATATAGCTAGAATGCATGGGAAAGAGTGTAAGTGATGGAGTGTGTAGTTAGAGAAGAGGAAGTTAACAAATCAAATAATATCAAGACAATAAAATTGGATTTGAGTGTCTATCTCCTTTGAGCTACCTTGGCACCTAGTGTGCTACTGCCACCAATGCAAGAATATATACGCACATCTTTTGGTGAACTTGACATGAATATGAATGTGTGTTGTGGACTTTTGTGCCCACAAGGAGACTTATGATTTGGAAACTAATATGAGGAAATAAAAACCGAACCTGAAATCTTTGAAACAACTAGTATACTTTGTAAATTTGAGTGCTTGTTAGGCTTCAAGTGCTTCCATCACAAGATCATTCCATAATCTTATGTTTGGCCTATAATTTATCTTAGAGACTTGAAGCCTTTTGATGGAATAAACATCAATCCGTCATTCCTAAGAAAACCATTATAGTTTGAAGTGACTTGAATTTCTCTATTCAAAATCTTGTTGGTTCTTACTTAACCTACTTGTAGTGACAAGACATTATTCTTGTCTTTAGATTCCTTTCTTACTAAAACTCTAACCTACTTGTAGTGACAAGACATTATTCTTGTCTTTAGATTCCTTTCTTACTAAAACTCTAAGGAGTTATCCTAGGGCTTTGTGGGAATCTCACTCCTTAAGTCAAAGCGTTTACTAATGTTTTGAATTTCACTTTTAAGAAATATATTTGTAGATAGGTAAAATTATATTTCCCCTTCCACAGAATTAATTATCATAACCATGATAGCAGACTACATATTGCATCTACTAAAGAATCATCACACTGACATGTGAATACATACATATGAATCTAACACACATACACACATATACTTACATGGATCTAAGGGATGCAAACACATGACCGTGCATACACACATATGTGCATATGCTGATCTATTCTCATAACAAGCAAGTTTAGGTATGTGAAGCAAACAACAAGAAGTCATACACATGCAATTATACACACAATAATTCCCAATGGTTTCCTGCTTTTTGAATCAATAAACCTGGATATACTATACAAATTAACTTTTCCAACTAAATCCTACTTACATCCTTTTCAACTATTGGTTGATGTGTCCATTGCTCTTTTCAAGCTTGGGCACAAAATTTTGACGACAACATGTGCAAAAAGCCATGTGTATGTGCATAAATACATTACATGTATCACCATTTTATCATGGGTAATTTGCCGTTAACATAGCGATTGGTATAGTGACAAAAATATAAATAATTTTTTATTGCTATACCAACCAATTGTTGATTGGTATATCAATGCATAAATTTACATTAAAAAAATGTGCACATTGTGCACAATATTTATCGAGAGATATTTTAGGAGCCTTTGCACAGCAAGGCGAACTCCAAGTAAGTGTTTTTATTCGTCCATTACCTTTTCATGTATTTTTCTCATTGGTCTTACTCCCTCTCATTCATCCATACCCTTTTTTCATCTATTTTTCTCATTGTTCTTAGTTTCTCTCACTATCTGTCTCCCTCTCACTCTCATTATTTCGATTACTATAGTTCATTAGTTTTGTTTTACTATTAGGTGTTTATGATTTGTTCTTAAGTACATGAACGATTGCATAGTTTCCGATCTATGCACTAAAGCTTATGGAGTTCACATTTAAGCAATTCAGATTAACGAGCTTCAAGTAAGTGAAAAAGTTCAATTCTTTGTTTATTTTTTTATTGAAATGTTTTATTTACTGAAAAAAAAGAATTACTACTAACAAAAGTAATTGCTTGATACAACTAGTAAATAAAAAAATAAACATTTCACGAGGGAGGATGAAGCCACATCCATGGCCAAGAGGAACTTGCACCACTTTTACTTTTCAATATCCAAGGGCAAAACCCTCCAACAAGGAGAGAAAACTGACCACAAACAAGGAAGACTTAGGTCCCCCCTCCGATCACATCGAAGCCAAACACACCTATTTAAAGGAAAAGACTATAAGGCCAAAAATCCCAAAGAAAAGGGAAGCGCGCTTCTCTTTATTATATTTTTTTTTTCTCCTTTTTTCTTTCTTTTTTTTTTTCTTTCTTTTCTTTTTTTTTTTCTTCCTTTTTCTCTTTCTTTTTTTTTTTCTTTTTACCAAGGCATTAAAGCGAAAAAGGATGCCTCATCGGGTTTTTTTTTTTTTTTTTCCGGCTCCCTTCAATCAAGATCCAAGTGCCCAATTGAAAACGAATTGCCCGCCCAAAGCGCTGAAAACGATGCAGAGGTCCAAAGACGAAGTTAAAGCCAAAGCGAGAAATTGAGGAGCCACACCGATCCACGATGCTGATTTCGTGAGCGCGATGCTGAGGCCCAGAACACGACTTTGAGCCCAAACTGTAACGCGATGCTGAGACCACAGGAAGCGACTTCGATCGAGGAGCACAAGAGAAAATAGAAGCTTGATGCCCTGGCGGAAGCACATGCACTAAGGAGAGAGCCAAGCAAAAAGCGATTCCTTGTTGCCAGGTGAGGGAGGTGGAGAACCTCGATGCCGAGGGAAAAGCCCAAACGCCAGGACCTCACAAAAACGCGATTCCCAACAGGCCAATGATGGCAATAGAGAAACGCGATGCTCAAGCTGGCACACAATCGCGATGCTCATTCAAGCACTTATTCGACCCCCCCCCTCCAACAAGATCCGCAAGGCTCCGTGGTTCCATGCCAACGCAACCACCTTCTCTCTCCCCTCCGTCCATCAAGAAATTGTCGATGTGTGGAAGGTGGCGTTTGCCTCTGGCTTGGCCCCAGCCAAGTGCTGGAGAAGTGCGGTCGACAAGTCTCGTAAGATCATGATCAGAACTAAGAAGATGCTCGAGACTGTGCGGCGGACTCGTAGGGAAGCTCTTTACCACAGACTCTGGCGGCTCGAGGAGGAAGTGAACAAAGGAAAAGACCAAGCCCAGAAAGGTCTCCGAAAAATCAGAGCAGTGTTGAGATACGAGGAAGAAATACAAAGGAAAAACTTGCAAATCTTCTTCAAGGAGTGGTGGGCTGGCAAAGCCGACAAACCCACCAAAGAGATGTGCCGTATCCTTAAAAGGGAACACAACAGAGATTCGATCCCCCTACTGCTCGATCCACATGGCATCATCGAAGGGCACTTCACGAGACTCTTGGGAACCTCGAACCCCCTCTCCCACCATAGAAGGGACTGTATGGCAGCCATTTCTAGGGTTTCCCCCCGGAGGATACCACCCAACCTTCACTCCCTGCTCCATGCCCCTATCTCTGAATCAGAAATCATAGAGGTCATTGATGCCCTCCCTCTCGGCAAAAGCCCGGGACCCGACGGACTCACTAACGAGTTCTTTAAATCCTTCAAGCTGGTGGTTGCCACCCCTCTTCGGATGGTTTGGCAAGAAGCGCTAAATTTTGGGGCTCTTCCTTCTTGTTTAAATAATGGAATTATCAAGTTGGTACACAAGAAGGGGGAAAAGAACAGAATCGAGAACTGGCAGCCTATTACGATGCTCCAAACAGGATACAAGATCATCGCCAAAGTCATTGCCAACAGAATCTCGTGCCACCTAAGATCTTGGCTTAGTGAGGACCAAAAAGGTTTCATCAAAGGCAGGTCTATCCTGGAAACCATTACGGATATTTGGGAAGGTATTCAATTTGCAAATGAGTCGAGTCAAGATGTGGTTTTCATCAAGATCGACTTTGACAAAGCCTACGACAGGCTTGAATGGGACTATATCCTGCAGTCGCTCCAAGATCTCGGATGCAGTCAGAAATTCACCAAGATGGTCACCACCCTCCTCGGAAACGCAACGACCCAAATTAACGTCAACGGCAAACTTTCGAAGGCGATCCATCTTAGAAGATCTATTAGACAAGGGTGCCCTCTGGCCCCCCTTCTTTTTGCCATCGCCACTGAGGGGCTGAGCAGATTAGTGGCACATCACGTGGAGGCTGGCAATATCAAAGGTCTCCGGCAGCCTCACGACCACAGTCAAATAATCATGAGACTTTTTGCCGATGACATGAACGCGTTCGTTCACAATGATAATACCAGCCTGGAGACTTTCTGGAGGTGTCTTGCTACCTTTTGTGATGCCTCTGGATCCAAAATCAACCACTCTAAGACCGCCTTTAGGGCTATTGTGGGACATCATCCTGGCCTTCTCATTGATCATGGCTGTCAAATCATTCCGCAGGGCCAAATCTTTCGACTTCTCGGAATCCCCTTGGGGTTTGGCGTCTCTATGGAGCAGCGATGGAACTGGGTGCTGGCCAAACTCGAAAACAAGCTTAACTACTGGAGAGGTATGCAAATCAATCTCGCTGGGCGTGCGATGGTTATCAACACGTTCCTCCTCTCTTCCACCATCTACTTCCTTTCTTGTTGGAGACCGAATGAGCAAGGTCTGTCCAAACTAAATAGTATTTGTAGAAACTTTCTTTGGACGGGCGACCATAACAGAAGGGGGGTGCCTAAAATCAAATGGGCCATCTGCACTAGCCCTAGAGACAGCGGGGGGCTTGGTATCCTGGACATTGGGTGTATGGCCAACAAACTGGCAGCCAAATGGATGATTAAGGCTTGGTGCAATAGGGAGGCCTCGTGGGCCAAGCTGATCTTCAGAAACAAGAATGAGTTGGCCCTCACGGGGTTCCCAAACTGGAAGAATCTTGATATCATGACCCTGCTATTCTCCCCGATCCCCGTCTTCCCGAAAGGCTCCAATCTCGTGTGCTCCCTCTGGAAGGGCTGGAATAAAGTCAAACGCTTCACAAGAATTAGTGAGGACTGGAAGTGGGCGGCCGGAATCAGACAAAACGACTCAATCTGGTTTCTGATACATGGCATCCGGAGTGTGGAGTCGTGGAACACTCATAATGCCAAGAAGTTATGGAACAAAGGATTCAAAAAATGGAAACACCTCTGGAAAAATGACACCAACAGCTGGATCAACTTCGAGGATATTGACCCTCGCATAAACATCTCCTACGAAGAATGGAACACTTTGCAAAGCAGATGCCTCGCATGGGATCGTCACAAGACTTGCCTTCTCATGGGACACGACACACCGAACTCGCTTGGTCTCAAATGGCACAATGGAAATAGCCTACTCAAAATCCCGAACATCAAAGAAACGGCTGACCTCCAGATCAGCCTCAACAAGAAGTGGTGCCTGTCTTGGACGCGGCTTCGGTGGGACATGAAATTCATGAGTATCTGGCACCCCCTTATAGAGATTAAGAAGTATGTCCTCTTGTGGCAAATTCTTCACCGAGGAATTTGGACCAACCATAAGGCTAGCAAACTTTGCGGGATCCCTCCTTGGTGCAAACTCTGCCACCGGGCTATCGAAGATGTCCCACACATCTTCCTTACTTGCCCCAACTCCTACAGAATCTGGCAGACGGTTGGAATGAAAATCAGACTTCAAAAACAACTTAGTTGGAAACAAGTCCTCTTGGGTGAAGCGATTGGCTGCTCTGCGACGCTCTAGAACGCCATCAGAGGAGAAGTCCTGTGGAAAATATGGCGGGAGAGGTGTGCTCTCAACTTCGGCGATCCCCCCAGAGAGTGGTCGATTGAGAAATCACTATTCCTCTTGGGCAAAAGGATTGTTAACAGTAAGAAATCCCCCCCCTTCAGGCACCATCAAGTCCTCCTTTTGATTAACAACAAGCTCAAACCCAAGTGGGCCCCGCATGAGGGCGATGAGAGGGTGATTAACCTTCTCTGTAATGCAACCTAGGATTCAATCAAGCTTCCCCTGCTTTGTGGGATTTGGGGGGTCCCGTGGGCACTAGTCCCCTTCTATTGTACCTTTGTTTCTTAATTTAATTCAAGTCCGGGAGAGTATGCTAATGCCGAACTTCCTTTATATTAAAAAAAAAAAATAAACATTCTTATGCACACGTACACATACACACATAAACACATAAACACATAAACACATAAACATACACACATACACAATCACACACTTTTTTATACACAGATAGAAATGTATACACATATACATGCATATGAATAAGTTTTTTGTATATGGAATGCTTTTTTGCAGATACAATGAATTTTTTGTAAGTAGAGTATCTTTTGCAGGTGGAAACTGTTTTTGTAGGTTATGGCTTGTGAGATTTTTTTGTTAATGGCCTATGAGCCTTCTTTGCTTATGGATTCTGAGCCTTATGGTTATTTTTCAAGTTCCTTACTCTAGGAAAATTGCTACCAAAATGTTTCTTGCCATATGGAATTAAAATGACATTATATACACATAAACACACACATAGACACACATGTACACATGGTTACATACACACATACTTACATACATAAATACATGCTTACATACATACACACATACTTACAGAAATCCACACATGCTTACATACATACATACTTACATACACACATACTTACATACAAACACATACATATACACATACACATACACATACACACACAAAGACATAAACATACACATTTATATACACATGTACACATACATATACACTCACATACTCAGACACATATACATACATATATACACATACACACAAATACATACATACACAAAGATACATACAAATGATTGAAATCATGTTACAAAGTACGTTGAACAATGTTCAAGTCATGAAAACATTAAGTAATTCTAAACATTTAAACAATAGTTACAAGCTTAACATAGTGGTTAAGTCTCAAGGATGGGAAAGAGGAGGTCACGAGTTCAATCCCCATGAGTGCCTTGAAGAGAGTATTTTGCTAAGGAATAGAGCTTCTAGAAGCACCCACTCAAGCTAAGTGGGTTTAACTTGAGTGCATTACAACTTAACTTGAGTGAATTGCGGCTTAAGTCAAGTGGTGAGAGCAACTAACATGAGTACAATATTGTTAGATTTGAGTGGAATGTGCTAACGTAATGGTGGAGTGCATAGTTATTATGGGGTTGGATGGCTCTATATAGCTTTATGCCACATAAGATGTAAAGAGACGTGCAGTAGAGTTATATATAAAATATTTCACTCTTTTCTTCTCATGCCTCAAAGGGAAAGAAAAGGAACTTGTAGGTATATCTCTTTACCTATTCACACATCAAAGAGTGATTGAGAACATATTTCCATAGCTAGAAATAGTTGTGGGACAATCAAAATGCACCCAAACACCTATAATATGAATTGTGTCTACATTGTTGGGTGTGTGTAGAAGTGTGAGAGACACACAAGAAGCACACACAAGGAGCACAAACGCAGCAAGACACACAGAGAAGACGATGGCTGGAATAGCTCTCTCTATTGATCGATGAACTGAACTGAAGTAAGAGCTGAATAATATCCCTAAGTACAAAGTACCACCACATATGAGAGTATCAAGTATGTGGTAACATGGGGAAAAAACCTCTAGCCAGCACTAGAGTAAAAAGTGCCCATGTATAGGGAAAAGGTTCACATCAAAGCTACTAGAGGAACACATAAGTGTAGCAAACCCCCCTGGAGCGAATGATGTGAACACATACAGGGAGTGACAGATCAGCCCCCGCAAGGTAATAAGCCTAAAGCTTTGCGAAAAGCTTCAAACTTTTCCCGTGGAAGAGCTTTGGTGAATATGTCTGCCACATTATCTTGTGTAGGCACATATACCAAATCAATATCTCCTGCATGAAGGCGCTCTCTCACATAGTGATAATGCACCTCAATATGTTTGGTCCGTGCATGAAACACTGGGTTTCGTGCAACAGCCAAAGCACTCTGACTATCTGTGAGAATATGCGTAGCAGCATCAATCTCCATGCAAAGATCCATCAATAGGCGTCTCAGCCATATACACTCCACTATAGCTATGAAAACTTCCTTGTACTCAGCTTCACAACTCGATGTCGCCACTGTAGGTTGCTTCTTACTCAACCAAGATATGCATGAGTCTCCAAGGAAAAAGCAATTACCACTAGTGGACACGCGAGTATCATAACAACCAGCCCAATCACTATCTGTAAAAGCATGCAAGCATGGCTGAACATCTCTGCCATAAAAGAGACCTAAGCTCAAAGTGCCTCGAAGATATCTAAACACACGTTTCACTGCTTGCCAATGCTTAGTGCCAGGGCTATGCATGAATCGACTCAACTGGGAAACTGCATACTGTATATCCGGCCTTGTGTTGCATGCATATATAAGACATCCCACAACCTGCTGATAAAGAGAAGTGTCAAATGCATCACTGGAATCCTCAACTGAGAATCTAAATCTTGTCTCAACTGGTGTGGAAACTGGCTTGCAATCCTCAAAGTCAAAACGCTGAAGTAGTTTTTCAACATACTTTGCTTGATGCATAACAATTCCCCCCTCAACAGATACAAACTGGATGCCAAGATAGTAGCTTAAAAGACCAAGATAAGTGACATCAAAAGTATGCTGCAAATCAGCCATAAGAATGTGAAGTTTTGCATCACATGACCCAGTCAAGAGTATGTCATCGACATAAAGAACAAGCACTATAAGATCAGCCCCATTTTTGCGTACATAGAGTGTGCTTTCAATCGGACTACATGTGAAGCCAAGAGCAATCAAGTGCTTATGTATTTTGTCATACCATGCATGTGGAGCTTGCTTGAGACCATACAAAGCTTTATGCAAGCGACAAACCATATGCTCTTTCCCTTTCATAGAAAATCCAGGAAGTTGCTTCACATAGACCTCTTCTTGCAAATCTCCATTCAAGAAGGCTGTTTTTATGTCCAATTTATGCACTTTCCAACCTCGATGGGCAGCCAATGCAACCACGGTACGAATGGTAGTCATGCGTGAAGTAGGTGCAAAAGTTTCCTCATAGTCAATGCCATATTGTTGCGCATATCCTTTGACAACCAATCTAGCTTTGTAGCGATCAATGCTACCATCAGATTTTCTCTTAATCTTGTAAACCCACTTTGTACCAATGGCATTCTCTCCTTTTGGCAATTCACATAACTCCCAAGTACCATTCCTATGTTTGGAATCCATTTCTGATTGCATAGCACTCATCCATAGTGGATCGTCACATGCATCTTCAAAAGAAAGTGGCTCTTCATTACATGCTGTAGCAATGAGAGAATAATCCACAAAATTACTTGATGCATGATGAGAGCTTGATCTTGTTCTACCAAGTAAAGGTGCACTCAATTTGCTGTCCTGCAAAGTTTGTTTCAACCACTTTGGCATAGATTGTGCACTCTTGATAGACATGCGTTCATTATGTAAAACATCTTCAATATGTACATCATGTGTGGGCTGAATTTCATGCTCATTTTCAGCCATATTTTGACGTAAATGTTCAGCCATATGTGGCTGGAAATTTCCAACAATTTTGATAATTTTTGGCTGAATTTTTTCAGCCATGTTTGGCTGGAAATTCTCTGCATTTTCAGCCCTATTTGGCTGGAATTTTTCAGCCCTTTGAACCTCAGTTGGTTGGTCTACATGGCCATAGTCAAGCGCACCATTTTGGAACAAAGGCATGAGTGTATCGAACACATCTTGTGAGCTAACTGTTGGCAGTTTTTTGCATTCAAGTAGAGGGAAAACTGAATTTTCAGCAAATACCACATCTCGACTCACAATAATTGTGTTCGTCAATGGATGGTACAATCGATATCCCTTACTTTCAGCACTATAACCAACAAATATACATTTCTTTGCCTTGTCATCAAGTTTGTGATGTTGTTGTGATGGCACAAGAGCATATGCCAAACAACCAAACACACACATATGGCTAACCATAGGCTTATGACCATTCCAAGCCTCATAAGGAGTGATGACTCTCAATGCTTTTGTAGGGCAGCGATTCAGCACATAATTTGCACACATGACCGCTTCCATCCAAAACTTATGAGGAAGATGCTTTCCTTTAACCATACATCGTGCCATTTCAAGTAGAGTTCTATTTTTATGCTCGGCAACACCATTTTGTTGAGGTGTATATGGCACCGTACATTGGTATGAAATACCTCTTTCACAAAGAAAAGCATTAAACTCATGTGACATGTACTCACCACCACGATCCGTGCGTAGAGTCAAAAGATTTTGTGAAGAAAAATTTTCAGCCATAGCTAAAAATGCTTTGAAGCAAAAAAATACCTCATTCTTTACTTTCATAGGATACACCCATGTATGGCGAGTAGCATCATCAATGAAGGTAACAAAATATACATGCTTCCCAAAAGATGGAGTCTTGACGGGACCACATACATCACTATGAACAAGTTGCAATTTTCTTGTAGTGTGTGTATGACTATCTTTTGGAAAAGAAGCATGATGCATTTTTCCAAGAATGCAACCTTCACATGTATGCTTTTCAATGGACTCAAGTGTAGGCAAGCCAATAACCATGTCCTTCTTTTGCAAATAGAGCAAACTATTGAAGTTCAAGTGACCAAAATGAGCATGCCAAAGCTCCATTTCAGCCATGGAAGAGGTATGAGCAACTAAGGCATTCGTGGCAGCCCTCTTGTATGTATCCATGCGATACAAACCATTACATAATGTACCGGACATTATAATAACATCGCCATTGCTGAAATCATGAACCATACACTTATCATCAACAAAGTGTACATGAAGTCCAGCTTTGGCAATCAAGGGAACTGAAATTAAGTTTTTCTTGATACCGGGCACATACAATGCATTTTTCAAGAGAATCACACCTCCATTTGCAGCCGTAAGCTCAATTTCTCCTACTCCAATGATAGGATAAGAGGCATTGTTTGCACATACCACATGTCCTCCTTTAGGTGCATCTTTCAAAGAGGCAAAAAATCTGTTGCATGATGTTATGTGCTTTGAAGCTCCACTATAAAAAAACCAATCCGAATCATCCTCACTCACAGCCATACATTTAGAATGTAAAGAAGCATCATAATGACATGTAACAACACATGCCCAAAAATCTTGAGCCATGTTAGCTTCATCATTCTTTGCATTTGCTGAATTTTCAGCAATAGACATGCCCGATTCCTTCTTCTTTTCATTGCGTTTAGCAAGCTTTCTACACTCATCAATAGTATGACCAGCCTTCCGGCAATATTTGCATCTCTTCTTCTTTTGCAAATCACTATCATTAGAGGAATGAGTGGAAGAGGAAGCTTGAGGCTTTGGTTTTGATGAACCCAAAGCTGAACCATACTTGTTTTTCCCCTTTTGTGAGATAGCAAGTGCTTGTGTTCCCTCAATCAAACCACTCCTATTCACCCTAGATTGCTCTTCTTGCAAAAGAAGAGACACAACCTCATCAAATGTATACATATTAGGATTTCCTTTTGCAACCAAACGAAGTGTAGTAGCAAAGCTTTGAAAAGATTCCGGTAATCCTTTCAACAATGTAGAAATGAGTGATGCATCCGGAATGATCTCATCTATGTTTGCCAATTGCTCTTCCAAGTCCTTGATGCGTGTCACATACACATCCACTGACTCATTTTCAGCCATACATACATCCTCAAGTTGCTTCCTCAAGTATGCAACACGTGCTTCATTACGCATGGCATACAAAGAAGCAAGAGTGTCCCATGCCTGTCGTGATGTAGAACATGACCGAATGTGTGGAACTATATGACGCTTCACTAAAAGCGCAATCAAAGCATGGGCTTGAGCATCTTTTCCATCCCATCTAAGCTGCTCCTGTGTAGGTGGAGAAGGAGAAACCACTATACTCGAAGAAGAAGCTCCATCTGTGACAGTAGACTGTGAAGTAAAAGCACCTGCCGGTCTTCGATCTATATCTGCCACTATGTTCCAAAGTTGTTTTGCAACGAGAACATGCTTCATCATGTAAGACCACATCGGATAGTTGGTCCCTTCAAGCTTATCTTCAACTTGAAGCATGCCAAACAAGTCATTGCTGCCCGCCATTTCACTAAGGAACAAGAATGTGACAAAATCTTCACTTCGATGAAAGCTAAAATGAGTGCTGAAATTTCAGCTCACAAACCGTCACTCTGATGGCGATTCTGACTGCACGAATGGCTTGGAAATGGGGGTAAAACCCCAGCACACCTAGTGGAAATGTTTTTGGGCTACTAAAATTCACACTTCTATGCTTCGAAGTCGATTTGCACTGTTAAAGTGCGTGCGCCGCGACGCGAAAAACCAAAACTTGAGAAGAAGCTGAACCTACTCTAATGCCACTGTTGGGTGTGTGTAGAAGTGCGAGAGACACACAAGAAGCACACACAAGGAGCACAAACGCAGCAAGACACACGGAGAAGACGATGGCTGGAATAGCTCTCTCTATTGATCGATGAGCTGAATTGAAGTAAGAGCTGAATAATATCCCTAAGTACAAAGTACCACCACATATGAGAGTATCAAGTATGTGGTAACATGGGGAAAAAACCTCTAGCCAGCACTAGAGTAAAAAGTTCCCATGTATAGGGAAAAGGTTCACATCAAAGCTACTCGAGGAACACATAAGTGTAACATACATGTAGTTCTCATATACTCCATCGAGTGTGGAAAAGGTTGAAAAGTTCTAGCAAAGAAAGTCTAGAGAAGATCATTCAACGGTTCAACACACACAAAATTTAGTAACACTTTTCTTAGCTTTCATCCAAAAGGAATTATAGGGCTCACATTGCTCATGAATTCAGGCACTTTATGTATTTCAGAGTTTCTTATTTGTAGCAAAAAGAGGAGCATGGGCTACCCCTTAGAGGGTAGGAAACGTGCCCCCTCCCCCAAACGAGGATCCAAGGTGGAGGCACTATGCATGGCTAGTTCATACTCTTAAATGCCCATGTGACATTCAAGGCGGACCAGAATCTAGCCCACAACACTTAAAAGCTGCCCTCCCTTATGAACTACTCTTGGAGTTCAAGGATTGAGTTCTTGTTCATAGATTATGGGTGACTTATCTTTGTACATTCATTTGGTAATACAATTTGCATTGTGTTGTGCTCCAAGTTTCTTCTTCTTCTTTGTGTTGTTTGTGTGCTTGTGCAAACCTCAAACTCTAACAATTGATATGAGAGCAATTTGTTGCTTCATCAAGGGTTTCATCGATACCCCTTCGGTCATAGTCTCATAATCACATAAAAATTGGTGAGCATACATGAGGTAATTAGGAGTTCAAGATAAATTTGCTTTGTGGTGTTGAAATTTTGATATGAGCTCATTTTTCACCTCTAAAAACACTATCACAATGATTCTGTAGGCAATTTCATATTTTTATGCAAAACATATAAACAAGTTTTGATTAGCTAGTACAAGCACCTTAAAGTCTACTACAGGTTTAACAGAGCTTGATAGGGTGTTTCTATTCATCTTTTTGAGATACAATCATTTTTTTGCACCAAGATATTTAGTCATTTGCTAT
>CM035425.1:45848275-46035775 GCA_020310875.1 Ceratopteris richardii
ATTTGGTGATTATTTATGGATGGGATGGAAATGAACAATAGGTAGTGAGATGGGTTGGGATGAATTTTTATATGAGATGTGGATGGGAAGAATTTGCATATGAAGGTCGATTGGCTTTTAGGAAAATTTTGGAGGGCTTGTGGAAAATGGGATGGCCAAATTCCCTAATTGGCACTTTGGGAAAATTATGAAGGTGCATTTGGAGGGGGAGAGTTTAACTTGACTTGGCACTTGGGTTAAATTGGGAGACAATTTTCAGAGGGGACGAATTACTTTGCCAAGTACTTCGACTGAATGCGGATGATTTATCAAGAAGAAGAATTACTTGGAGGGACATTGGGCTAACTTGGGAAGATTCTTAGAGAAAGCTTGGGCTAAATTCGAATAGATGTTTTGGGTTAATTTGGGAGATGAAGATTTTGGGCTAATTTGGGAGACTAAGTTTTTGGGCTAATTTGGGAGAATAGTTTTTGGGCTAATTTGGGGGAATAATTTTTTCGGATAATTTGGGAGACATGTTTTTGGGTTAACATACGTGACAAAACATTCGAGAAGAGAAAGTTGGGGATGGGACTATTTAGGAAAAATTCAGAGGGAAATTCGAGGCAAAGGTGACGGATGAAGATATGCATGCTAAATAGAAAGATGGAGATGAGAATACTGGAGTCGTGAAATAGGAAGTGTGTATGTTGGTTCCTAAGATCGAAATGGAGAACACCATATCGGATGAAGAACTAAGTACAAGAAATATTTACAATGTTGCATCACTGAATTATTATTGTACGTAAGGTTTTACTCTTGAGCCATTTACTAAAGGTAGGAGCACCCATTCAAGTGTTGATAGCTGAATGGTGTTGGAACTAGATGTCTGCGGAAGCACGCGAACAACACAAGGAAGAAGAAGAAGCTTGGAGCACAACATTCAATACTCAATGTATTACCACTAGAATGTAAAAACATATGTAACCCGTTAGGGCTATAGGTGTATATACAAGCTGGGGGAAAAAACCTCCTAAAGAGTGAAAGAAGTGCCTTGGCGGTCCTAGTGTGTTCACACACATCAGTACCTAAATATATCAACAAATCCCCCCTGGGAGTGATGCAGTGAACAAGGATCTTCCAGAAAAACAACATCATGGCTAACCAAAATGCATTTAGTCTGTGGATGACATAGACGATAGCCTTTGATTTTAGAATTGTACCCAACAAAAATACATTTTATTGCTTTATCATCCAATTTCCAGCAATGTTCTTTAGGCACTAATGCATATGCTAGACAACAAAAACATGTAGATGAGCAACAAATGGCTTGTGACCATACCAAGCCTCATAGGGAGTGATAGAGTGCAGTGCTTTAGTGGGACACCTCTTAAGTACATATGCTGCACACATGATAGCCTCAAGCCAGAAACTATGTGGTAAAGCCTGACTCTTGACCATACATCTTACCATCTCCATGAGTGATCTGTTCTTTCATTCATCAACTCCATTTTATGGAGATGTATACAACAGTCTACATTGGTGTTTTATCCCATGTTCAACCAGAAATGCATTAAAGTTAGAAGACATATATTCCCCCCCTTGATGAGAACGAAGGGTGCCCATTTTACATGCTGAGAGATTTTCAGCCAAAACCAAAAACTGTTTAAAGCACATAAACACTTTGGACTTTGCATTGAGTGGATATACCCATGCATGTTTGGAAAAATCATCAACAAAAGTCACAAAGTAAAGATAGATTCCAAAAGAAGGTGCCTGCATAAGACTAGATACATCAGTATGTACAAGCTGGAATTTCTGAGTAGCCCGAATTGAACCATCTTTTGGAAAGGAGGAATGCTGCATTTTGCCCAAAATACAACCTTCACAAACATGTTTTTCGGGTGCCTCAAGTTTGGGCAAAGAGGACACCATTTTAGATTTCTATAGGTGTAGCAAACTAGCAAAATTTAGATGACCAAAGCATGCATGCCAAAGCTTTGCATTTGAGATAGCCTGAGAATCATGTACTACACATGCTGAATCATTCACAGAGCTTTCCATAGTCTTTGAGCTTATACATACCATGACATAAAATGCCAGAAGCAATAATGACATTGCCATTTGACAGATCATGAACTGTACAACTGTCATCAAGAAATTTCACAACCAAGATAATCTTGGCTAAAGCCAAAACTAATAATAGATTCTTCTTGATTCCTCGCATAAATAAAGCATTTGACAAAGTGAAAGAACTACCAATAGTAGTAGTCAAAATGATCTTACCAAGTCCCATGACTAGATAAGAGGAGTTTATAGCACATGTGACAGTATTCCTTGTAGGGGCAGGCTCGAGTGAAGTGGAGAAACTGCGCTCTGAGGTAATATGTTTGGTTGCCCCACTATCAAAATACCAAACATCTCAGTCTACTACAGACATAAATTGCTCATGAGGAGATGGGTCAAAAGTGCAAACAATAGTAAACGTGCATTCTTCATTCTACACTAGATTAGCACTCTACAACAACCATTCCAACCTCCTTCTTCTTTGACTCTTTAGCAGCTAGTTTTGGACAACTCTTAATAACATGATCATTTGCTTTACAATATCTGCAAAACAATTTATGCTTTTTTGATTTCTTCTCATCTATGTCTTCCTTCTTCGAATGTGTAGCATTTGGAGATTTTTGCTTACTAATAGAAGAGCTCCATTTACCTTCACCCTTCTGACTAGCTAGGGAGCTTGATTTCCAACGCACATAATAGACCTATTCTACCTAGACTGATCTTCTTGCAAGAAAATAGAAACTAACTCTTCAAATGTTCAGACATTTGGATTGCCTTTCATTATCAAAGGAAGAGCAAAAGCAAAACTTTGATATGAGTCGTGAAGACCATTTAGAACAGTCTGCACAAGGGAACTATCAGGAAGGACTTCATCATCAACTGCTCCTTCAAATCTTTGATCTTTGTCAAAAAACTGTCCATAGAATCACCTTCATTCATGTGCTCACTCTCCAACCGTTTTCGGAGGTAAGCAACACAAGCCTCATTCCTAGCCTGGTACAATGTGGTAATTGTATCCCAAGCATCATTAGCTGTTCTACAGAGCGAATGTGAGGAATAATGGCATGCTTGACAAACAAAGCTATCAATGCATGTGCCTGAGCATCTCTTCCATCCCAACAAATTTTCTCTATAGTAGGTGCAATAGAAACAACAACACGAACAAGAATATGTAGAATATCACCATCTTTGAGACCATCTGCATCAACTTCAATATCTGTATTTGTAGTACCTGTGTTCATAGGTGTAATAGGATGTTTTTCAACACCCTACACAATATTCCATAGTCCTGTTGTGACCAATACATGATGCATCATGTAAGCTCACAATGGATAATTGGTACCATCCAACTTATCCTCAATAGCCAACATACGAAATACATCACTACTTTCAGCCATGGGCAGTAACTAAAATACCTTGATGTAGAAAAATGAGTGTATCTGAAAATGTTGAATAGAACTACCCAAACGAGTTGTGCTAGACGTGTAGCAGAATTTGAGATGCTTATATTGAGGAACCAAAACTGGTATATATCTTTGGCACAAAAATATGAAATAGCCTACACAAGCGCTGTGATAGTGTGTTCGGAGGTCGAAATGAGCTCAGATCACGATTTCGACACAAAAGAACAAAACTGTTTTGATCTCCTAATCGCCTTGAGTATATGTACCAAATTTCATTTGATTTGGAGACTGTGACTAGAGGAGTGTCGATGACGCCCGAGATGAAGCACGACCTCCTCTAATACCAATTGTTGGAGTTAGATGTCTACGGAAGCACACAAGAAACACAAGGAAGAAGAAGAAGCTTGGAGCACAACACACAATATTGAATGTATTACCACTAGAATGTGCAAATATAAGTAACTGGTTAGGGCTATAAGCTTATGTACAAGTCAGGGGGAAAAACCTCCTAAAGAGGGAAAAAAGTGCCCATGCTCCTAGTGTGTCCACACACATCACTACCTAAATATATCAACAAATGGCACCTTCGGGAAGCATTTGGACCACCTTGTAAGGTACTTTCCATCTTGTGAGGAGCTTTTTATCCTTTTTGTTGGGTAGGCTGGGTTGATACAGAAGAACTAAAGAGCCTTCTTTTTTTAATATAAAGGAAGTTCGGCAATAGCCTACTCTCCCGGACTTGAATTAAATTAAGAAACAAAGGTACAATAGAAGGGGACTAGTGCCCACGGGACCCCCCAAATCCCACAAAACAGGGGAAGCTTGATTGAATCCTAGGTTGCATTACAGAGAAGGTTAATCACCCTCTCATTGCCCTCATGCGGGGCCCACTTGGGTTTGAGCTTGTTGTTGATCAAAAGGAGGACTTGATGGTGCCTGAAGGGGGGGGGATTTCTTACTGTTAACAATCCTTTTGCCAAGGAGGAATAGTGATTTCTCAATCGACCACTCCCTGGGGGGATCGCCGAAGTTGAGAGCACACCTCTCCCGCCATATTTTCCACAGGACTTCCCCTCTGATGGCGTTCCAGAGCGTCGCAGAGCAGCCGATCGCTTCTTCCAAAAGGACTTGTTTCCAACTAAGCTGTTTTTGAAGTCTGATTTTCATTCCAACCGTCTGCCAAATTCTGTAGGAGTTGGGGCAAGTAAGGAAGATGTGTGGGACATCTTCGATAGCCCGGTGACAGCGTTTGCACCAAGGAGGGATCCCGCAAAGTTTGCTAGCCTTATGGTTGGTCCAAATTCCTCTATGAAGAATTTGCCATAAGAGGACAGACTTCTTAATCTCTATAAGGGGGTGCCAGATACCCATGAATTTCATGTCCCACCGAAGCCGCGTCCAAGACAGGCACCACTTCTTGTTGAGGCTGATCTAGTGGTCAGCCGTTTCTTTGATGTTCGGGATTTTGAGTAGGCTATTTCCATTGTGCCATTTGAGACCAAGCGAGTTCGGTGTGTCGTGTCCCATGAGAAGGCGAGTCTTGTGGCGATCCCATGCGAGGCATCTGCTTTGCAAAGTGTTCCACTCTTCGTAGGAGATGTTTATGCGAGGGTCAATATCCTCGAAGTTGATCCAGCTGTTGGTGTCTTGTTTCCAGAGGTGTTTCCATTTTTTGAATCCTTTGTTCCATAACTTCTTGGCATTTTGAGTGTTCCACGACTCCACACTCCGGATGCCATGTATCGGAAACCAGATAGAGTCGTTTTGTCTGATTCTGGCCGCCCACTTCCAGTCCTCACTAATCCTTGTGAAGCTTTTGACTTTATTCCAGCCCTTCCAAAGGGAGCACACAAGATTAGAGCCTTTCGGGAAGACGGGGATCGGGGAGAATAGCAGGGTCATGATGTCAAGATTCTTCCAGTTTGGGAACCCCATGAGGGCCAACTCATTCTTGTTTCTGAAGATCAGCTTGGCCCAGGAGGCCTCCCTATTGCACCAAGCCTTAATCATCCATTTGGCTTCTTGAAAGGATCTTCACTAGAGGTATTGATTATAGTACTCTTTTCTCTTTAATTGTTTAGCCTTCACATGTTCCCCTCCTCCAAGTCTACGTTCTTCTACTAGATGAACTCTAGAATGTCTAGCTCACTTAGTCCATTGAGTATGAAGAAATTCCAAGGGGGCTATAGCTTTGATACCATAGACTAGGTGGAAAGGTGTGTGCCCTATGGTGGCTTTGTATGTAGTTAAATGGGCCCAAACTACTCCCAAGTAGTCCATGCACCATATGGTGAAGTGTTAATGACACATTTTCTTGAGAAAGGAAATCAACACCTTATTGGTGATTTTAGCTTGGTCATTAGCTCTAGGGTAGTATGCACATGTTTGCTTATGAAAAATCTTGTACTTCATGAAGATAGTGGTCAAAGTTTTTTGGGACAAAGTGAGTTCCTTGGTCAGTGGTAATGTCTATTGGACAACCATACGCACAAAATGTGTGCTCATATAGAAATGATACAATCATATTAGATGTACAATCCATAGATGCGAATCAATTCAGACCACTTAGTAGCATAGTCTATTGTCACCAATAAATACTTAGCCTTTGAAGGGCGAGCCATTGGATATATTGAGCCCACAAAATCTAGCCCCCACCTCTCAAAGGGATGCCATGCTATTGAAATTTTCAAGGGCTTGTTGTTGAGCTAAGAAGATTTAGGGCCACATCTTTGACAAACATTGCAAGTTTTTACCAATCGACATGCATCCTTGAGGAGATAGGGCCACCATAGTCCACTCTAAAGTACCATGTATGAAATGATATGACCAGGGTAATGACATGAAGATGGTATGTTATGTGTAGATTCCAAAATGGATTGGACCTCCCTATGATATATACATTTTCTAAGGATATCATCTAGACCAACCTTGAAGAGATGCCCTCCAATCAAAGTGGAGCTTATGCTTTTGCTTAGCAGCTTCTCTTTTCCACTGTTTTCATATGGGAGGGGCAAGTTCAATTAGACAAGAAATGGCCTAATTCACTATACCATGAAGGGTAAGTGCTTACATGGAAGAGGTGATGGTCTTGTAAATCATTTACAATTCCCTTGTTATGGCCATCAAGAACATGAATTTGTATCCTTCATAAGTGATCAGCCATTACATGATGTTTGCAAGGTTTCTAGACTACTTTAAAATTAAATTCTTGAAAGATCAGCAATGATCTCCAGATTCATCCTTCAATATTAGGCTTGTTTAGCACATACTTTACTGGTTGATGATCTGTGGCCACAACAAAATGAACTCCAAGAAGGTAATGTCTAAAATTTTTCAAAAAAAACATTATGTCCAAAGGTTCCCTCCTACTGGCATAATGAATTGGATGATCCAATTTGTGCTCCTTGTTGGGTTGTGCTAGAATTGCCCCTTCAACCGTAGAGCTAGAATCAACATGACATGGAAGGTGAGCTCCCAATCTGGAATGATGAGAATAGAATCACTCATGAAAATAACTTTTTAATACTTCAAACAATTTTTCCTCTTTGTCAATCCATTTGAATTGGACTCATTTACTTGTTAGGTTAAACAGTGGTCTCACTATGTGTCCATGCATTTTGATGAACTTCCTAAGGTTACCAATATGGCTTAGGAAACTTTAGACTTGTTTTGCGTTAATAGTACATGGCATCCTAATAATAGCTAAGACCTTATTTGATCAAGAGCCATACATTTTGAAGAGACCACATGACTGAGAAGTGTGCCCTCAGTTACCAAAAAATGGCATTTGTTTGGATTCAATTTTAGTTGTGCACTTCTACACAATTCAAAGACTTCTTCCAATTGAGAAAGCTGTTCTCTAAAATTTTGAGTAGGAGAAGAGCAACCTGCACATGAAAAGGTAGAAAAGTCATCCATAAAATTTCTTAAGAACTTTGAAAGTAGAAGTCTAAAATGGTGTAGACTACTCTATTGAAGGATGTAGGAGCATTCCTTAGTGCAGAGACCATTTTTGTGTACATATATGTACCCCATGGGATGAAAAAGGTAGTCCTTCACTAAACGGTAGGATTAATTGGTATTTGCTTGTACCCACTAAATCCATCCATAAAGTTGTAAAGAGAACAACAAACCACATCTTCTACAACTTGTTCATTTAAGGAGTAGTAAATCCATCAAGAATCGCCACATTATTGAGAGTCCTAAAGTCCACACATATTAAAATTTGGGAAGACCTCTTTATTAGAGTTAATTACCATGGAGAACAACCACTCTGAGTGTTCCATTGGCACAATGATCTTTAATTCTTCCATCTTTTCAAACTCCTTCTTCACAACTTCTACATATTTCAGATTGAGCATATATGTGCTTCCTTTGATAGGTTTGCCATCTTGAACGAGAGGGATGATGTACTCTCAAAAACATGGAGCTATCCCTTCTAAATCCTGATAAGTCCATGCGAAAATATTTTTGAACTTTCACATAAATGTGATTACCTCTGTTAGGAGGCTAGGATAATCCCATAGCCAAGATGCAATGAGAGCTGGTTGTGGCTTTTCATTTGTTCCTAAATTAACGTGCTTTACAAGTTTGGAAGACAAAATGGATTGTGTGGACCCATGGGAAAATATGCTTGATTTTGACATCCATAGGTCCTATTTCTGATTGTTGACATCATCAACTCATACCTGCCCTTTGTAGGTGAAGATCTTCATCACAATAGAGTATGATCCGTCTCTCTCAAGTAGGTTGTGACATCCAAGAGGTGCATATATAGACCTATGGAAAGAGCACAAATCCTCATGCAGCAGACCACAAAGCTTTCGGAATCCTCCTCAATAGCTAGTGCTCATTTCCATAGCAACAAATTGTAAATACAAATATTGCCTACTTCATCACCTCCATGTTTCCCTTCGTCGTCCCTTCGTCGTTGTCCATGTTTTCTTCCATGATGAGAGAGAGTTGTCCCCCCCTTCCTTTCACTTCTAGGAGACCTCTCCGGGCCCTTCTTTTCAGCCCTCTTCTCCATTCACAACAGATCGCTGCCCCCTTTGCATATCGATTCCCATGTACGCCTTGCTTCTTTTCATGTGCATATTATTTTTTCCTTATATAATGCATATACCCATATTCTTACATGAATAAACACATTACCTTTTGTACACACACATACACACATGCATACAAAAACATACATGCATATACACACACATACATACACATATACATTGATGCATATTACAAAGTTCCCAGAAACACAAGCTCCAAATCACTGAAGAAGAGTAGAAGAATGACAAAACTTGCACAAAATAAAAGAAAAATGTGATGCAACATAGCAGACAATCTGTGATGAGAAACTAGAGAGACTCTTGATTTATAGATTTGTATTGGATACAATAGTTTATACAAAAAATCTTTTTGTTAAGGCCTCCACCTCTGATCATCCTCGAGCTATCTTGATCTCATTCGTACTTGCACTCTGAGCCACAATTTCACTCTCTATCACAATTAGAAGGAAAATTGTTGCCTCCTTTTGCATGACACAATGATCTCCCTAAAAGTAGAGATATCATCCCCGATGAAAGAAAGAAGTACGTGATCCACCAAATTTAGCAAAATTCATGTCTCCCAAATTTTCATGCAAAACTTTTGTTAAAAACATGCATTTTAGTGGCTAGTTGCTTTCTTTACTGACACCTATCAAGTAGCAAAGAAAACAATGAAAAAACATATACATCGACAACTAGAAGTTGCATTAGAACATGTATGCATCAAAATCACTAGTTCAAATAATAAGATAAAATCCCACTTTTTCTTTAAAGTGTTGGAAAGATTGACACTTTTTTGGCCCTGTAACTCAAAAAAAGTTTGGAATTCCCAAATGCTTGTGAGAGGCAAAAATTTCAGCTGTTGAATCTTAAAAATAAAGTTAGAGACTCCCTAGGTCCAAATTCGCCTTCAAATATCAATTTTCAGCCCTACAAGTTTAGAAATTCTAGAGAGAGTATAAAATCAAGCCATTATTTACAATGGAACTAATTGCAGAGCCTAAAACGGGGTAACTAATGCCTCATTCACAAAGTTTTTAAGGGAGAAACTTTTGTTCTATTACACATACTCTAGATTTATCTCATACAACATTCTTTTTGATTCTTTCATCTTCATATTCACTTTTCAACTAGAAAACATGATAAAGATAAAGATTAAAAAGAGAATATAAAAATTATCATCCCAAAATTTTATCTATATGCATAAAGTGACGTAAGCACTCATTCTAAACATATCCACATAATGTATAATATAAATTTTAAAATGAATCATTTCACTATCAAAAGGCTTATTACATTTCTTCCCCCTTTGAAGAAATATTTCCTTAGAGTTGGAAAAGAAGGTTAGTGTGCCAGAAAACCATTTAAATTCACCCATGTAAAATCTTCAATTGAGTATCTATGCCATTTTACCAAAATCTCTACCACACATCCATTTCTAAGTAAATTTTCCCTCCTATGTAATATTAATTTAGGTCAAAGCTCAAAAGAGCCATCATCTTTCAACTTATAATTGTCCTCGAAAACATGATCAAGATTATGTACATATCTTTTAAGTAAGCTAATGTGAAATACATGATGCACATTTAAATGTTAAAGTGATTCCAGCAAATGCTCAAAACTTAAAAACAGACCAACCAATTGTGGAGACAATATATGATCCCTCCCTAAGAATAGGTTAGATATGTGAAGATTGACTTTAAGAAATACCATATGATATGTTTAAAATTCATGTGGTCTCTTTTTATTATGTTTATACCTTTTTTTATTCACTCAAGTTCTTTTCCATTTTCTCTTTTTTTAGAAAAAATTTAACTCATTTCATTTTTATTTCTTTTATTTCTAATGTATACACATGCTTATTTCTTTATTTCTTTTCATTTTCAATTTCTTTTTATTAGTATATACCTAATTTCTTTTAATTTCTATCTTTCATTTTAATATATTTACATACATCATTTATTTTTATTTATCTTTTACTTTATTTTTATTTAATTAATAAATATTTTTCCCTTTTTCTCTTCATTAATTTATTTTTTATTATTATTTTACTTTTTTAATTCATTTTCTAATATTTATTTATATTTTTATTATTTTATTTATTATTTTATTTATTATTTTATTTATTATTTTTATTTATATAATAAATAAATAAATAAATTGAATAACATATTGATACAAATTTGCAATTGCAATTATTATCTTTTTGTTTAGTAAATAATCAATAAAAAACAATAATAAATAATCAAATAAAAAACAAAGAAGCACAAAAAGAAACACATTCAAACTCTCTCTCTCTCTCTCTCTCTCTCTCCCCCTCTCTCTGCACTTCATCCGTTGTCTACCTACTACTCTACCTTTCAGTTAGAGTTTTGTAGGCCATGGTGCTTTTGCTATATATATATATATATATATATATATATATATATATATATATATATATATATATATATATATATATATATATATATTTCTCTCTCTCTCTCTCTGCTCATTTGTCTGCGACGTGCATCATCCATCAACCTGTACCTACTCTCTCTCTCTCTCTCTCTCTCTCACTCAAATTTGATGAGGAAACAGTTGATGGTTGCTTCCCCAAATGCAATTGTTCTCTCTTATGCCCAAGAACCTAACGTACAATTATTCCTTTTTTTACCAAATTTCTTCACTCCATCCAGTCAATCTTCTTCTACTACGCTTCCCTTCTACGGAGTATACCTAGCTCATTGCCCAATACTTCTTTTCATCAGCCCTTTGGACTTCCTTTTCCTCTCCTTTATTTCTCCAATAGAAATTCCAGTAATGCCCTGTTGCCTTTCTTCTACATATTCACTAAAATTGGATGAAGTTCTTGGAAGCTCCCTATCGTGAATGAATCCCTGCGTTCTACTACCTCGAGGAAAAGAGAAGGCCTCTCCCGTTTACATGTGCTCCTAAAAAATGGATCCTCCTCCACAAATCGTCAGCACCTTTCTCTCTCGTATTCATGATATCATAAGCCCCGAATAGTTGTTCCCTATCTACCAGCACTATCCCTGAAATGACTTCTATTGTGCCCCGATTCCTCTCATCTCAATTCCTTCTCGTCCGATCGAGCACTTTGTGATTCCTCTTCTTCCTTGAACCTATAGCTCCCACCTATACCATTACCAAAACAGTGTAAGCACCTCCATATTCTTTCCTTTTTGTTTATTACGCACAAGCATGTCCACACAAATACATACACTTACACATGTGTACATATACATACACCACTCATTCTAACTCACAAATTGATTTAGAATGCACGCACAATCCAATACCCATATGAGAACACACATATATATGCATTTACACACATGTTTGTGCACATACATTCAGATGCACACCTGCATATACACATATAGACATGCATGCGCACATATAAATACAAATACATATGTATACACATCTTCGCATGCACAATATGCACATGCACGTATGAACATCCATGTGCCAATAAACACACATATAAGAATCCATTCTCATGCATATACACATATGTGTCTGCCACACAAGCACACATATTAATCACACACAATCACATGTGCAAATGAACAATTGCACTTCCTCAAAGTGCTAACAAATGCATCCACACACTATACATAGGTGCACAAAGTCCAAACTCTCAATAACTTGTTCTGCATAACACACATATACAAAAACGTGTAGAAATTTAGGAACGCACAGATATATACAAGTGAATGACGGAGTGCATGCATAGGCACATGCTTACGCTTATCCATACAGATAATGCATTTGTCCTCACACATTATACAGCATTTGCAAAATACACACATTATGCACATATCAATATGTTTACTCACATGCATAAGAACACAATACATACACATACTTTTACGCTCACACTTATTATATTTTTTGAATGTACAAATGATTATGGAGATTGAAATCAACTAACCAAATAAGAAACTCAAGGATACACACTACATGGATATAGAAATATATGCTCACATATATAGATTCTCAAATACAAGCATGTATAAGCGATGGAAGTTGCTATCAAGGATAGAAAACGCCATAAATCTATAAGAATAATTATAGAATGTGACCTATATCTCATACCAAGTGGAGTCTCTTTGAGCTGTTGGAGATTGGCATTTAACTTTGCAATTGTGCTTTCCTTTGCATCCATATCCTGTTCAAAATCTGCAAGTTGTTTTTGTAAAGATATGATTATGCTTTCTAAAGTGACCTACCTCATATGATGGAGTTGATATTGTTGGAACCAATACTTAGCAATAGCATGTGAATGTGTAGATAGCTTGTAATAACTTAATAGTCCAACTTCACCTGCATCAATGACTTGAACTAAAGTTGAGAGGTTATGGAATGTTGGATGGTAAGAAGATATTGGATCACAAGGATATAGTGAACCATGAGTCCAAAGATCAATACTATTTTCTCCAGCTACACGCCATTCATTTTGAGAATCAACATCATTGTTGCATTGTGTACTTGAAGCAAACTCTCTAGGCACATGAACATGGATACTTGTTGGTGTAGGAGCATGAGGATGTTCTAGTGCGAAATTTGTAATACATGTCAACACCATCTTTTCTAATGACCAAGAATATAGAAAACAAAGTGGAAAACTGGTTGGAAGGGACTCTAAAGCATATGTTTTGCTTAGAAAATGTGTTTCCTTGTATGTGGATGGGTTAAAGTGTATTTTTCCACTATGTATGGCTAAAAATGATGAAACTTGGAAAAATTCAATTTGTGGGGAAAGCATTGTCACGGATTTGATGATGTGGCTGACACTTATTTTTGGAGGGAGTTTGAAAATTATACTTTTTCTAAAAGAAACTTCAAAAAATGAGTCCAAAAAAGTGACTTCTGACATATATAATAAAAAAAGGGCCTTTTAAGTAAATATACACTAAAAATGAGACTTAAAAATAAATCATTTTTTAACTCAAATACATGCACGAGTTTGATGATGTGGAAAGTAGATTCTCTTGCTCTCTCTCTAGAAAAAGAAAGACAGGGCCTAATAAAGCCTTAAAAAAAGCCTACTCTAGCCTACTAAAAAGTGCCCTATTAAATATACTTTGTCCCCTTAAACAAGAATAGAATTAAGGTTAATCCCTAAAAATTAGGGGTCCTTACAAGCCCCATACAAGGTTTATTTTTTCCCCTCATGTAATATGTTTGGTTGCCCCACTATCAAATTACCAAACATCTGAGTCTATTGCATACATACACTGTTCATGAGAAGAGGGCTCATAACTCGAAACAATAGTAAATGCCAATCCTTCATTCTACACATGATCAGTAGACTCTATTTTGGGTGTAGAGGCCTCTACAACAACCATTCCAACCGCTTTCTTCTTTGCCTCTTTTGCAACCAGTTTTGGACAGCTCTTTTTGACATGAACATTTCCTTTATAGTATTTGTGAAACATTTACTACTTTTTTGTTTTCCTCTCATCTTTGTCATCCTTCTTTGATTGTGAAAAATCATCACATTTTTGCTTACTAGTAGATGAGCTCCATTTACCTTTTCCCTTGTGACTAGTTAGAAAAGCTTGATCTACAACATGCACAATGGACTCTTCTGCCTAGACTAACCTTCCTCCAACAAAATAAAGACTAACTCCTCAAATGTTAAGGCATTTGGATTGCCTTTCATCATCAATCAAAGAGTAGAAGAAACACTCTGATATGAATATTGAAGATCATTTAGAAATGTCTATTCAAGTGAACTATCAGGTTAGAATTCATAAAAAAAAATCAACTACTCCTTGGAATCTTTGATCTTTGTCAAAAAATGTCTATGGAATCTCCTTCATTCATGTACTCACTCTCCAATTATTTTTAGAGGTAAGCAACACGAGCCTCATTCCTTTCTTGGCATAAATTGGCAACTATATCCCAAGCATCCTTTGCTATTCTACAAGAGCGAATGTGAGGAATAATTGCACCTTTGATAGTCAAGGCTATCAATGCATGTGCCTGAGCATCTCTACCATCCCAATGAAGATGCTCTACAATAGGTGCAATAAGAACCACAACACAGAGAGGAAACTGAAGAATACCACCATCTTCAATGCCATCTGCATCACCTTCAGTAACTATACTTCTAGGTGTAATAGGATGTTTTTCAACACCTTGCACAATATTCCATACTCCTTTTGCAACCAATACATGGTGCATCATATAAGCCCATGATGGGTAATTGGTGCCATCCAACTTATCCTCAAAAGCCAACATATAGAATACATCACTACTTTCAATCCATGCCACTCACTAAAATACCTTGATGTGATTGTATCTCAACATGTCGAATAGAACTACCTTGTCAAATTTTGCTAAACTTGTAGTAGACTTTGAGGCACTTATACTGGAAAACTGAAACCTATGTATATATATTTGGCACAAAAAGACAAAATTGCATGCACAAGCACTGTGATAGTGACTTTGGAGGCCGAATTGAGATATCACGATTTCAACACTAGAGATCGAGGTGTTTTGAACTCCTAATCGGCTTGAATATGCTCGCCAATTTTTGTGGGATTTTGAGACTATGACCGAAGGCGTGTTGAGGATGCCTTAGATGAAGTGGCTACTTGATCTAATACCAATTGTAGGAGTTTTAGGTATGCGGCAGCATGCAAATAGCACAAGAAAGAAGAAGTAGGTTGGAGCACAACAAAAAATATTGAATGTATTACCAAGTGAAGATACAATGATAAGTGACTCACTAGGGTTATAGGCATACATAGAAGTCAAGGGAAAAAAACCCTCTAGAGAGGGAAAAAAGTGCCCTAGCGATCGTAGTGTGTTCAAACACATCACTATCAAAATATATCATGCATATTATAAATAGAAGTAGGGTATAAAGGCATGGTAGAGGTAGCAAAAGAGTTCATATGGATGAAGACTTTGATGAAGAGTCTTGGAGTTGAGGATGGTGTTCCAATCATATATGGTGATAACATGAGCTCACTTTACTTGGAACCTAGCCCTATTTTTAATGCTAAGACTAAACACATTGAGATTCAATATAGTTTCTTAAGGGAAAAGGTACTTGATAAAGATATTCAAGTCATGTAGACTCCAACAAAACAGCAAATAGCATGCTAACCAAGAGTATATAGTGATCTAATTTGTAGATATTCAAAGAGATGGCATGGATAAAGAAGAAGAACATTATCACAATTAGTGATTGAGGGGGAGCTCTTGGTGCACACCAATCACAAATTGATGCTTATGAAGAACAATGAAGTCAACCAATTGTATTGATAAAGTCAAAGAGATTTTTCGTTGCAAATAATTGTTAAGAAGAATAAAAATGGTCATGAATAGAGAATTTGAGATAGGCCTGTGCATATACTCACTTTAGAGGATCCTAATTAGCATACCATAGCTAGAATTAAGTTAGGCAGTCAATAAGACAAGTCAATAACAATGTATTTATTCATGATCTAATTAGGAACTTGTGGCCATGTAAGTCAATCAAGGCATTAGAAAGTGAGAGAGTTCATTGCCATAGTGAATGTAGATGTATGAAGGGAAATAAAAAGATTTAGGGTTCAGTCCAATTCTTATTTCTCTCTAGATAATCACCTCGATCAAGAATTATTTTATACATATCTAGCTCAATAGTAAGCCAAGTTGTGGTTAAAATTTTGTGTCCCAATTCCTCACATAGTGTGTGTATGATTCATAGGAACATTCACATGCCCACTATCTAAAACGAAGACACAAAAGTGGCACATCTCACTGATTATAGATTTTCTTAGATCTCAGTGATGTATGAAATTTTTTATCATGTTTAAGCATTGAAGATCTAGCTTGAGAGATAAGGAAGCTATGGATAAAAGCATTTTGTAAAACACGTTGTATTCTAGGAGAGATTTGTATTAGAAGACACATATGTGAAATTCATTGTTTTAGAACATTAGTTTTAGGGAGGTTTTTGATCTTAATAATCACACAAAATTTGACAAGTGGAATGAAGTGTTTATTGAACTTTAACGTTGCTCAAGGATCATACAAAGATCTTTGTATATTTTTGAAAATTAAAATTGTAGGTAATGAAGTCGAAACTTGAACTGGGCTCCTTAAAAAGGAGAAAAGCTCAAAATTGAAGAAGGGGATACATTTCAGTCCTAAAGTTGGAAAGATTTGAAGTTCTTTTTGGTAAATTATTATCTATATTTGATATGTAAGCATTCTTACATCTAGGTAGGCTTGACATTGGAGATTACAAAGGTCTCCAAAATTTAATTAAGGAGGGGAAATAAGGACTCTCTCATTTAACAAGGAGGGGATTTCAACCCACAACCTCCCATTCAAACATCAAGTGTTTTACCACTACAATAGTCACATGTGTTTTCAATCTATTCATTTTTACTTGTATTTAACATAACTTTCATATCTCTTACTTTTTCAATTCCCAAGAACCACCTTTCTCTTGCCCATTTGAATCAAAGAATTTTAAAGTTTTTTCACATTTTTAGCGAGGGGATTTCTACCTTTACACACCCATGGACCCTACTCATACAGTGGAAGACTTTGGTGAATCTCCTCTATCTTGGGTATTGATCGAACAAAATTTGGAGCTCCTATGGCACACACTCCAAGGAACCTGAAACAAGATCACAAAAGCATGATGCATTTCTTCAAAAGATGCACCTCAAGGAAAAAAATCTTGTATGTGTGGTGAAGGCCATTACTATAGCTCAAGAAAATGGCACACAGTCCAAGATCAATGTAAAGAATTTCCAATTCCCATAATTTGATGGGTGTAAGGATGTCAATTTGTTTTTTCATGGTTATCTTAGTTTGAATATTTTTATTTAGATGAATCCTACACCAAAAATGATAAAGTGAATTTTTGTCCACTAATTTTTTAGTGGGAAAACCCCAAATTTGATGGAAATTTTTACCACATAGTGTAGATCATCCCGCAACATGGAAGGCTTTTCAAGAGAAGATTAAGGAATCTTACCTTCCTCCTTGGTTTCATCTAGATATTGGCCATTTGTGGACTACTTTCCCATGGTGGGATACAATTACTACTTACATTGAGCAATTTTGGCAAAGTCTATCACTTTTGCATGCTTGAGGTCATTTTTGAACATACTTTGTAGAGGAGTTTTGAAGATGGGGATCCAAGCCAAGCTTCACACATTACAACTTACAACTCTTTATGAAGCTATACGTTTTGCTCATGAACTTTTCAAACAACACCTATAGCTTCATCCCTCTAACCTACAAAACCATGCACCCTTCAAACTTTGTATAGTTGAGGCTCAAAAGAAAAGACCATGTATCACATATTGGAATTATGGTAAACCTAAACTTACCAAAGAAAAGTGCAAATTGTGGCCTATCCATATGAACCCTCTCACAACCCAAATGCATAAGATGGAGGTGGTTCATGGTGAAACCCATCTTGTTTGAATAGAGGAAGCACCTAAAAAAGTTTAATTACCTTGGGTAATACATTTTCTAATCATTCTTTACTGTGCATGTTGGGTACTATTAATGATGATAGAGTTTTTAATATCTTATATGATGATGGAATTTCTCATGATCTCATCTCACATATCTTAGTGCAATAACTAAGAATGAAGTCTTTTTCTTCCATGTATAATGTTAAGGATACATTTCAAGGAAGTCGATATAATCTAACAAGTGAAGTGCATAATGTTAATATTTGCATAGGTTTATATGTAGATGGACAAACATTTTTAATTGCCCCTTTGTAGTCTTAGGATTCTATACTTGATATGCCTTTTTTTCACCATTTAACCCACATATTTACTTTCATATACATACATTTAGTTTCAGATTTACATGGCAACTCATTTCTTTCTTTGCAAGGCATGAATTCCAACCATTTTCATTAATTAGTCATACTAAAGTAAAATGTGCATTTTTAAAAGGTTACAATTCATGCATAATTTTTTTAAATGTCATAATTGATTATATTTATACCCTTTTTGATGCACATAAACCTTTTATGACTGCTTATTGTGAGGAGATGGTTGGATATAGTCCATAGATGAGTTGGTATTGCAATAATCCTACTCTACACTTGGCAATGTCACTTCACAAAACCTTATTACATGCTTTCAAGTTCTCAAATATGCATTTAGACCCACTATGTGGTTTTGAGCATCACTACCAAATAATTGTACCAAATAGATAACTTGCACATAGAAGCACTATGAAAAACGTGCTATTTTTGGACTTGTTCCTCTTAGAAAAATGGTTAGTACCTTTTGGAAACTTATATTTTAAGGGCTTAGATAACTATTCCAAGTTATTTCATGAATTTAGAGTGATTATAAAATGAGAAATTATTTAAGAACTTGAGGGTGCAATCCCGACTTTTTAGGAGCAAGAAAATGTGCATACACAGGTAGCTTGTTTGATTCATAACTCAAGATATAATGCGCTAAATGTAATAAAATTTGATATTTAGAAACTAAACTGACCACTCTAACTATATCAAGTTAAAGTTAAGCAAACGATTAACTATACATAGAGATCTCGTTCAAGCAATATCATTGAAATGAAGAGGTTGTAGCAGAGAGCAGTGAATAGAGATGATCATGAACTTATGAATCAAATTATATGTAAAAATGAATGTATGATACAGAGGACATGTAGTGGACTTACTCATACATATGTAAGCTCAAAATATGCTGAACCATGAGGCTCAATGGATCTCACTTCTCTATCATATCACGCGACTAAAAATCACCTATATATATACTCATAGAGAGAATTTGAAATTTGAATTTCCCTTACCTGAACATGTTCCTATGCTTTAGGTGTTGATTGATTTGATTCCAATCACCAAATAAGTTGTGGTTCTTGGATCCTAAAATCATGAGATTCTACATCTTGCTTCCATTTACTTTTATCCAATGAAGTGAAGTGCATGGATTTTACAAGAGGTGTTGTTCACATAATAGTCCTTAGTGAGTCCAATGTAGATGTGAGAAGTCATAACGATTTGGTCAAGCATCTAGGCTTCTCAAATGTACCAACACATCCCCTCAAGCCTAAGATGCTTGACTCTTCAATCCTTTAGTACATCCTGCAACCCTATCATAGATTAAAACTTGTTTAATTTGCTTCCATCCAATAATTTGGTCATTATATCTACACATTGGATATGAATGGATACATAGGAGAGTTGTATCTCCTTGCTCACAATCTTTTCCATAACAAAAGGATAATGCGATTCTAGATGCTTGCCCTTGGCATGAAATATAAGATTGGAAGCTTGATGAAGTGAACTCATATTATCTCCAAATATGTATGGAGTGTCAAAATCCAACCCTAAATCTGTGTATAGGGTTTTGATCCACATAACTTCTTGTGTTGCAATTGCTAACCCTCTGTATTCATCTTCAATTGAGCAAAGGGAAACTCTAGGTTGCTATTTTGAAGACCAAGATATGAGCTTTGTACATGCAAATGAGAGATATCTTGATGTGCTTCTTCTATCATCTTTGGAACCTACCCAATCTGCATTAGTGAATAGATTCCCATTCAAGTCAGATGTTTAAGGGTAATATAAACCTTCATTTAACATTCCTTCCAGTTCAATATCCTCTTTTCTACATCCATGTGTGGCTTCCTTGGGGTGTGCACAAATTGACTAAGCACACGTACTCCATAGAAAATATCAACTCTAGGTAGAGTAGCATAGTTTAAACTTCCAACTAGGCTTTGATAGCTTGTGATATCTTCAATGAGCTCTCCTTCATGAGCACGTAATTGTTGTTGACCTCCATGGGAGTACCTACAACTTAATCATTTTTCATTTTGAACTTTGCAAACATATCGTTTATATATATAAGGAACATACCTTGATCTATATAAACTACTTCCAATCCCATGAAGTAAGTAAGCAATCCAAGATCACTTATCTTAAACTCCTCATTCATTTGGGATTTTATTCTTTTGATCCCATCAACATCATCACCTATAAGGATTATATCATCCACATACACACATACTTATATCACTTTAGATTTACTTCTCTTAATGAAAAGTGAAGGATCTGCTTTGCTTGATTGAAATCTTTTGTCCTGCAAGAAGGTAACTAGTCTATGGTTCCAAGCTCTAGGAGCTTGCGTCAATCCATATAGAACTTTCCTCAGTTTACACACATACTCAGGATGTGATTCATCTAGAGACCTAGGAGGTTGGGACATGCACACCTCCTCATAAATCCAGCCATTCAAGAATGCATTTTTTACATCCATCTGATAGATGTTCCAATTCTCTGAGGCAACTACACTCATGAGTACTCTGATTGTAGACATTTTTGTCATAGGAGAGGAAGTTTCTTCATTGTCTATACCTTGGATATGAGCAAAACCTTTAGCCACAAGCCTTGCTTTGTACCTATTTATAGATCCATCTGAGTTCTTCTTTACCTTGTAGATCCATCTAGATCTAATGATCTTCATGGACGGCTTCTTGGGAATCAATTTTCAAGTTTGATTTTCTTGAAGAGCTTCTATCTCTTCTTCTATTGCATCTCTCCATTTTGGTTTCTTCTTGGACTCTTCAAATGTTGATGGTTCTTCTGAGTTTAAATCTTGAGAAATGTAAATAGAATGCTTAGTGACTAGAGAAGTGTCAAATCCATACCTTTCTGGCTTCCTTTTTTTTGTAGTAGTTCTTATTATTGTTTGTTGAAAAAATTCTGCAACATCTCTCAATTCTTGTACCTTTGCTTTAGCTTTGTTGTTCGAAGCATTGATATTTCTTCTTGGTTTCTTTGATTATTATCAGAATCACTTGACTCTTCATGTATGTGTTCACTCCCATTTTGCAATGGTGGGAAGTCCTCCTCTAGGTCATAAGGTAGCTTGACTTTCTTGCAATCATCTTCAAACCAAGAGTTTTTCTCATCAAACAATACATATCTACTAACAATAAAACCTTTTTTGCTTGGATTATATAACTTGCACCCTTTTTGATTTTGATCATACCCAATTAACATACATTTCTCTGCTTTAAGATCCATTTTACCTCTGATTTGAGATAGAATATGTGCATATGCTATGCAGCCAAATATCCTGTAATGATCAAGGCTAGGTCTTCTTCCATTCCATGCTTCATAGGGTTTTAATAAATTCAATGCCTTTTATGGGAGTCTACTGATTGAATAGGTGGCTGCAAATACAACCTCTCCCCACAAGTAATTTGGTAATCTCTTCTCATTGAGCATAGACCTTGCAGCTTCAACTATGTTCCCATTTCTTCTCTTTGCCACTCCATTTTGCTATGGAATGTATCTAGTTGTGATCTCTCTTTTGATACCACTTCTTGGAGGTAAGTATCAAAATCATGGAAGAAATATTCTCCCCCTCCATCTGACCTTAGCCTCTTTAGTGTTTTACCTATTTAATTTTCAACAAGGGCAAGATACTTCTTAAAACATGAGAAGACTTCATCCTTATGCTTCATAAAGTATAGGACGGTACATCTAATACAATCATCAATAAAACATACATAGTACTTGGATCCTAAAACTGAAGGCTCTTTGCTAGGTCCCCAAACATCTATGCAGACTAGCTCCAACAAGTCTCCATGAATGTATCCTTTCTTCATGAAGGGTTGTGTATGTGATTTCCCAAGTTGATAAGAGCTACACTTATATATCATGCGTTTCTTGGAAATATTTGGGGGCAAGCACACTTTAATCCCTACACATTTGTTTCAAGTTCCTTTCACCTATATGAGTCAATCTTTTGTGCCACTTTTCTAATTCTGATAAGGTTTGGCTACCATAATTGAACATAACTATATTTCTAGTGTCTTGGAGCTCAAATTTAAATAGTATACCTATCTTTTCTCCTTTTGCAATTCTCTTGAATCCTTGTTGTGGATCTTCAACAAAGGCTCCATTCCTTGTGAACCTTACCTACAATCCTTTCTCTACAATCTGCCCAACACTTATGAGGTTTTTTGTTATGGTAGCTACATATAATACCTTACTGAGTAGATTCATGTTTCCATCTAGAGACTTCACATTTTCAATATTTTCCATTGAGTGCCTAGTACCATCTCCTATTTGAACCTCATGTCTATTTCTTGGATCCTCCAAGTCTGATAGTAGAGCCACATTCGGTGCAACATGATTTGAACAACCAAAGTCTATATTAAATACATGCTCATCTCCTTTATTTCCTTCATAGTCATGTTCATCAAGAGAAGTGAATCCTCTTGAGTTTGCTCTACATTGTAATTTTTGTAATCTCTTCTTCCTCTATATCCTCCTTGATAATTTGTATTGGTGAAGTTATTATTGTTTTAGACATTGAAGTTATTTGATCTGCCTCTTGCATTTCCATAGCCTCTGAATTTATTTGATCTCCCTCTTGCACTTCCATAGCATCCTCTATTGAAGCCTCTTTGTATTTGGTATGTAGGGTTCCTGAAACAGTTCTCAGTTGGATGATTAGTTAGGCCACATATGGAACATGGACAGGAGCTTTGAAATCTCCCCCTTCCTTGTCTATCTCCTCTGCCTCTTCCTCTTGAAGCTCTACCTATACCTACAAAGTTTTCTTGAGAGGTACTACCCTCGTCATCAGATTTTTTACCTTTTCCTTTGCTATCCTTACTCTTGTTCTTATCTGTGTATAGATATGAGAATTGATTACCTTTTGAGTTGTCTCCATTCTTCATAACCTTTGCCTCATGTGTGAAAAATTCTCCTATGAGGGTGTTGAAGTCAAGAACGTGCATAACCATGTATAGGTCCATTGCTGGTGAAAGCTTCCCATTTATCATCTACCTTGATTCCATTGATAACTTTTCTTACTATCTGCTCTTCATCTATGAGTTCTCCAATGCTCCCAAGTTGGTCTGCCAAGTACTTCATCTTGGTAAAAAAATAAATCACACTTTTCTTGGGCATCTTCTTGAGTGTGGTAAACTCCATTCAGACGTGGTTCTTCCTAGCTTTAGTGCTTGATGAAAAGAATCCTTCAAGAGCATTCCATGTAGTGAAGTCTTGTAGCTCTTGATGTGTGGAAGTAAAACATCAGAGATTGATTTAAGAATGTATGATCTGGGGAGAGCATCTTTTGAGCACCATGTGGTTAACCTCTCTTGTTCTTATTGAGTTGATTGTCCTTTGCTTCTGAGGAATGACATCATCTCATCTCTAGAAATGAAACCATAGAGGTTTCTCCAATGAAGATATGCTTCCATTCTAAGTGACCAAGCTGAGTAGTTACCTCAATCCAATTTGTGTATGGATGAAGGTAATTCATCTCCCATGCCGACTGATGGACTATATCCACTCCTAGTTGCAGCAGAAGAAAGATAGGCCCTTCATAGGACTAAACAATTCACTACTGCAGTCCACCAAAAATTGCATTTCTCTTTGGACTTGAAATTTGAACCTATGAAAACTTTTATAGTACAAATAGATAGTATGGACTTTCTAACATGCGAACGATCACTCAATTTGCATAATTTTAGAGGTATCAACCTCCCTTCAGAAGATAGACTAGAAATTGTTCAAATAGGTAGCTCACACCTATGTGCACCTTCCAACACACATATACTTGCGAATATGCAAGGAGCAGAATAGAGAGCTTTCAAGCTCAATATAATCAAGGATAATGAACAATTGATAGTAATATTACATCGAAAATAAAGCTTACAATCATAGGAACAAAATGAGATATCTTGCAAATGAATCGAACTACTACACAAAGAGATATGGGTGATCAAAGATCACTTCCTATGAGAAAATTCGAGCAAGCAAGGGGCTGGCTTAGCTAGGGGCTAGCTTAGACCTGGAGTAAAAAATCCTAATGAGAGCCTACAAGTGCTCAAATGGTAGAGGAGAATGGCCTAGACTTTGCTCCATGTGTTTGCTTATATGATGCTCAAAACGGTAGTTGTAGGTTTGAATTCAAAAATTCCCTCCAAACGATCCCGACTTTTCTCCATCAATTAGGTGAGTAAAGAGTTGAGAAAAAGCATGGAAAAGTGGTTGTATATCCTATCAAAAAGTGTGAGTGATGTGCCACTTCAACTTACCATAAGTTCTCACACTTGAGATTGCTAAAATTCTAACAATCCCCTCAAGCTCAAGTGTTAGTCTCCATTGATCTCCTTCAAGTTGAGGTTGGTCTTGAACTTCTCCAACTTGCTTGCACCCATAAACTTGGTCATGATATTTGCTAACTGATCCTTGGTGTTGATGTACTTGATGTCCACTTCTTTTGCTAGTACCTTCTCTGTAATGAAGTGATAATGGATCTGTATGTGCTTGCTTCTTGCATGGAACATAGGGTTGCTTGCTAGATGAATGTTTGACATGTAATCTCCAAATAGAGTCAACTCTTTGACCTCCACATCCAAGTCTTTGAAGAGAATCTTGAGCCACATGATCTCACATGCAGCAAGTGCTAAAGCTAGGTACTCAACCTCAGTAGATGATAATGCAACTATAGGTTGCTTCTTGGACATCCATGAAATGACTCTTTGACCTGGCATGAAGACATAGCGAGATGTGCTCCTTCTATCCTCCTTTGAACTAGCCCAATCAGCACCACTAAAGCCTTGAGGTTGTAATCCATCTCCATAAGGGTAGTACAACCCTTGGTTGACAGTGTGCTTGATGTACCCAACCACTCTCTTGGCTGCATTCATATGAACATCAGTTGGTGAATTTAGAAATTAAGAAAAAAGTCCTACAACATAAGACAAGTCAAGTCTTGTGATGGTAGCATAATTAAGGCTTCCAATTATGCTTCTATATGCTGAAGTATCTTCAAGAGGTTGTCCTTCACCTGCACATAACTTAATGTTTGGATCCACAGGTTGTGTGAGTGGCTTAGATCCACTCATACCATACTTATAAAGTACATCTAACAAGTATTACCTTTGAGCAAGGTAAATGCCATTTTCCACATAAATAACTTCAATCCCAAGAAAGTATTTAAGAACTCTAAGATCTCAAGTCTTGAATTCATTTCCAAGCTTGGCCTTGATCCATGTGATACCTGCATCATCACTTCCTATTATAATCAAGTCATCCACGTATATGCATACATAGAAAACTAGTCCTTCTTCCTTCTTGAGGTATAAGGAAGGATCTCCATCACTTGGCTTGTATCCACACCTAAACAAATACTCCACAAGCCTTTGATTCCATGCCCTAGGAGCTTGCTTTAAACCATAAAATGCTTTTCTAAGTTTACAAACAAAATCTGAATATTTAGGGTTCTCAGACCCTAATGGTTGAGTCATGTAGAATATCTCCTACAAATCACCATTAAGAAAAGAATTCTTCACATCTAATTGATATATTGGCTACCTCCTAGATGTGGCAACCCCAATGATTGCCCTAATTGTGGTCATTTTTGCAACTAGGCTGAATGTTTCTTCATAGTCAATCCCATAGGATTGAGCAAATCCTTTTTCCACAAGCCTTGCTTTGTACCTATCAATTGAACCATCAGAATTTCTCTTCACTTTATAGAACCATTTTTTGCCAATTACCTTCATCCCTTCTTTTCTTGGAACTAGGCTCCATGTGTTGTTGTCTTCAAGGGATTTGTGCTCTTCTTCCATAGCTTCTTGCCACTCCTTTGTGTCTTTGGCCTCTTCATAGGTAGAAGGTTCATGATCTTTGATAACATTAGGCATGAAAGCATAATGCCTTGCAATATAACTATCATAATCAAGCCTTGAGATTGGATGTTTTACCCTTGTTGAACTCCTTTCTTCTTCATTTGGTGGAATGAACCTTCTTTCCCTTGGTGCCTTGAAGCCTTCAACTTCATGTCCATCTTCATCAAGCTCTACCAATCTTGCCTTTCCTTTATTCACTGATTCATGGGTTGAATCCATGCTTGAAATACTTTGTATGCTTGGACCACTAATTTCCAAGCTATCTTGAAACCTAGCTTCATATCTCCTCTCTGCCTCTTCGATATCTCCATCCTACAATGGAACTTTGGAAGCATACCATGGTTTTAGTTTATTAAACACTACATCTCTAGATACCTTCAACTCCTTAATATTAGGGTTGTAGCACTTGTAACCTTTTTGCTCCATAGCATAACCAATAAACATACATCTTTCAGCCCTTGCATCAATCTTACCTCTTAGCTCTTGTGGCACATGTGTGTAACATACACAACCAAAGATTATAGTGTGCGAAAGATCTAGTTTCCTTCTAGTCCATGCCTTTTCAGGTGTCATTTCATGTACCCCTGATGTGGGACACCTATTCATAAGGTACACAACAATAGATACAACATATACCCAATATGTTAAAGTCACATTCATTTCATTTAATTTACTCCTAGAAATTTCAGCAATATATCTATTCTTCCTCTTTGCCACCCCATTTTGTTGGGAAGTATACCTGCAAGTGATTTTCCTCCTTATCCCTTGGTCTTGCAAAAAATCACAAAAGGCATGGGAGAAGTATTCTCCCCATTCATTTGACCTTAGGGTTTTGATGTAGCAACCTATGTCCTTTTCAACTTGTGCCTTGAATCTTTTAAACACATCAAACACATCTGGTTATTGCTTTATTCAATACAACCATAATCTTCTTGAATAGTCATCTATGAAGGTTACAAAGTACCTATTGCAAGAGAGGGCTCTTTGGTTGGCCCCCACACATTTATGTGCACAAGGTCTAACACACCATGTGCTACATATCAACTCTTCTTCAAGGGCTGCCTACTAGACTTACCTAGTTGACAAGCTTCACATATCTCATGCAACATTTTTGATAAAAAAATGTGGTAAACCTCTTACCAATTGCCTCTTCTCCATGTCCTTCAATGTTTGAATGTTGATGTGACCACACCTTTTGTGCCACGAATCCAAGTCTCCAATCTTCTTGTCTCCATAGGTGATGAACATTGCCTTGTTGCTTTGTCCTTTGCCTCCGCCCTTCCTTCATTCCTTTGGATATTAGCTCATATCTATTCCTTGGGTCTTCAATAAATCATCCTTTTGATTGAAATTTATTGGTATCCCTTTTCAACCCTCTGTCCAACATAGATTAAGTTCTTTGTAATCGTGGGAACATGCAATACCTCATATAGTCCTCTTGCTTTGTGGTTTCCTTCAAGCTTCACATCTCCCATTTGTTGTATTTCATGCTTTGTGTTGTCTCCTGTCTCCACAAAGCCTCTTTGCATGGGTGCTTGAAGATTACTGAAGTACTCCTCTTTACCTGACATGTGGCTACTACAACCACTATCTATATACCACACCTCATCATGTGGTTGACCTTCACTTCTATGCTTCATAGCTAACAAATGATCATTTTTTGAATTTGTTGAGGAGTTAGCATAATTAGCTAGCCATTTGTAATTGTTCCCACTTTGCTTTTGCCAACAATCTTTGGCATAGTTTCCTTGCTTCCCACAGTTGAAGCATCCATTTGAGTTGAAGTAGCCTCGACCTCCATATCTTCCTCCTCTACCTCTTCCCCTTCCTCTTCCTCTTGATGATTGACCTTCATCTTGGCTTGATTGACTCCCTTGATAGCTTTGGCTGCCTTGTTGGTAGTTGCTTCTACCTATATCTCTTGAAGCACCTCTATTGCCTTTGCCTTTTCTTCCTTTTCTTGCATAGAAGAGTTGGTCTTGGCTGCCCTTTGACTTGTTGCCTCCATGGTTGAGCTCCTTAGTCACCATAAGAGAAGTAGGTTGCTCAAAATCTGGTAATGAATCTCTTACATACACAGAGGTTGTGAATGCCTTCCATTAACCATCTTCTCTAAGTCCATTACGTGTGTGGGCAACTAGGTCATCATCATCTACAACACATCCTATTGAACCAAGTGCATCCGAGATCTCTTTTACTTTCAGATCTCCTATTGAGTCACCATAAGAGAAATACAGTGCTCAAAATCTGGTAATGAATCCCTTACATACACAGAGGTTGTGAATGCCTTCCATTAACCATGTTCTCTAAGCCCATTAAGTGTGTGGGCAACTAGGTCATCATCATCTACAACACATCCTAATCAACCAAATGCATCTGAGATCTCTCAAGTCATTAATGCTCGGATTTGATGAACTCCTAAGGTTATTGAGTTCATTCTTGAGCTGAATTTTTCTAGCCTTTTTAGAGGTAGATTACAACCTTTCTAAACACTCTCAAACCTTGTTAGATAGAGGAGATCCCACAACCCGGGATTGTAAGTATGAGACAAGTTGTCTGGATTACAAGAACTCCCTTCTAGGAGATGAACTGAATACAAGAAAGAACTTGACAAGATCCCGTACTACGAGATTACAAGAGGACAAGACAGGATGTCCAAGAACTAGACTAGACAGGACTATAACAAGAAACAAGACAGGAATTGGAACTGGAACTTGGAGAGTACTTGGCGATCACGACTCCTTGAGCTCCCAAGGCTGGTATTGGCAAGACTGATTATGAATGTGGCCAATCCCTCCTTATAAATAATTTCTCCAAGGGCGGTTCTAGGGTGGTTACGAATTGATGATGTCATCGATGATGTCATCAATTTGTAGCATGGTCTCTAGATGTCAGATCAAGCAAGAAGACATGTGATCTTAGGGTTTTGGCACGTTATGGGCGCAATGGAAGCATTAGTTTCCCCAAATTCTGAACGAATCATGAGATATAGGATTCACATGAAATCTGAGAGTTTCCTTTGTCCATGACATTACCTCCCCCTCAAGCAACGAGTTCCACGAGGAGCGGTCACATTCTCTGGTCTCGGCTTCATTGGATTTTTCTTATGGAATTCCCGAACCTTGATTGGTGCTCTTTGAAGGTTTTTTGTAGGTTCCCAAGTATGATCACTGATGTCATACCCTTTCCAATGAATAAGGTACTCTAATCTTCCTTGAGATATTCTCAAATCTAGCACATGATCGACGTCAAATTCTTCATGATCATCAATCTTGATAGGTGGTGAAGAACTAGGTCTCTCCCCCCTTAATGGTGAAATCTGATATGGTTCCAACATGCATACATGGAAAATTGGATGTATTCTCATGGTGCTTGGTAGCTGGAGCTTGAAGGTGACTGGATTAATCTTGGCCAAGATGGTAAATGGACCAAATCTTTGATGATCTAACTTTGCACAAGACCTTGAAGTTTGCAAATTGTTTCTGAGTAACCATACTTTATCCCCAATTTGATACAATGGATTCTGGACACGATGTTGATCTGCATAGTACTTATATTGTTGTTGAGCTTTATGGATCTCTTCCTTGAGTTCTTTGTGAATGTCCATTAGGTACTGGGCCTTGTCTCTGGTAGCTGGGTTCTTGACATGATTTGAGAGTTTTATATCCATCCTTGGATGTTGTCCATAGTTTGCAAAGAAGGGAGCTTGCTTAGTAGATGCATGAACACTATTGTTATAGGCAAACTCTGCAAAGGATAACAACTCAAACCAATCATTTTGGTGATAGTTGCTAGTGCAACGGAGATATTCCTCTAGGACTTGAGTCACCCGTTTTGTTTGTCCATCAGTCTGTGGATGATTTGCTGTAGATAGTTTAACTTGAACACCAAGGAGCTTGCAAACACTGTTCCAAAAGTTGGATATGAACTGTGGACCTCGATCACTGATAATATCATGAGGCAATTCATGAGGCCTAAAGATGTATCTGAGAAAGAGTCTAGTAGTGGTTGCACCTGTGATTGCCTTTGTAGTTGGAATGAAGTGTGCCATCTTTGTGAATCTATCCACAATAACAAGAATGTCATCATACTTATTTGACTTTGGTAGATCTGTGATGAAATCCATAGATAATGAAGCCCATGGCCTTTCTGGAATAGCTAAAGGTTGCAAGAGGCCATGAGGCTTATGTCATGGTACCTTAGATCTATTGCAAGTGTCACATGTTGAGATATATTCTTTGACTTCCTTCCACATTTGAGGCCACCAAAAATCCCTAGCTATGACTTCTATTATTTTATTTACTCCAAAATGTCCTGCGGCACGGTTGTCATGACGTTGAAGTACTTGGATCCTGGGCTTTCCTGGAGGGACATATAATAGGTTCTTATAGAATAGTAACCCATCCTTTTCTTGGAATTCATTTACTTCTTGGATTTTTTCTTCTTGAGTTTTTTGCTTAACATTACAAAATAATTCATCTTGTGGTAGATTCTCACGGATCAAATGATTCAAGGCTGAATCTTCAGGATGGGTTGAAGAGATAGCTGCTAACTGGAGATGCTCAGGCTTGAGTAATACACTCTCTTGTTGATCAAAGGCCTCTTCACCCTTCTTTGGTGACACCAAGTATCAAATGTGTCCACTATGGCAATAAGTTCTTTATCATGAATTTCATAATTAATTTGTGGAGGAGAAATATGCAACTGGATGTAGGTGTCCATCATCTCCATATTGTGAGAGGATGGCCCCTAGGGCAAAGTCTGATGCATCTGTCTCTAGGAAGAAGGGCTTGGTAGAATCAGGATGAACTAGAATTGGAGCCGTAATGAATGCTGATTTCAAGGTCTGAAATGCTTTTTTCTGCTTCTTCAGTCCATGAGAATTTGGAGTTCCCTGTAAGCTTGGTAAGAGGTGTCACTATCTTGGAGTAATCTTTGATGAATATCCTATAGAAGTTGGCAAAACCCAGAAAACATTGTACATCTCGAACACATGAAGGTGGTTGCCAATCAAGGATTTTCTGAATCTTCTTAGGGTCCATAAAAATTCCTTTATCTAATAAAATGTACCCTAAAGATTCCACTTCTGTCTTATGGAAAGAGCACTTCTCCAATTTCGCATATAATCCTTTTTCTCTTAGTTTCTCTAGGACTATCTTTACATGACATTCATGATCCTCAAGATTTTTGGAGAATATCAAGATATCATCAAGGTATATTACAACAAAATCATCTAAATATTCTCGAAAGATATCATTCATCATATGTTGGAAGACAACTAGAGCATTTGTAAGACCGAATGGCATAACTACATATTAAAAATGCCCATACCTTGTTCGAAATGCTGTCTTCCATTCGTCTCCCTCTCTGATCCTGATAAGATTGTAAGCTCCTCGAAGATCAATTTTCGTGAAGAACTTTTCTTTTCCAAGGCATTCCAAGAGCTTCAATATGAGTGGTAGAGGGTATCCGTTTTTTATAGTGACTTTGTTCAATCCACGATAGTCTACACACATCCAGAGAGTCCCATCCTTCTTCTTTACAAATAGAATAGGAGCTCTTGCTGGAGACTTCGAGTGTTTGATAAACCCCTTTGCTAGATTCTCATCAATGTTCTTGCGTAGTTCTGTAAGTTCTTCTGGGGATAGTCTATAGATTGGTCCAAAGGGTGGTTGTGCTCCCTCTTGAAGATCTATGGGGCAATCGTAAGGTCTATGCTCTGGGAGGATATCTATATTCTTCTTTTCCAAAACATCTTCAAAGCCTTTGTACTAATTGGGTAGCTATACTGGATCATCTTTCTTGGATTCTTGAGGTGGTATGGCATAGATCATATATGTAGGTTCCTTCCCTACTACATGTATGAAGGCTTTGGCACCGACATATGTTGGGTTCTTCTGGATATCTCAACGGGTGATTTAATTCTTTTCCCAATTAATGTCTGGATTATGCTTCTTTAACTAGGGTATTCCAATGATAACTAGATGTACTGGGCTCGATATTACATTGAAACATATATGGGATTCATGGTCACCAAGGTGTACTCTTGATGGTGTGGTTTCCATGGTTATATTCCCAGATGCTAGAGGTCGTCCATCTACTACAACTACTACTGGTTTGTTCTTTCGAAGTACATGAATTCCATGTTTCTTTACCAATCCCTGATCGATGAAACATGAGGAGGCTCGTGAATCTACTAGGGCTGTAAGGGAAAGGGTCTTCTTCTGCATGATTAACTTGACAGGTGCAAGACATGTTTCTCTGGATGTAGCTGGAATTATGAGACCCTTTCTTATATCATGGTCCGACTGCAGGGTCTCTTTTACAACTAGACTTCCTCGTTTCCCTACTCTACAAGGGTGGCTGCGACTCTGGAGTTTGTTCTCTTGTTTGGACAATTAATTGCAATATGTCCACGATTTCCACAGTAGAGACATAACTTATTAACTCTCGTTCTCTGTTTCTGTTCTAGTATTGAAGGCTGAAACCTAGTTACATGTATTTGCATAGGTTCAGGCATGGACTCATCTTTAGTAGTTGGTTGGAAAGGTTTCCATTGGCGAGTTAAGTCTTCCTTCTACTTGTTTTTCTTGTTTCCTTTCAAAAAGTCGATTATCACATTGAATAGCTTGCATGATATATTCATTCAATGTTTTAACCTTTGGCATCGTGAGCAACAGGTCCTTCACATCATCTCTTAATCCCCATCTGAATTGGCTTATGAAATAATCTCCATGCCAAGTGAGATCACATATCGATTGCCTAAATTCAGATGCATAGGTAGAGGCAGGGCGGTTACCTTGACGTAGCTTCCGAAGTTTTGTTTCTGCTACTCGACTTGTATCTGAATCTCCAAATGTGGTAGAGAGTTCTCGAAGAAACCCCTCATAGTCCTGAAAGGGTATCTATCAGGTTGCATATGGATGTACAATTTAACTTGCTAGAGAAATCCACGAAACTTTGTGCGATCCCCATCGAACTTTTCTGGCATGCAAATCTTGGGTTCCTTCATAAATGATGTACTAGGCCGTTGATTCACTTGAATACTCCCTTGATTTGCTTGAAGACTCTCGATTCGTTCTTGTAATTCTTGGAGGAGTGCACCTACATGCACTGGATGTCCCATCTCGACTTGTGTCTGTCGATGACTTAGGTCTTCGACTTGTTGTTGGAGACTCTGAAGTGATGCTACGATCTGTTCATAAGCGTTGTCCATGATGCGTGGTCTTGGATAGAAGAGAGTCTTGCCAAAATGTCAGGGGAGCACTAGATTGTGCTCTCTGAATTCACTAGAAAAGGTTACGGAAATACACTTATGATTACAAGAACACCCACATAGGGAAAATAATACAAGAAGATGGATTTGATAGAAGACATCCCACAACCCGAGACCAATAGGTATGGAAAACTGGACTAAAGATGATACAGGAGATCCCACAACCCGGGATCCTAAGTATGAGACAAGATGTTTGGATTACAAGAACTCCCTTCTGGGAGGTGAACTGAATACAAGAAAGAACTTGACAAGATCTCGTACTATGAGATTACAAGAGGACAAGACAGGATGTCCAAGAACTAGACTAGACAGGACTATAACAAGAAACAAGACATGAATTGGAACTGGAACTTGGGGAGTACTTATTTGGCCATTACGACTCCTTGAGCTCCCAAGACTGGTATTGGCAAGACTGATTATGAATGTGGCCAACCCCTCTTGATATAGGTTTTCCAAGGGCGGTTCCAGGGCGGTTACGAATTGATGATGTCATCAATTCGTAGCATGGTCTCTGGATGTCAGAATCAAGCAAGAAGACAGTCGCTCGTAGGGTTTTGGAACGTTGCAAATGCAGTGGAAGCATTAGTTTCCCCAAATTCTGGACCAATCATGAGATATAGGATTCACATGGAATCTGAGAGTTTCCTTTGTCCATGACATTTGATCAAGTGTTGCAATAATCACGCTCTACACCTACAAATGTAACTCTAGGGAACCTTAGTAGATGGTTTGAGCTTCCCAAATATGCATTTAGACCCACTATGTGCTTTGGAGCATCATTTCCAAATATTTGTACCAAAACAGATAACTTGCACATAGAAGTGTTGGAGTTAGACATTTGTGGAAGCACACAAACAACACAAGGAAGAAGGAGAAGCTTGGAGCACAACACACAATACTAAATGTATTACCACTAGAATGTACAAGAATAAGTAACCTATCAAGGCCATAGGTGTATATACAAGCTGAGGGGAACAAAAACTCCTAAAGAGGGAAAAAAGTGCTCCAATGGTCCTAGTGTGTTCACGCACATCACTATCTAAATATATCAACAAATGCCACCTAGGAGTGATGCAATGAAAAAGGAGCAAGCACGCATGTATAAGGAAGTGCCAAGCTATGTGGAATCACTCCACAAAAGAAAGTAAGCCCAAAGCTTTGCAGAGAGATTCAAATTTCTCCCTAGGTAGAGCCTTTGTGAAAGGATCTGCAATGTTCTCCTACGTGGGCACATATGCCAAGTTGATAGCTCTAGTAGAGAACCTCTCCCTGACATAATGATAATGCACCTCAATGTGCCTAGTGCGAGGATGGAACATAGGGTTCCTCACAATTGCCAATGCACTCTGACTGTCGATGATGGTGGTGGTAGAAGACTGACCAACACCCAAATCAACCATAAGGCATCTGAGCCACACACACTCAAAAATCACTATGAAAATGCCCTATAATGAGCCTCACAACTAGAAGTGGCCACAGTACGCTTCTTCTTGCTCAACCGAGATATACATGAGCTACCAAGCATGAAGCAAAAGTCACTAGTGGACACACAAGTGTCATAACAACCAACCCAGTCATTGTTAGAAAAGGCATGCAAATCTGGCGGTAGTGATCCCCCCTTGGGATAAAACAATCCAAATATCTAGGTATCACTCAAGTAGAAAAAGATGCACTTAACCGCTTGCCAATGCTTGATGTCTAGGCAATGCATAAACCTGCTTGTTTGTGAGACAACAAATTGAATATTTGGCTGAGTAATGCATAAGTAAATCAAGCATCCAATAGCTTGTTGAGAGAGAACAAAATCAAATGCATCTCCAACATCATGAAGACTCAATTGCAAACTTGTCTCCATAGGAGTGGCAATAGGATTACAATCGTCAAGGCCAAAACACTTCAATAACATGTCAATATATTTTGTCCAACACAAAGCCATTTCACCATTAGCTTGCATAAATTGAAAGAGCAAATAATGATGCAAATACCCCAAATTAGACATCTCAAATGAGGCATGCAAATAAGCCTTAAAATAAAAAATATGCTTATCATGAGGACCGGTGAGCAGCATTTCATCAACATACACAACAATGATCATAAGCACATAACTAGCATGCTTAACATATAAAGTGCTCCCAGTTGGACTGTTCTCTAAACCATGTGCAATTAGATAGGCATGTATCTTTTCATACTAAGCACGTGGTGCTTGCTTTAAACCATATAATGCCTTCTTGAACCTACACACCTGGTTTTCATGCCCTTTCTACACAAAGCCATGGGGCAGAAAAAAATACACTTCTTCATGCAAGTGGCCATTCATAAATGCTGTTTTAATGTCAAACTGATGTACATACCAACCATGATGAGTTGCAAGTGCACAAATGCTACGAACAATAGTCATTCGGCATGTCGGTGCAAAGGTATCATCCAAATCAATGCCTCTTTCCTACGCATAACCGTTTGCAACAAGAATAGCCTTATACCTATTAACTTTTCCATTAGGCTTATGCTTCAACTTGTATACCCACCTAGTGCCAATGGCCTTCTTGCTAGGAGGCAAGTCACATAAAGACCAAGTACCATTCTTCATTATAGCATCATATTTTGATTGCATAATAGCCATCCAATTTTCAGAATTTTGTGCTTCATCAAACGAAACAGGCTCAGTCTCATCATAGAGACTAGAGGTATCCATAGCATAGCAACCTGATGCCAAAGAGGCACTATGAGAGCCTAACTGAGTAGGATATGATAAATGGGCATCTAATTTACTGTTAGGCAAAGTTTGCACTAGCCATTTTGGCATAGTTTTGCCTCCTCGATATCAGATCTCTCATCAACAAGTGCATCATGTAAATTTACATAAAAAATGGAATGATTTGCATCATCACATGAAACCTACAAAGGTTGAGAAGTTGCCTCATTAGGACCAGCACTAGATTGTCCAGCTGTAAAAAGAGGCAACAAAGTATCATATATGTCTTTAGAGCTAATAGGTGTCTCCTTCGTACATGAAAGTAAAAGACTAAATAGCAAACAACATCACGGCTAACCAAAATGCATTTAGTCTGTGGATCATACAAACGATAGAACGTGCTTTCAAAACTGTACCCAACAAAAATACATTTTAGTGCTTTATCATCCAATTTCTTGCAATGTTGCTTATGCACTAATGCATATGCCAGACAACCAAAAACACATAGATGAGAAACCGATGGCTTGCAACCATGCCAAGCCTCATATGGAGTGATAGACTACAGTGCTTTAGTGGGACACCTATTAAGTACATATGCTGCACACATGATGGCCTCAAGTGAGAAAAAATGTGGTAAAGCCTGACTCTTGACCATACACCTCACCATCTCCATGTGTGACCTATTCTTCTATTCAACCACTCCATTTTGTTGAGGTGTATACTAAACTTTACACTGATGTTTTATCCCGTATTCAAGTAGAAATACATTAAAGTCAGAAGACATATTCCCCCCCTCGATCAGAATGGAGGGTGCTCATTTTACATGATGACATATTTTCAGCCAAAACCAAAAACTGATTTGAAACACATAAACACTTCATATTTTTCTTTCAATGGATCTACCCATGCGTGCCTGCAAAAATCATCAATGAAAGTCACAAAGTAAAGATAATTTCCAAAAGAGGGTGTCTGCATAGGACCACAGACATCATTGTGAACAAGCTGCAATTTTTGTGTAGCTCAAACTGAAACATCTTTTGGAAAGGAGGAACACTATATTTTGCCCAGAGCTTTTACAGACATGTTTTTTAGGTGCCTCAAGTTTGGGCAAAGAGGACACCATTTCAAATTTCTGCAGGCATAGCAAACTAGCTAAATTTAGATGACCAAAGCATGCATACCAAAGCTTTGCATCTGACATAGTCTGAGAATCATGTACTACACATGCTGAATCATTCACAGATCTTTCATAGTCTATGAGCTTATATAGCCCATGACATAAAATGCTAGAAGCTATAATCATGTCACCATTTGATAGATCATGATCTATACATCTATCATCAACAAATTTCATAACCATGCCAATCTTGGCTAATGCAAAAATTGATAACAAATTTTTCTTGATCCCTAGCACAAATAAAGCATCTGACAAAGTGAAAGAACTACCATCAACATTAGTGAGAAGGATCTTACCAACTCGCATGACAAGATAAGAGGAGTTGTTGGCACATATGATAGTATTCCTTGTAGGGGCATGCTCGAGTGAAGCAAAGAGAGTGCGCTGTGAGGTAATATGTTTGGTTGTCCCACTATCAAAATACCAAACACCTAAGTCTACTGAAAACATACACTACTCATGAGAAGATGGGTCAAAAGTGAAAATAGTAATAAATGCCCATTCTTCATTCTGCACAAGATTAGCAGACTTTGTTTTTGGTGTAGAGGCCTTTGCAACAACCATTCAGACCTCTTTCTTCTTTGCCTATTTAGCAACCAATTTTGGATAGCTCTTAATGACATGATCATTTGCTTTATAGTACTTGCAAAACAATTTTTTCTTGTTTGATTTCTTCTCATCTTTGTCTTCCTTCTTTGAATATGCAGCATTTGTAGATTTTTCTTACTCATAGATGAGCTCCATTTACCTTTGCCCTTCTGGGTAGCCAAGAAAGCTTGATCTGCAACATGCATAATAGACCTGTTCTGCCTAGAGTTATCTTCTTGCAACAGAATAGAAACTAAATCTTCAAATGTTAAGGCATTTGGATTGCCTTTCTTCAACAAAGGAAAAGTATAAGCAAAAATATGATATGAGTTGGGAAGACAATTCAGAACAGTTTGCACAAGGTGAACTTTCAGGATGGACTTCATCATCAGAAATTAAATGTTCCTTCAAATCCTTGATCTTTGTTAGAAAACTATCCATAGAATTACCTTCATTCATGTGCTCACTCTCCAACTGTTTTCGGAGGTAAGCAATACAAGCCTCACTCTTAGCTTGGTACAATGCGATAAGTGTATCCCAAGCATCCCTACCTATTCTGCACGAGTGAATGTGAGGAATAATGGCATGTTTGACAGACAAGGCTATCAATGCATGTGGCTAACCATCTTCGCCATCCCAACAAATTTGTTCTATAGTAGGTGCAATAGGAACTATAGGATGAACATGAATCCGTAGAATATCACCATCTTTGATGCCATCTGCATTAGATTCATTAGATTTAGTACCTGTATTTGCAGGTGTAATAGGACATTTTTCAACACCCTGCACAATATTCCACACTAGTTTTGTGACCAATATATGCCACATCATATAAGCCCATAATGGGTAATTCGTACCATCCAACTTATCCTCAATAGCCATCATAAAAAATACATCACTTCTTTTAGCCATGGCCATTGACTAAAATACCCTGATTTAGAAAAATGATTGTAGCTCAAAAAGCTGAACAGAATTACCTTGATGAGTTTTGGTAAACGTGTAGGAGACTTTGAGATGCTTATACTGGCAAATCGAAACATGTATATATCTTTAGAATAAAAAGACGAAATAGCCTACACAAGAAAGGAGCTCAAATCACAATTTTGGCACCACAAAGTGAAACTGTTTTGATCTCCTAATCACCCTGAGTATGCACACCAAATTTTGTGGGATTTTGGGATTGCAACCGAAGGGGATTCGACGATGCCCTAGATGAAGCGACGACCTGCTTTGATAGCAATTCTTGGAGTTAGACATGTGCAGAAGCACGGGAATAACACAAGGAAGAAGGAGAAGCTTGGAGCACAACACACAATATTGAATGTATTACCACTAGAATGTACAAAGAGAAGTTACTCATTAGGGCTATAGGTGTATATACAAGCCATGGGAAAAAATGTCCTAAAGAGGGAAAAAAAGTGCCCCGACGATCCTACTGTGTTCACACACATCACTACCTAAATATATATTTTGAATGATTCTAATTTGAGGGCTTTGCTAACTATTCCAAATTATTTCATCAATTTAGAGTGAGAGTACATTGTGAAATGAGTTTAAGAACTTAAGGGTGTAATCTCCACTTTTTAGGAGCAAGAAAATGTGTAGACATAGGTAGCTTTTTTGATTCATAACTCAAGCTCCAATGAACCAAATGTAATGAACTTTGATGTCTAGCAACTAGATTGACCACTCTAACTATACGAAGTTAAAGTGAAGCAAATGATTAAGTATACGCACAAAAATCATTCATGCAATATCATTGAAATGAAGAGGTTGTAGGAGAGAGGAGTGAACAGAGATGATCATGAACTTATGAATCAAATTATACATTAGGGGAAAAATTGAACCCTGCATGGGCCTTGTAAGGATTCCTATTTTTTAGGGATGAAAAAGGTTAATCTAGGAGCTTAAGGGGCCATGGGAAACCACTAGTGAGAATAATATTTGATAGGTAATTTCATTTGAGTTTTAAGGTGCAATTATTCTTGGCCTTTGGATGCTTTTGTTTAATGTCTAGGATTGAAAGGGATAACAAAAGAGAGAGAAGGCTTCACGAATTTTTTTGTGCCACTCTTTGCAAGGTTTATGACCCTTGGATGAAGACAAATCCAATGGCTAACCACATTTGGGGCTGAAGCTAAAATTCGAATTGATTAGAGCCATCCAATGGGGGGAAGATCCGATGGAAGCCTGCATTTGGGGCTGAGAACAAATCGGTTGAAGACGTGAGCCGTCAGATGAAGCTATAATCCAAGGGACTAGGAGAAAAGGCACTTTTGCCTTTTGGCCACTCAATCTCAGCCATGAGATGCTATTTTGATCCAATGGTGGAGAATCTAGGTGCTCAAGATGGGCCAAATTCAAACTACGATGTTCGATGTGGGAAGAAATCCAAGGGTCTAGATTTAAAGGTGCATTTCTTGGGATAAACTAGATCTCAAACCTTCTTTTTCTTTCAAATCCAAGGGCCTATGTTGAACAATGCCTTGATTTTTGTCCCTCATTCTTAGCCTTTGGATCATTGAGAAAATCCAAGGTCTATAACCCATTCCCATTCATTTCAAAACCATTCATACAACTAAAGCCACTAGTTCAAGATTGTTTTTTCCTCTTTGACCACACAAAAACCATGGAAGCCTATGCCTACCCTATGTGATTAAGGGACTAGACTGTGTCCACCACCCTCTTCTCATTGGTCCATCTCTAATCACTCCTTAATCTAAAAGGCCCATGCAGGGCTCATTTTTCTCCGTAATGATGTAAAAAATGAATGTATGATACAAAGGAGATGTAGTGAACGTACTCATACACATGTGAGCTCAAACTGTGCTCAACCATGAGGCTCAATGGCTCTCGCTTCTTATCGTTTCTTGTGACTAAAAATCACCTATATATATACTCATAGAGAGAATTGGAAATTTGTGTTTCCCTTACCTAAAAGTGTTCTTACACTTTAGGTGTTGATTGATTTGATTCCAAACACCAAATAATTCATGGTTCTGGGCTCCTAACATCACAAGATTCCACATCTCACTTCCTTTTACATTTATCCAATGAAGTTGATTGCATGGATTTTACAAGAGGTGTTCATATAATAGTCCTTAGTGATTCCAATGTAGATATGAGAAGTCCTAACCATTTGGTCAAGAATCTAGGCTTTCCAAATGTACCAAGAGCTCTCCCTCAAGCCTAAGATGCTTGAGTCTTAAATTCTTCAGTATCTCCCGCAATCCTATCATAGATTTAAACTTCTTTAATTTGCTTCCCTTCAATGATTTGGTCATCATATCTGCACATTGCATATGAGTGGATACATAGGAGAGTTGTATCTCCTTGCACACAATCTTTTCCCTAAAAAAATGATAATGAACTTCTATATGCTTGCTCTTGGTATGAAAGATAGGATTAGCAACTAGATGAAGTGAACTCATATTATCTCCAAATATGTATGGAGTGTCGAAATCCAACCCTAAATTTGTATATCGGGTTTTGATCCATATAGCGTCTTGTGTTGCAAATGCTAACACTCTCTATTAAGCTTTAGATGAGGAAAGTACAATTGTAGGTTGCTTCTTTTAAGACCAAGATATGAGCTTTGTACCTACAAATGAGAGATATCCTGATGTGCTTCTTCTATCATCTTTGGAACTTACCCAATCTCCATCAGTGAATAGCTTCATATTCAAGTCAGATGCATAAGGATAATATAAATGTTCATTTATTGTTCCTTTCAAGTACTTGAATATCCTCTTTGCTGCATGCATGTGTGGCTTCCTTGGGGTGTGCATGAATTGACTGAGCACACTTACTCCATAGCCAATATCAACCCTAGTTAGAGTAACATAGTTTAAAGCTTCAATTAGACTTTGATATCTTGTGATATCTTCAATGAGCTCTCCTTCATGAGCACTTAATTTGCGGTTGACCTCCATGGGAGTACCTAAAACTTTAGCCTCTTGCATTTTGAACTTTGAAAGTATATCTTTTATATAATTCCTTTGTCTAAGGAACATCCCTTGATTTGTGTGGACTACTTCCAATCCTAGGAAGTAAGCAAGCAATCCAAGATCACTTATCTTAAACTCCTCCTTCATTTGGGCTTTGATTCTTATGATCCAATCAACATCATCACTTGTAAGGATTATGTCATCGACAACCACACATAAGTATATCACGTTAGATACTTCTCTTAATGAAAAGTCAAGGATCTGCTTTGCTTGATTGAAATTCTTTGACCTGCAAGAAGGTAGCTAGTCTATGGTTCCATGCCCTAGGAGCTTGCTTCAATCCATATAGTTATTTTTTTAGTTTACACACATACTTAGGATATGATTCATCTACTATTAGATTTATTTAGACCTCCATGGTCTACCATTGGTCTACCTACATTTGGTCGAGGACCCTAGCCGAGTCAAGGACCAGAGCTCGGGGGAGCCAAGACTCTAGCATGGATCTTCGAGGTTATTCCATCTCCTTAGAGTGGCCATATGAGGAGTGTTTGGACTTTAGAGAAGATTCTAGATGTGCCAAGGGCAAGGGCTATTTAAGGTTGGGAGGAGAGTGGCAGGTAGCTAATCGGGATATTTCATTTGGTATGAGAGCAAGACAGAGGGAGAACAAAGCTCCATGAGAGGAAGACAAGTCATCACCTTCTTGAGAGCTTCTTGGAAAGCAAGTGTGGGGAGGAATTCTCGTGAAGCTTGCGTGGAGTCGGAGGAGTTTTTTTTTGGGCATGAGATTTGTGGAGGGCGAATCGAGTCAGCTGTCTCAGGACACGTGCAGAGCTTGGAGCTTTGACAAGAGATAAAAAAGAACTGATTTCGACCAGTACGGTAAGGTCTGAACGTGATACTCATGAAGAGATTTCCGACAGAGTTCCCTCCATTACTCTCACGAGAAGGGGAGCAAGTGCGCTTGTTGAGCTATCTCTTCTCTTGAGACGAAGACTTCTACCTTCTACAAGATTATAGAAAGAGCTCCGTTGCGCCAAATACATGGCATATGGGATATTGTTGCTGTTCTCTACACGCTCATGCCACTAGGAGGAGTTTAGAGAGAGAGAGAAAGGCTCTAGATCACTTTTTCTCTAATTTTGACCTCTAAAATACCTACCTAGGTGCACTAAAAAGGCCATAACTTTGTCTAGGAGCCTCTAAATTGAAAAAATTAAAGTGCTCTAGATTCCTTGTTTCAAGAGCTTTCAAGTTCACTGAGTGGAATTCTCAGAGACTCTTTAGATTTGAATTATTTTCTTATACATTAGAAATAATTTTCATTACTTTTCTCTTCATTTACAATCATAAGTACCACTTAATCTCTAAGATTAGTATAGGAAATGAATTAGATTATTATAGCTAAGTCTATTAAGTTAAATTTGATTTTGAATTTCTTCTTTGATTGTATTCAATGGATTACTTGAGAGATTAAGGAAGGAGTGCTTAGGCATGTATTTGCACATGGAAATTCAATGATGCATTCATTAAGAGTTTTATTTGTAAATATTGGAAGATATGCATGACATTACGATTTGATTTTCGCAAATAAGCATCCTCTTCATTGATGATGTAATGGAAATTAATGACTTGATTATTTATGAGGATATATATATATATATATATATATATATATATATATATATATATATATATATATATATATATATATATATATATATATATATATATATATATATATATATATATATATATATATATATATATATATATATATATACACTCATGCATACTAATACATTAATTTTTTTTTCAAATGCATAGAAAGAATCATGAGAGTACATTGAACTTTTTTTAATCATCATGAAGGGGTAGTATTGCATATTGTTGTATTCATAAATTTAATTAGAAAGATCTAATTAGCATGAAACTTTGTACGATGGTAGATTATTAGGCTCTTAACATGCTCACCAATGTTTATGTCTTTTGAAGTTATTTTGATAGGTCAAATGGGTGAAAAGGTTCAGACCTATTGTATCAAAAGTTACCCTCTTGAAGGTGTATAGAGGTAACTTTGTAGGGCCATATCTCCTCATAGGAGTGTCCTATTGCTGAGTTTTTTGTTTGGTTTTAAAGCCTATATATTTTAGTATTTGGAATTTAAATATCCTCATAGTTTAAAGTCTATATATAGTAGTTGGAATTTTGAGTGAGGAGAAAAGTGAAAATCTCTTTAGTCATTGTGTAGGGAATTCTCTCTGGCAATTTGTTGCAGGTATGCAAAGACTTGGGTGTTTCTCTCACACCACTTGTCCAAATGATATGAAATTTTCATATGTGCTGGAGCATGGTGTTATAATGGATATATATAATTTCCATATGATTTGGATAAGATATGAAGAGTGTAAGGGCTATTTTAACTCTCTGGTCCCTCTAGCGAGGACTCACTAGAGAAGTGCACAAAGGTCTGGTGATTATGCCATTTATCTTTCATGGAATGTACAATTAGGGTAAACTCTTTTGGAAATGTTTTCAAAATATGATATATTAATGCTCACCAAATTTGAAGTAATTTGGAGTTCATTTGGTGATTCTATGATTATAATCGTTTCTCTAGCCTACTTTTCTGAGTAGTGCAAAATGTGCAAATGTTGCAGACACTATTTTGCTTGCGTCTCTCAGTTGGAGAATGATATTCAAGTGATGCTTGGTGTAACAATAGCTTCTTAGATAAGCTTTCCAATGACCCAAATCTCATTAAATGTGGAAGTCATTTGATCAGTCTACTGAGTGGATCATGGGAGCTATGTTTCACTCCCAGGACCTCCTATACATAGGTATAGGTTTGCAAAGTTTTGTTCATAAATTCATGACCATAGATCCAATTCATTTGATTCTACTTGGAGGTGAAGTTTTACTTCTACGGCTATGTGTATACTAAAAATCATAATCTTTGGATATATTTGAGTGCTTCTAATGTTCTAGTCTTTTTGCAGGTATTGCACTTTTTGACATAAGAAGTTAGAGGAAGTTATGAAAGACTTTCAATTGTGATTTCTAGGGAAAATCACTTGAAATTAGCTTGCAGTAGACTGTAGTTAGTATAGGTTCATTTATAAATCATTTTTGCAAATGTATAGAGCTTGTATAGCTTGATCATGGCACTTATCGCCGGATGTATTTTAGGATTGGTCATAACTTGTATAGTCATCATATAAAGTTGTATAGGACATGGGGAATGAGTGAGGTTTTTGTGTATACAAGGGATTGAGAGAGGATTTAGGATACATCTTTCTAATTCATGTTTTTGATGAATGAATCATTAAATAGGAGCATTCTTAGTTAGGTATTGCATTTTAGATTCAAATGACTTATCAATTATATTGTTTGTTTATAATGAATTTGGACGAGACTATAACTCCCATGGATGAGGTCAAGCTTGAGAAGCGACCTTACACTACGGAGATTACGGCCCTTAATGCCAAGGTTAGGGGCATGGAGGATACTCTTCAGATGATCATTGAAGCAATAAAGAAACCAGAGATGCCACGAGTGGCTACACCAATGTAGATGGAAGTTCCATCTATTGAACCATCTAGATCACAGATACCACTTGTAGATGTAAGGGCATCTGCTAGTAAAGAGGTCAAGTGGCAAGTAAAGGACTTGAACCCACCGAAATACCACGGACAGGTTAGTGTGAGGACATTGATGCGATAGAGCAGTGGATAAGTAAGTGGGAGCAATGCTTTCAGCTTTGCAATACTGAGGATGAGAAGCAAAAGATATTGCATGCCACCTATAGTTCGATGGATGTTGCTCATCGGTGGTGGAGGAAGATAGAGCAAGATACTTGGGCATATTTCAGATCATATTTTACAATAATTTTGTTCCTCTAGATGAGCGTACCAGGGCTCTAGATGCATGGTTTTTCCTACAACAAAGACAACTTTCAGTGCAGGAATATGAAGACAAATATAGGAAAATCTTATTGGAGATTCCAAATGAGGTGCCTAATTTTCTTCATGTCCATAAATTTGTGCTTGGGATTAGGGAGACATTGTGTCCACTTGTGCGCAAGGAGCACTGCCACACCTTAAATGAGGTAGTAGAACTTGCCTTGGGGTTGGAGGATGGGCGGCACTCTTGATTGCAACCTTTTAGAAAAAAGAACACTTGGACAAGATTTAAGAAGCCCATAGCTTCAGTTCCAGCATCTAACAGACAAATGAATGTCATTCAGACTTCCACCCATGGGAAGAGAAAAGTAAGTGCATCCATGGCAGATAGAGCTTTTCAGAGATCCAGTTTCACACAACAACAAAAAGAAAGGGTTGCCGTGAGGGACTCTGTTATGAATGCCTAGGTTGGCATGCTTAGAGGATGTGTCCTAAGAAAAAGAAGAAGATATCTGCAATGATGGTGGTGGAGAGGTAGTAGTCCTCATCATCCACTCCATCATCTCCTTCGGATTTTGATCTTCTAGCTACAAACACTGAGAGGTATCCTCCATCTAAAGATAAACAACCCATCTTAAATATAACAGTCACTAAGAAGGTGAAGAATATTCTAGATGTGGTATTATCCCTAGTTTCTCACGAAGGGTATCAGTTTCCAAACACTGAGTTGGTTGTCGTGAGTGGGGAAGTTCATGGACATCTCATTAAAGTTCTATCCAAACATATCATTATTAACTCTTCTTTAATGAAGAAACTAAAGTTGAAGACTACTCCATCTGAATACACCTATAGGGTAGATTCGATAGATGGGAAGGGATCTGAGACCTAGGATCGACGAGTTGTCAGATTACCAATCGAGATAGAGACTTATAGAGATGAGCTAGATTTCAAGATCGCGAGGTTGGCTAGATTTGATATCGTCCTCAATAAACAATGGCATATGTAACAAGCCAACTATTGATTTTCAGACTCACATATATCAATTCAATCATAATGGTTGCCACATCATCATCCATGGAGATACCGACGTGAAGGTGTACAGACAAGCATCTACCTCTATGATGATAAAAGTAGAGTGTAAGTATTTGTATTTATTATATTTTGAGCATAAGGATTTGTTAAGTTTATAGATTCAAACTAGTCTGGAGGCTTAGCTAGCTTCTAGAATGAAAACTGAATTCCAACACTTGTTTGTTTCAGAGTTACCTTTAGGTCTTCTGCCTTGCAGAAAAGTGGAGCATAGGATTGACCTAGTACCAGGAGCTGATCCACTGGCCAGATAGCTGTATCAAATGAGTCTGCAAGAGGAGGTAGAAGTATGTTGTATAGTTGAGGAGTATCTTGACAAAGGACTCATGAGATCTAGTTATTCACCTTTTGCAACCCCAATGCTTTTGGTTCACAAACAGGATGGATCTTTGAGGATGTGTATAGACTATAGAGCATTAAAGAAAGTTACAATAAAACACGGATATCCGATGCCTCGCATTGATGATATTCTAGATGCACTAGGAGGTGCTATTGTATATAGTAAAATGGACTTAAAAAGTGGTTATCATCAAATAAGAGTCAAGGACGATGATGTACATAAAACAGCTTTTCGTACTAGATTTGATCATCATGAGTATCTTGTAATGCCTTTTGGTTTAACTAATGCTCTAGCTACTTTTATGATGCTCATGAATGATATTTTTTGTCCTTTTATTTGTCACTTTGTGGTTGATTTCATAGATGATCTATTGGTTTATAATAAGAGTTTGGAAGAACATGAATGTCATTTGCGTACAATTTTTCAGATGCTGGATGAGAATACTTTGTACATTAACCCAGAGAAGACACAACTTTGTTTATGTGAGGTTGAGTACTTAGGACATATAATATTTGCAGATGGAATTAGAATGGATCCACGAAAAGTTTCTATGATCCTTGGTTGGCCGATTCCTCAGAATGAGTGCCAATTGCGATCATTCATAGGATTATCGGAATTCTATAGGAAATTCATTGCTAGCTATTTGCACATAGCCACACCATTGACGGATCTGTTACATAATAATCAAAAGTTTGTTTGGAATAGTGCACAACAGAAAGTTTTTGACACATTGAAACAAGCAGCTTCAAGTGCCCCAATTTTATTGGTGGTAGATCCCCACGAACCTTTTGAAATAGAAACCAATGCTAGTGGCATCACAGTTGGTGTAGTTTTGATTCAAGATGGTAGACCATTAGCTTTTGAAAGTAAGAAACTTTCTCCAGCTCAGAGAAATTGGCCTGCCCATGAACAATAATTATATGCAATAGTTCATGCTTTGAAGATTTGGAGACACTATTTGTATGGTGCAACTTTTAAAGTATACACAGATCATCACACATTGAAGTATTTCTATTCCGAGCCTGATCTTCGGGGGAGACATGCTAGATGGGCTGAGTTGATGCAAGAATTTAATATGGAAATTCTATATAAAAAAGGAAAAATGAATACAGTTGCAGATGCATTATCTCGTATTTTGCATCAGATTAGCTTCACAATTCTTGATAGTGATTTAATCCAAGAGATCAAAGATTCACAGATTGAAGTTGATTATTGTCAGTCTATAATCAATAAGTTATTCCAAAATGATAAAGATAAAGCATTCTCTAATTTTCAAGTGGAGCAAGGTTTGCTCAAAAGAAAGGGAAAGATTTGTGTGCCTAATTCCCAAGAAGTGAAGTTTAGAAAAGAACTTATTTTCGAGAACCACAATGTACCTTGTGCAAGACATCCTAGTATTGAGAAAACTTTGTGGTTGATCAAACACACTTTTTGGTGGCCAAGATGGTCAGAGATGTAAACAATTATGTAAGTCAGTGTTTTAAAGGTTAGCTGAATAAAGTAGAGAGGATTAGTACTCCAATTCTGCTACAACCATTGGAGATACCACAATATTGTCGGGATAGTATTTCCATGGACTTCGTAATGGGTTTACCTAGGACACCATGGCAAAAGAATGCTATTCTTGTAGTGGTTGATCGTTTGAGTAAAATGGCACACTTTATCCCTACAAAGGAATCAGTGGAGGCTCTACAAGTCGTGAAACTATTTATTTTTGGAAACATGTGTTCAATAAGCTTCAGTTCAACTCAAGATGAGTAGTGGAGAGCATCCACAGACTAACAGTTATACCAAAAGAGTTAATCAAATACTGGAAGATATGCTATGGGCATATGGTTCGGAAAAGCAAACAGATTGGGATAGTTTTCTCCCATTATTTGAATTTGCTTATAATGATTGGAAGACAAGACTACTAGGCTGGCACCTTTTGAGGTGATTTATGGATTTATTCCACATAGTGTAGCTACCATTGGGTTACCCAAGAAATCTCCTAGGGCTTCACAGTTTTGAATGGATATGCAAGCTTATTTGAAAATAGATCAGTTTAGTCTACAACAAGCTGTTGAAAGGATGAAAGCATTTGTAGATCGACATTGTACACCACGAACATTTCAAGAGGGTGATCATGTGTTTTTAAAGGTTCCACTTGGTTCATCATTGACAGTGGGTTAGAAACCCAAGTCATCCCCTAGATTTTGTGGACCTTGGATAGTAATCAAGAATATTAGTGATGTCACATATAAATTGCAATTGCCAGATAATTGCAAAATTCACCCAATTTTCCATGTTAGCAAGTTGAGACCATACATTTCTCCAGATGGGAATTGTGTAGATGGTTTAGTTGCTTTAGAAAATAGATAATCTCAACTAGATGTTCCATTTCAAGCTATTGACAAGAGGGAGCGGAAGTTAAGGAATCACTCCATACCAGAGTATTAAGTAGCATGGACTAGACGTCCACTCACATATGCTACTTGGGAATCAGAAGCTTTGATTCGCAAACAATTTCCTTCCTTGATCACTGAGGACAGTGATCTCTAGAAGGGGAAGAGAGTGTTAGATTTATTTAGACCTCCATGGTCTACCATTGGTCTACTTGCGTTTGGTCAAGGACCCTAGTCGGATCAAGGACTAGAGCTTGGGGGAGCCAAGGCTCTAGCATGGATCTTCGAGGTTATTCCATCTCCTCAGATTGACCATATGAGGAGTGTTTGGACCTTAGAGAAGATTCTAGATGTGCAAAGGGCAAGGGCTATTTAAGGTTGGGAGGAGAGTGGCAGGTAGCTAATTGGGATCTTTCATCTACAAATCTAGGAGGTTGTGCCATGTACACCTCCTCAAAAATCCACCCATTCAAGAATGCAATTTGTACATCCATCTAGTAGATGTTCCAATTCTTTGAGGTACCTACACTCATGAGTACTCTGATTGCAGGCATTTGTGCCATAAGAGAGAAAGTTTCTTCATATTCTATACCTTGGGTTTGAGCAAACCCTTTAGCCACCAACCTTACTTTGTATCTGTTTATTGATCCATCTCAGTTCTTCTTTACCCTATAGATCCATCTAGATCCAATGATCTTAATGGATGGCTTCTTGGGAATCGATTCCCAAGTTTGATTTTCTTGAAGAGCCTCTATCTCTTCTTCCATTGCATCTCTCCATTCTGGTTTCTTCTTGGCCTCATCAAATGTTGATGCTTCTTCAGAGTTTGAATCCAGACCATGTAAATGGAATGCTTAGTGACCAGAGAAGTGTCAAATCCATACCTTTCTTGCATTTACAAATAAATTTTAGTTTTTTACATAAGAACACACTTTATTCCAATCCTGAAAAAAGTTACTTTTTCCAAAGTAAAAGAGAATATTTAGGGCATATCATTTCTAGTCAAGGAGTGCATATAGACTTGAAAAAATTCAAACTAATTTTAGAATGGCATGTACCTCAATTAGTTAATGATATACATTCTTTTCTTGGATTTTATAGTTTGTATAGAAAGTTTATTATAATTTTTTCTTATTTGGAACTTCCCCTTACTTTATTATTGAAGAAAAAAGTAAAATTTGTGTCGGGGTTATAACAAAAACAATGTTTTGAAAAACTCAATCATGCACCTAGTTTGTGGTTACCTGATTTTGCACAGCCTTTTCATGTAATTATAGATGCTACTAGCTTAGGTACAAGTGAAATTTAATTGCAAAACGATCATTGCATTGCATTTGAAAGTAGGAAACTTAAAACTTTTGAAAATAATTATAGTACATATGATAAGGAAGATTAAGATATTGTGCATTCTTTAAAGATTTGAAAATATTGCCTTATGGGTTTTGAGGTTTTAGTTTAAATAGAACAACAAGATATTAAACATTTATTACATCAACTATTGATTTTTGATAGATATATTAAGTGGGCTTATGATTTAGTATGAACTTGGTAAAGCTTATGATTTATTATCAACTTGATAAATCTAGTAAAGTAGCAAATCCTCTTATTCCTTTTCCATCACCATAAACACATTCTATTTTTTAGCTTATGATTTTGTATCAACTTGGTAAAGATAGTAAAGTAGCAGATCCTCTTATTCCTTTTCCATCACCATAGACACATTCTGTTTTTGTTCATAAAATTTTTTCCATTCATATTTTTAGCTTATGATTTAGTATCAACTTGGTAAGCTAGTAAAGTAGCAGATCCTCTTATTCCTTTCCATCACCATGAACACATTCTATTTTTGTCCATAATATTTTTGCCTCTCATATTCATTCATTTCATGGCATGATTCCTACTTAGTCTTTGGATTTGTTTTTATCACATGCATGGAATACTTTCAATAAATCTGCATCTTCAATTTGATTATGAAGAAAATGCATGAACCACCTTATATGGGACATAATGACATACAAATCACAATATCTGCTTGTAAAGATTTCTTCTTTTGACTGAATATGAAGAAGATATTGCCCATTATTTTTCACCAATGCATTATGCGTTAGCATGTTAGTCATCATCATGGTAAATCATTCATTTTGTTAAACCATGGAAACAAATTTTGATGCACTTTATTACTCATGCACCCATGAATTCATCTCATAATGACATGATTTGGACAATTGTTTATAGGTGTAGTAAAAAAGACCTTGTCTATACCTCAAGCTACTAAGTTGTTTAATAAAAGTATTATCCCAAAAGTCATGTTGACTCATCATGATTTTTGTTTTTGCAATCACTTTTTAGGCTGCATTATTTCAACATTTGGATTTGGAAATAGATTTTTGTTTTGCATTTTATCCTGAAAGTAATGGGAAAAGTGAAGGTAAAAATAATACTATTATTGATTTATTGTGTTGTTATTCATTACATAATCCAACTAAGTAGGATGCAAAATTACCATAAATTCAATTTGCTTATAATAACAAAACACACACCTACTCGTTGTGTACCTTTTGAAGTTGTTCATGGTAAAAATCTTCAATCCCCATGCCACTCACTTTGAATGATATTTCAATGGATGATTGTGTTACTGAATATCACACTTCTATACATGAAGTTGAAGAGCATATTAAGAAAGCTCAAGAATATTATAATCGTAATGTTCATAAGAAACTTCTAGCAAAACAATTTAATGAAAATGATTTTGTATGGATACATACCATTACATGACATTTGAAAAATATGTTACAACATCCTAAAGTTAAACTTGCACCATGCTATTATGGGCCATTTTGTGTTATAGAAAAGATAAATGACTGAATTCATTTGGATTAGACATACCATCCAATTGGATTATACATAAATTTTTCCATATTAGTTTATTAAAACCATTTAAAGGCAATTAATCACTTGCTCCTATCCTTAATGATCCTCCTTTGCTAGAAGAAGAACTTGAAATCTTAATTTATGAGAAGATAATTGATGGTGATGTAGCCACTACATGTACACGTACTCAATATCATAGATATTTTGGGAGAAAGTTAAAAATCATTCTATTGAAGAACCTCAATGCATCCAAAATAATTCACTGACTCCCCATATGATCAGTTATTTTCAACATATCATTCACAATCACAATAATTTAACTCTCCAAAAACATATCTTTAGAGTACCTTCTTACTCAAACTTTCTAAAAGAAATTTGATTTGAAGTCATTGCCTCTATGTTGATGTTTATAAAATTTATGGTGCTTCCAGCATAACATCCTTTCATGATCTTATACATGACATGTAATATTGGAATCTTGAAACCATTTGATGGAAGTAGCCATCCATCTGTATTTCCTAAAGTCTTCAAAAGAAAACTAAAGTATTTTTGACTTACCTAAGTTCCTCTTATTCACGATCTATTGGTTCTTAATCAACCAATTTGCAACGGTAAGAGTTTTTATTTCTTCTTATCTCTAGATTCTTTTCTAACTAATACCTTATGTAGCTACCCATGAGATTTTGTGGGAATCCCCCTAATGTTTAAGTCTAAGAATCCACTAATGCTTTTGGAATTTACCTTTAACAGACCAATTTAAGGATAGGAAAACGTATGTTGTAGGTTCCAAAAACTTAGTTACTATAAAAAGGATTACAAGCTATAGACTTCGAACTACAAATCTAATTGACTTCCATAGATTCCGTTGAAGGTGTAAACTTGGGCATGCTTTGACAAACTTTCTACTTTGCAAACACTCTTAGGGATTCCATGTTTCATAACCATACCATGCCATAAAACTACTTTCTAGGAAACTTTATTGCTATGCTAAACAGATATTTCTTGAAAGATGTTTTTTTTTTTAATATAAAGGAAGTTCGGCAATAGCCTACTCTCCCGGACTTGAATTAAATTAAGAAACAAAGGTACAATAGAAGGGGACTAGTGCCCACGGGACCCCCCAAATCCCACAAAGCAGGGGAAGCATGATTCAATCCTAGGTTGCATTACAGAGAAGGTTAATCACCCTCTCATCGCCCACATGCGGGGCCCACTTGGGTTTGAGCTTGTTGTTGATCAGCAGGAGAACTTGATGGTGTCTGAAGGGGGGGGACTTCTTGCAGTTAACAATCCTTTTGCCCAGGAGGAATAGTGATTTCTCAATCGACCACTCCCTGGGGGGATCGCCGAAGTTGAGAGCACACCTCTCCCGCCAAATTTTCCACAGGACTTCCCCTCTGATGGCGTTCCAGAGTGTCGCAGAGCAGCCGATCGCTTCTCCCAGAAGGACTTGTTTCCAACTAAGCTGTTTTTGAAGTCTGATTTTCATTCCAACCGTCTGCCAGATTCTGTAGGAGTTGGGGCAAGTAAGGAATATGTGTGGGACATCTTCGATAGCACGGTGGCAGCGTTTGCACCAAGGAGGGATCCCACAAAGTTTGCTAGCCTTATGGTTGGTCCAAATTCCTCGATGAAGAATTTGCCATAAGAGGACGGACTTCTTAATCTCAATAAGGGGGTGCCAGATACCCATGAATTTCATGTCCCACCGAAGCCGCGTCCAAGACAGGCACCACTTCTTGTTGAGGCTGATCTAGAGGTCAGCCATTTCTTTGATGTTCGGGATTTTGAGTAGGCTATTTCCGTTGTGCCATTTGAGACCAAGCGAGTTCGGTGAGTCGTGTCCCATGAGAAGGCGCGTCTTGCGGCGATCCCAAGCGAGGCATCTGCTTTGCAAAGTGTTCCATTCTTCGTAGGAGATGTTTATGCGAGGGTCAATATCCTCGAAGTTGATCCAGTTGGTGGTGTCATGTTTTTAGAGGTGTTTCCATTTTTTGAATCCTTTGTTCCATAGCTTCTTGGCATTTTGAATGTTCCACGACTCCACACTCCGGATGCCATGTATCGGAAACCAGATAGAGTCGTTTTGTCTGATTCCGGCCGCCCACTTCCAGTCCTCACTAATTCTTGTGAAGCTTTTGACTTTATTCCAGCCCTTCCAAAGGGAGCACACGAGATTGGAGCCTTTCGGGAAGACGGGGATCGGGGAGAAAAGCAGGGTCAAGATGTCAAGATTCTTCCAGTTCGGGAACCCCGTGAGGGCCAACTCATTCTTGTTTCTGAAGATCAGCTTGGCCCACGAGGCCTCCCTATTGCACCAAGCCCTAATCATCCATTTGGCTGCCAGTTTGTTAGCCATACACCCAATGTCCAGGATACCAAGCCCCCCGCTATCTCTAGGGCTAGTGCAGATGGCCCATTTGATTTTAGGCACCCCCCTTCTGTTATGATCGCCCGTCCAAAGAAAGTTTCTACAAATTTCTTGAAAGATGTTTGATTTTTGACTAGATTGGTATCATTATGATAGTAAGTTTCTTTAAGAAATCAAAATTTAATTTGACTCAATGTTTGAGCTTTGAGTCATTACTCGAGCTTCTATTTTATCCTTGTACAACTACTAGAAATATTCAATGGAAAAAAGGATTCACTTTGGATTTTTTGCATCTCTTAAATGATCCTAGAAAGGAATATTGGATGGCTTGAGAAAAGGATTCCGAGGTGAATCCTAATTTTTTCTTTTACAAGTAACTCAAACAACATTGCTTGCCTTGTGCTCTTTTCTTACTATTCAACCTTATGACTTCAATGACGTCTTGAAGAAGGAAAATATCACTAGGAGTGGTCCATGTCCCCCAATTCTCATTGAGTATTTATTTCTTTACATCATTCCTTAAATTTGAAACAAAAGCTATTGTCACATACTAATCCACAATGTTGTAAGAATGTTTGGAAGTGTGTTTAAAGTACAAGAATCATGCTTTACCAGGAGTTAATGAATGTACAATAGTCTTTTAAGAAAATGAATCCTCTTCTTGTCATTTAAGAATCTTCTGGATTTGTTATTAGATATTATGATAATTTACAAATACAACAAGATTTTAAGGATTATGGTTTCCAGATAACTTTCTAATAGATGTACTTGTCCAACGTCCTTATTTGGCTATGGGAATCAAGAAATGAATCTTAAGTAATGAGTTCATACTTTGATTCTTATGAAAGTCAATTATACCTTAGATTCATCTATGTCTAGTCGAGGACATAGGAATCTTTGTATAATTTTGAAGATGATTGTAACTATTCTTAGTGTAGATAATTCAAGGAATGGTTTTTTGGGTCACCAATGATGAAATTTCTTTTCAATTGATCACCAATATTACTCAAATTATAACATTGAATTATTAGTTTCTTCTTTTAGATGGATAGAAGCTTATGCTCTCTTATACTTTTTTTGGAGCATTGAGGTAAAAATCAATCTTGTTTGGTCATTTTTATCTAAAGTTCTAGTGCTTTTGATCTCAACATACCATCATATTGAATAATTTCAATACTTTTCTTTAAGATATTCCTTGAATGTTAAACTATCAATGATACTTACTCAAGAACACTTTTGGGATTCTATTTCTCTTGGTAGGTTATGTTTCTAGTGCTATTATTCTTTGGAAAAGTACTTTCAAAGAAAATTTCAAATAAGAGAACTACTATGGTTGTTTCTTAATTATCTCAAAATTTTTCTCTTTAATTACTTTGCATACTTAAATTAAACCTTGGAATTCCTAGTATCATATTCCATATGTAAGTATGAATACATATTTACTTCACGGAATATCCTCCTAAGGAATCATGACATCATCTATACTCATACTTTGCATGGAAATGATGTTTATCTATTTCCAATAAATTATATTGGACTCTTAGAGTTTGTTTCAACTCTTCAGAGTTTCCATGTCATGAAACTTCATCATCTCGTCTTTAGATTCCTATCTTGTTCTTATAAAACTTGAACATGGATAGTAAAATCTGAATTGATACCAAATAACTAACTAATTTCATGCGTCTATGAAATTTTGATTTACATCATATTACACTTCAAGGTCTCATTAACTTAGTAAAAAAAATTCACTCAATTTTAAATTTCAACTCTAGATGCAATATCTTCAATACTATGCATCTTTTCATGCATGCTTCCTCAACTCTTCCTCCTGGATGCATGCATGATACATGTGTTGATATATGAAAACACGTAAAAAACTACTTTCACACATGTAAATGCATGTGTTATCATGCGAATGCATGTGCTTCTAGGTTATAGTTGATCTAGAGTTTCATTTACGATAAAAATGTTTGGCATGCATGATCTTGATATAGTTCTTTTAATTTCTTTGTGATCCAGGATCATATAAAAACATATAGTACCTTTACTGCTTTAAAACTTTATCTAATGAAAGGAAATTGTTCTTTTTTGTAATAAGAAGTCATTTTGTTTATGCAAGAGAAGCTCTTATTTGAAAACAAATCATGTTGTATGCAAGAAAATTATGCAAACATAAATGTTTTTTGATATACTTATTTCATGGTCTAAAAATATTAAATTAAATTAAAGCCTGTCCTTTAATTCCATTTTTCATTAAGATTCAACCCACGTTAGTAAATATACTCACTACCTGAGTTCATCCTTCCTAAAATGATGTTAAGAAACCTTAATTTGAGTGGGAAGCTTAAGATATTCATTGAGAAAAATACTCTCCCCATGGCACTCGTGCAGATTGAACCCAAAAATTGCTCCTTCCCATCCTTGAGACGCAACCACTAAGCTATGTGTATAAATTGTTTAATACTCCAAAATTACTTAATGTTAAAATTAAATTTAACCATGTTAAACCACTCTGTAAGAAGATGGTAAAGCTTGAATAACCAAGGAAAAAAGCTGAAAACACATAAAGTAAAAATTATTGGAAACTATAAGAGAGGTAAAACCCTCATTTGGGACAAAGTACCAAGTTAATAAGATAATTTATAACTCTTTCATTGCCAAAAATTATGTGTACATGAGAAAACTCATTTCCTTCTGAGAAACTTTATGTTTTGTAGGAATAGATAGGTTCAAGAAGTAGAAAGAGTCCATAAAAGATAAGGGTACATTGCTAGAGTACAATCGCACTTCGAGTCTGGTACCAATAGTAAAAGACATTAAGGTGATAAGTGGCATGAGGGTGTGTAAAATCTATGCACACGCAGAGGTTATTGTGGATAAATGCAAAGCTAGATTACTCAAGAGTCTTTGCAATCTTTTTGTTGTATCATGAAGGAAATATTTTCCTAGTAGCTAAAATGACAATTGCCAATGTCATTCTCATAGACATATGGATTTTTTTTTTTTTAATATAAAGGAAGTTCGGCATTAGCCTACTCTCCCGGACTTGAATTAAATAAAGAAAGAAAAGTACAAGAGAAGGGGACTAGTGCCCACGGGACCCCCCAAATCCCACAAAGCAGGGGAAGTTTTAACAGAGCCTAGATGGCATTACAAAGAAGGTTAATCACCCTCTCGTCACCCTCATGCGGGGCCCACTTGGGTTTAAGCTTGTTATTGATCCAAAGGAGAACTTGGTGATGCCTGAAGGGGGGGGATTTCTTGCAGGTAACAATCCTTTTGCCAAGGAGGAATAATGATTTCTCAATTGACCACTCCTTGGGGGAGTCACCGAAGTTGAGAGCACATCTTTCACGCCAGATTTTCCATAGGACCTCCCCTCTGATGGCGTTCCAGAGAGTCCCGGAGCAGCCGATCGCTTCTCCCAGCAGGGCTTGCTGCCAGAAGGATTTAAAGAACTCGTTAGTGAGCCCGTCGGGTCCCGGGCTTTTACCGAGAGGGAGCGCATCAATGACCTCAATGATTTCTGCTTCAGAGATAGGGGCATGTAGCAGGGAGCGAAGGTTGGGTGGTATCCTGCGGGGGGAAACCCTAGATATGGCTGCCATACAGTCCCTTCTATGGTGGGAGAGGGGGTTCGAGGCCCCCAGGAGTCTCGTGAAGTGCCCTTCAATGATCCCAAGATTATCTTCTTCCGAAATGCATACATTACCATTTACGTCTAGCAATAGGGGAATCGACTCTCTGTTATGTTTCCTTTTAAGGATATGACACATCTCTTTGGTGGGTTTGTCCGCTTTGCCAGCCCACCACTCCTTGAAGAAAATTTGCAAGTTTTTCCTTTGTATTTCTTCCTCGTATCTCAACAGCACTCTGATTTTTCGAAGACCTTTCTGAGCTTGAGGTTTTCCTTTGTTCACTTCCTCCTCGAGCCTCCAGAGTCTGTGGTAAAGAGCTTCCCTACGAGCCCGCCGCACAGTCTCGAGCATCTTCTTGGTTCTAATCATGATCTTTCGAGACTTATCGACCGCACTTCTCCAACACTTGGCTCGGGACAAGCCGGAGGCAAATGCCTCCTTCCACACATCAGCAATCTCTTGATGGACGGAGGGGAGAGAGAAGGTGGGCGCACTGGCATGGAACCAAGGCGCCTTGCGGATCTTGTTGGAAGGTTGGAAAGTGATAACGATCGGGTAGTGATCAGAGATGGTGAGGTCAGTGCGTTGTGCGAGGGACGGATGGCCCCATTGATGGGTAAAACTCTGAGAGATGTAGCATCTATCAAGTCTAGCTTTCCTTAGGTCCTCGCCCGCTTGGAGATTTGACCAAGAAAAGCCATTTGAGTCTTTGAATTCAACCAAATCCAAGTGAAGTTTGATCTTGTCCCATGAATCTTTCTCCCGACTGTCGATGACCTTGCCCTTGCCCATCCATCTGTCCATAGGGTCCTCCACCATGTTGAAGTCTCCACAGATAAGCACGTTGTGGGGGAGCGAGTCCATGGAGGCCCATGTGTTCAGTCTCTCTAATTCCCCGTTAGGGGCGTACAGAGAAACCAGAGTAAAACAAAGAGGAGCACAAAAAGAAACAGCGATCCATCGGTGGCTTTCATCTTCAATGGAGTTCTCAAGCTTTTCAAACCAGAGTTGATTAATACCGATTACCGTTCCACCGGACCCCCGCTGTTGCGCCGTTGAAATCCAAACATGGGTCGAGGAGACCTGTCTAAGCCGTTTTTGGAGGTCTTCTCCATCAATTTTAGTCTCTTGAATACATATAAAATCTGGGTTTATGCTAATGTCGCGAAGCCATTGACCAATGATGGTCTTTCTTGAGGGGTCGGTTAGCCCTCTAGCATTTAACGAGATGATGATCATTGTCGTGGTGAGCCCTCTTTGCGGGAGGGAGCTTTGTCCTTTCTTTTCTTGGATTCATCTTTCTTTTTAGCTAGGATCGGATCCCGAATTAGCAGTAGGTTCTTGTGGGGGCTTTTCCAGGGTAACTCCATAGGTTGTTTTCCTTTGCGGGATGCCTCCTGCTCGGAAGACATGGGCACCGTTTGCGGCACCGTTTCCGGAATAGTCGATCCGATGATGGAACTTTCACTATCCATGTTATCTTCGTTACTAGTGGTAAAGCCGTCTTCTTTGCTTGTAGTGTAGCCCTCCTGGGAGGTTTCTTTATTGTCAGGGATCTCTAGGGCTTTGTCGTTGGTGTCCACCTCAAATAGGTTCCCACCTGGGTAGTCAAACTCATTGATCTCCTTTCCCAGATTGCAATACAGGTTGCTAGAGGGGGTAACTGAGAAGTTGTTTCGCTCCGAAGTCGCCCTAGGGCTTCTTTTCCTTCTTCTTCTGACTTCGATGAACCCATCTGCATCGGCTTCTGGATTAAGGGGGCCCTTGCCTTCCTCTTCCTTCGTCGAGTGGGTCAAAGCGCCTTTGTTGTCTTGAGCGTTTTTGGAGGCTTCTTGATTTCTCTTGCTTTTTTGTCTCAAAGGGCAATCTTTAATCCTGTGGCCTTGTTGGCCACAACGAAAGCACGCGTTGGGAATGTTTTTGTAGTTGATGTCTTGCTCCCATACATCCCCTTCGCCCAAGTCCACTTTGATCTTCAATGGGAGCGACGTGCTGAGGTCGGCCTTGACACAGATTTGGGGGTGCCACTGAGCATTGAACGAGTGTCTTGCACCTTCATATATGAGACCACCAATGTCCTCGCGTGAGGCCAACGGCTTGCCGATAGGAGAAACAATGTCCCACACGAAGTTGTACAAAAAGTAAGGAAGGTTAGGGAGCTCAACCCAAAGAGGGTACCAAAGCGATTTTGATTTGTCAGGAGTAAAATCAGGGGACCATCTGAATAGGCAGAGGGTCGTCCGGCCAAGTTGCCAGGTGCCGACGCTTAGGGCTTGGAACACCATATCTTTATTTTCAAAGACTAGCAACAAGTGGCTAGCCAGTAAGAACTGACACTTACAAACAATTAGTCCACGGGGGAACCACTCGTTTCGGAGCTAGTGTCGCACAGTTTTGAGCGGGGGCCTAGGGCCAAACATTTGGCCGACGAGGCAAACTTTCTTGAGCTCCTCCTGAGCTGACAGAATTGCAGATTCGCTGAGGGAGACCACCGGGGGTTCAACACTCTCGGAGGCCCCAGTGTCTTAGATGCCTTGACGAAGTACAAGGCGCTTGATTGGAAGGAAAAATTCAACTTGAGTCAAGTTAAACTTATAGTGAATATGAATGGAAAAACCTAGATCAAGTCTCTTTGGTATAGATACATTTTTTAATTCCAAAAATATGCAAACAGAGCAAGACTTGATGTTTCTAAAGATGTGGGAGACATTTCAGATATCTGTAGATCCTAGAAGCTACTCATGTACTTGAGGGATGATTTGTGGAGAACAACATAGGATGGTGCATATTGGGTAGTTTCCAAGTATAATATGATTAAAACGTTTTGGCTTTTATGTGATGATAGATTGCAATGAAGCCTTATACGGTCCCAAGAAGAAATCCGCAACATCAGTCTCAATAAACGAACCTAAATATAAGTCAAAACATGTAAAACAAATGATTGATATTAAAACATGTTTACAATGCAATCAAATTTATTAAAGCTCTACAAATTCACGAGATATATGTGCAAAAAAGGATATAGGCTAAAGCTTGAGGGGGCGTTTTGGTAATCAAGGCCAGAAATTATTATTTGTATACACTATTGAAGAGAAAAAAATTGAATAATCAATGACCAAAAGATGCCAAAAAATTTCAAATAAATTAATTAAATATTACTAGCAACCCTTCCATGACGTGGTACACAGAAGAAGCAAATAGGCTTTTGGGAAATCCATCACCCTGAACTTTGGGACAACATTTGGAACGTTTAAATCCATCAAGCAAACGGATGACGCTGTAGGTGTTATCTCCCACTCTAGATATACGTCCCTAATGAACCAATCCCCTGCCTAGTCTTCGTGAAACTAGGTGTTATCTCCCACTCTCGGTATACATTCCTAAGGAAAGAAACTAGTCTACTCGGGGAGATGTGTCTTCAAAGAGCAAACAATATTCATGTTGTGTTTAGATGGAAATCTCCTCTATCACTTCACTACATGTATGCGTACAATATTAAGTTCATTCTTAATGTATCATAAAGCTTACATTTATTTAAACTCTTTTATATACTATATTTCATGTGATACAAATCCATGAACATCTATAGTTTTAAAATAAGACTCTAAAAAGAACGACTATTTAAAATAAAACTCTTAATTGTGGATAAATCATAAAATTATTGTATCATCTCATAGAAAAAGATATTCAGTATATGTGTATACATGCATGGATACTTACAAACACACACATAATTTCAAACATACATACACACAAACACACAGAGACACACACTTTACCACATAACATCTAACTTCAGGCTATTATGTGTGCAAAGTGTACCTAACAAGAATCCGACAAGGCATTGGAGCATATAAATTCTTATGAGGCTTGGCATGGTCGCAAGCCATCTCTTGGTCACTTTCATGTATTTGGTTATTCTATATATGCATCTGTGTTTGTGCAATAACACAAAAAATTGGTTAATAAGGCTATGGAATGTATTTTGTTGGGTGCGATTGCAAAAGTAAGCGCTATCATTTGTATCATGCACAAAGTAAAATGATTCTCATTATTAAAGTTGTAATATTTGTGGGGTATGAAGTTCAAACTCTATTTCATGTTCAAAGGAGAAATATGTGAGATCAAAGCATGTGTATGATATAGTGTTGCCTTCCTTCACTGGGTACTTAAGTGTATCTTCTAGTGAGACCATTTCTCACTGTATGCAAGTTCCGAATGAGCATAAATATCATTCTGTTTGTAATTTGAGTATACATGATGCAGCTATTGATGAGCCCTTATCCGTGGTGAGTGTGAAACTCACCTAAGATGAAGGCGCATGGGCATTTGGGTACCCACAGAGGATGGGATAGGTCCAAATTTGGTCCATGTGCTAGAGTTTGATGTTGGTGGAAGTGCTCAGGCATGGAAAGTGGGCATTGAGGACATTGCTTAGTCTAAGGGGGACGGAATGTCACATAATCCTAGTAGGAGATGGTTGAACCATGCCTTAAGAGAGAGGATTAGGAAGTTATCCTCAACCATGGCTTTTGGGGCAGGTGGTTAGCCCACCACACTCCTAACCGGGAGGTTGTGAGTTCGATTCCCAACAGTGGAAGAAGCAAATCCGCTCAATGGATGACATTTGTTGCCTATAGTCATTGTCGTTATTATGGTCCCAACCCAAGAGCTTGGCCTCTTTAGTAGTACGTCCTACATATATCTTGCACTTTGCATACCTAAAGAAGAACGTTGTGGGGTGCTCCTTCACCAGCTCTCTATGCACCTTTGTAGAGTGTGATCTACCAATCACATAGTACATGAAATCCTCAAAAAAAGCATCATTAAAATCATCTATAGAGCTGCCTTCATTTGGGTCCATCATCACCACAAAAGGAACTACAATTGCATGAGGATTCATCTTCATCTTTTTCTTTAGGTTCTACACATGCACATTATGTGGCTCCCTTATCTCAAGGGGCCTCCTCCCTGTGACTAGATCAATTGTTGGTCTATAGATAATATTAATGGGAAGGTGGAATAACTGGCCTTTTCTAACAAGTTTTCTCTTGGGAATATCCTCCCTCAACCTATTCTGTTCAGTACCCAAGATCCCTGATGCAAGTTCTCCACCAAGCGCAACAATAACATCCTTTGAGTCATAATTTGTCTCAAAGGATGCTTCATCTGAGGTTTTTTTCAACTTTTTTAGTGGTTTCTTCTGTACACAGTGCTTATCCTTTGCCTTTGTTGGGGTTTTCTTCTTTTGATGTGTTGGCATTACATTCCCTTGGATCCAAGGCATTAAATCCCTGGTAAAATTCTCAGAGTCTGTGAAAATATCTGCAAGCCTCTCTAGCACATAACACTCTAGAAACAAGATCTCCATTTTGTAGATTGCATTCCTTAAGCTTTTAGATGTCTCCACTAGGAACAGAAGGTTTTCTGAATCTTCATCCTCATAATCTACTTTGAACACCAAGCCATACTCAAAAGCATGTGTTGTCATGAGATTTCCTTTCCCATAGACTCCTGCAAACACCCAAAGAGTAGTGTTTTTCTCTTCAATGTACTGAGGACACCACTCTCGAGCTATCACGCCCCGTAGTGGTGGATCTTTCCTAATAACCTCAGTTTCCTTCAACCTCTCCTTCCTTATTGGATAATCATCAATAGCTTTTATGGTGCTATGCCCACCAGATAAAATGGGAATTCTGTTGCTTGCCCTTGCAAAGGATAATGAAGGCATGTTTTTCTTTCCTTTCATGGGGTGACCCATGCTCCTCTCATGAGGTTGTTCAACTGTGCTCAAAGCCACCCTAAGCTTCTTGACACTCTTGTCCACTCTTCCCTTAGTGTCCCTAAGATGTGCAGAAACTTGGTTCTACCTCTTTGAATGTGGACTTTCAGCTGTAGGTCGTTGCTAGGCATTGAATTTAAGGTGCAAGTTGATGTGTGGCATTGACCTTGGTGATACAAGTCGATGCCTGGCATCAACTTGTAGTAGGAAGTCAATGCCAAACATGGACTTCCAACACAATATCAATGCCAAGCATCCACTTCCACATTAAAGTCGATGCGTGGCATCAACCTACAACCCAAATTCGATGCCTGACATCGACTTGTAGCCCAAAGTCGATGCTTGGCATCAAAATGTAGCTGAAAGTCAATGTCTGACATTGACTTGTAGCTGCAAATCGATACCAATCATTGATTTGCAGCTCAAAGTCGATGCCTAGCATCGAATTGTACATATCTAGAGAGCTCATGGAACTCAAGCGCAAGTCGCTTACAAGTCGATGCCAGACATCCACTTGCACCTCCATGTGGATGCTTGGCATTGACTTGGGGGCACAATTTGATGCCTGACATTGACTTGGAGGCACAATTTGATGCCTAGCATCGACTTTGATAGAAAACTCGATGCAAGGCATCAACTTGCAAGTGCAAGTCAGTGCTTAGCATCGACTAGTAGGTGCAAGTCGATGCATAGCATGGACTTTTCTATCAAAGTCGATGCCAAACATCGAGTGGCACCTCATAGTTGATGCCACGCATCAAATCTCACTTAGAAGTCGATGCCATGCATCGACTTGCACCTGCAAAATGATGCCATGCATCGTGTTGGTGCAAGTTGATGCGAGACATTGAATTTGATAGAAAACTTGAGGCCATGCATCGACTTGTAGGGGCAAGTTGATGGCTGGCATCGAGTGTTCTATGAAAGTCAATGCCAGACATCCAATTTTGCCTCCAAGACAATGCCAAGGATTGACTTGCAAATCCAAGTCGATGCTTGGCATCGACTTGTAGGTAGAAAAATAGAAAATTTGCATGTAATAAAATTTGAGAGCCAAAGAATACAAGAATTTTCTAAAATAGTAAAAGGGAATCTTTTTGGGATCTTTTTTGAAGCATGAATGTTGGGTACCTCTGAGGATTCTTGGTAGCACTCTTCTTCTCCAATTGCTTGTCTATGCTTGTTTTTGCTAGGTTCTATGCTCTTTAGCTCTTAGCTCTCTGTTGCTCTCTCTTTGCGGATGAATTTTAGAAATGATACTGATGTCCTCCTCCACTATTTATGGGCACTTGCATGGCTTGAACTAGAAACTGACCAGATGTAACTGAATTAGATTAGGTCCTAACTAGATTAACCAACTAGACTGAGTAGTTGAACCAAGAACCACTAGGTATGTCTCTCCAAGAATTTAATTTATCATTTTGTCACCAAATATTTTCTTTGTTCTCATCTATTTTAAGAAAGGAGGACTAGGCTCTCTTTTGTCTACATTCTTGTCTCCTTTCTTCTTTTAGCAGATCAACATACCACACCTTATTATGGATCTTATCTAATATGTACATTCTAATATTATGGATCTTATTCTTTGTCAAGTCAAACTTGGTCAAAATAAATTGCCTAGTTAGTGATGTCTGATCAGATTGTACTTTTTCTAGATCTACACATATACCCATAATAATTTGGGCAATCTATCTTCATATCTCTTTGATGTGACACTTTCACTTGATGTTACACTTCCACCGTTAAAAAGGTATCCTATCTTCAGTTCTCTTCGAACTAAGTGAAGATGATCTCCGTCTTTTCAGTAGATGCCTGGGCATCAGGTTCCTCTAGTCACCTTGATAGAAGTCAGAATTCATTGTTTTCAGTTGATCCTTTCCTCACGAGAGATGTCGATAGCTAAGAATGTCATTCTATGTTTTCAGTTGAGCCATTTAAGTTACATTCTCAATGCAATGTTTCTCAACTGAATGAACCTCTTGATCTCCCTTTTGATGCACCCATTAATCTCCCTTCTGATTCAAGTGCATGTGGAGCAAAGGATGTCAGCAAAGAAAAAGAAAGAAAACGCACACTCAATCTACATTTTAAGACAAGGCCTCATGAAGAAAGTAAAAAAAGATTTCATTTTCTTACTTCACATAGACAAATTGCATTGGATATTGTGAAGCATTGTTGTGGTTTGAAATGTCTGTATAACTTAAGAATGAAGAAACTAAAGCAATTAAGGGAGAAATTCCTCCACTTAGATAGTGAAAGGCAAGGTATATACCTTGTTTCTCACATGCAAATGATTAATGATAACATGTGAGTAATGCATATTGCTTTTTAATAGGGATGCAGCGTTGTAGGGCTGCATTTAAAATTGCAATGGGTGTGAGAAATTTTAGAATACATAAGGTTTAACATATCATATTGGGATCCAAGGGTCTATTGGACTTCATGCAATGAATTGGATGATGAACTATTTTAGCTTGCATTGTGAGGTTATGCCTACAACTAGAAGGTTACACTTGTCAGATAAATTTATTCATCAAGAAGTATTTCAAGTATATAAAGAAGATTTGGAAAGTAGAAGTGAGAAATATATGTTTTATCATCACTTTACTTGATTATGGAAGGAAGATTTTAATAATGTGACTGTTCCTCCTAAAGTTAGAATGAGTGAGTGTTCAATTTGTGCAACTTTGAAGAACATGGCAAAGGGGGCTACAAAACACAAAGAAAATGATATTTTTAAAAGCCTTCTTAAGAACCATTGTGAGATTCAAGCTTTAGAAAGAAAGAAAGCAATTCATCATTGAAGTAAAGCACTCAAAAATCCAGAGCATTATATGTGTTTCTCGATTGATGGTATGGATTAAAAAAAATCATGTTTTCCCCATTTTTATCGCGTCTCTAAGGATGTTGGAGATGAAGTACTTGTGCAAATGCAATTGGTTGGTGCTTTGGTATACAATGGAACTATAAAGTCCAAGGTTTTCTTCACGTATCCGAATATGAGTAGTGATCCAAACCTTATGGTTATTGTCATTCATCGGGTTTTGCAATCATGGAAGGGTCTTTTGTCACTAACTCTATATTTGCAACTTGATAACACTACAAGAGAGATTAAAAACTCTAGGATTTTTGGATATATATGCATGCTTGTTGATAGACAAGTGTTTCAAAAGGTTGAGGTAAATTTCCTTTTGGTTGGGCACTCTCATGATCACATTGATCAAATGTTTAGTACGTTCTCTAAGAGGTTGGCTCGTAATAATGCTTTTAATCTTCCAATATTATTTGAGTTGATTTTAGAAGCATATAATCCAAAACCTAAAGTTCAACACCTTACATAGATTTACGACTTTAAGCACTTTTCCTTAGTAGGCCTTGATGAGAGTGCTAAGGTGTTGGATCCATTGCACAATACTAGTTTCAAACCATGTATTCTTGATGAGGAGGGTTGATAACATAACCCTTTTATTTGCAAAGTAGTATTCATGTTCTCCTGAGTGGGAGCCTAAAGATGGATGCAGATTCTTCTTTGCAAGTGCCTAATTTGTCTATGTATGTTGTAGAACAAACACAATATGAAGATAAAAAAAATATGGAAAGATGTGGAAATGTGATTGATTAAAGTAAAAGGTGGATGCATGTACCTATTCAAAAGAAGAGACATATCGAGCATGCAAAAAAATACGTTGGAGATCAAGATGTATCTTGGTGGGATGACTTTTTCAATCATCAAGAAGAGATTACAAAGAATATGATTGCAGCGTATTGGCCAATTGATGTTCCATTCACATGCGATTTTTGTACACAAAGGTCAGTGAATGTGGTCCAAGCATGTAATGCAGATGCCCTTCAAAGTTTTATAACTCCACCATAAAGGAATATTTATGTAGGCCCAATGATGATAAAATAGGCCGAAGCAAGATGGCAAGGAAATTTAAAAGAAATAAATATTACGTTGGAACACTTATTGCAATCCTTGCTGATGGTGATGAGGTTACCAGACCATAATGGATTACAAAATATTTAGAGGTTAGATATTGATCAAAGAAGAATAGAGGCTTTGATAGGGCATTGGCATTACACTAAAAGTAGTAATGCATTCACAGGTAAATATTATAACTTAGAAATGGTATGTGAGACCAAACAAACAAGCTCAAGAAAAAGAATATTTGAAGCACATCCAATCTTAAAATGGATGATGTAGATATTCTTGTTTATGACTTTGCCTTGACAAAAAGAGGGCACTTGAGAAAAGCAACCATCAATATGATAAACCAAAAGCTTCAAGATGTATGTGGTACAACTAATCATAGGCAAACAAGAAGATCTGTGCATGATCCTATAGAATTTGATATGTACTTGGATGAAGACAGACCTCTTGTGGATATAGAAAAAGAAGAAGACAACTCTCAATAGACTCAGACTCAATCAAGTGCATGATATGATGGGGTTATAGAGATAGATCAAGAAAATTGTGAACTGAGTTGAAAATCCAAACATTTTTAGTGTTTATATAAATGCTCCTAAGTATTTTGCTTAACGAAACCATGTTTTATAACAATTTTGAATCACTATAGGATATCAACCATTAAAAACATTTTCAATGTTTAATTTATGTATAAGCTTTTTATCACTTTTATAAACTTATGTAGATTTTGGACATGTCAATATTAAATTGAGAGAAATTTTGGCCACATTTTGATCTCTTCTTTTTTTATCAAATGACAAAAAATCACACGTCTTCACTTGATTTTTGAAATATGTGTATACTGGTATAAAGGGTTTTCAAACATAAGATGCAGTTTTCTTGATTCTCAACCTGGGTATTCTCTTTTTACGACATAGTTATCGTTTGTTATGACTCGCTCTTCAACTAAAAACACGTTGTATATAAAGGGTTGAGATGTTGTACTTCTTCTCTCTCTTTTTTTTATGTAGATGAGATACTAGTCATTGGTCCTAATGAGATGTATATTTTGTTGGTGCAATCAAACCCAAGCCCACATACTTGGTTAAATAGCTTATGCTTACCTTATTGGCATAAGATATCAAAGGATTCATATGATCAATCTCTTGTAAAAATACTTCATATTTATCCTTGTAAAAGTGAATTACACCCGCGTGGAGTTAGGAAGATCTAAAAACAAAATCTCTTAGTTGTTGAGCAATGAGAGAATCTATACTATAAGTTAGCATTCACCTTTTAGGTAGAATTTTGAATTTTAATTCAAACTTTGGCTCCAAGCATGACTTTAAAAGAAGGATCTAAAAGACCTGTGTTCATCTCGAGGTTGAGAGATCATTTTGAAGTACACACACTGTGAAGTGGGAGCTTATCTCATAGCTCAGTTACCTCTTGCACATTGAGCAATGTATGATTTCCAATGACATTGTATTTGTACATGTTTTAATACATATATGATCATCACATTCTTATCTCACTTCTTTCTCATAACTCTGTGAGAACAATGATCTTTTTAGATCTTGTTCTCTCTGTGTATTTAATAATTTGCAATGCTTTAAAGCATGATAGAATCAACATACCGTCTACTAAAATCCTACAAAATTTCATTATCATTGCTTCTTGGGATCATCACATATTAGCTTATCTTTTCTAACTAGTCTGATAACTGTAACAACCCATAAATGTCAGGATGGAGCCTTGAATTGCTAAACATCTTTCTCCGCATGTAGGCCATCATTTTTGATGAAATCACTAATGATTGTTAGATTACTAAGTTAGTTAGAGTTCCCAGAAATGAATTAAGCCAATTGCTGCTATGCTTAGAGAATTGTTCAAAATACGAAATAGGTGTGTGCACAAAAATAGCAAGTTTTTGATCTTGTATTACCTTCCAAACTATGTGCTTTGATCCTTCCATTAGTGGATCATCTTGCAGGCTACATATATGTTTATTTGTGATCATTAGCAAGTGAAAGAGGCACATTACACTCTCCAGCCATCATTCTTAGCAGGTGTGAAGCAAGATCTAGCTACACCACTTCATCTCTTTGTGCCAATCCACCATCTCCTCCAACACTGGTATCAAAGCAACAAGAAGCAAGATGGGAGATGTATTTCCATCCTTCATTGACAAATTGGAGTGAAACCACTACTTAACATGGTAATTAAGGATGCAAGCCTACCTTCAAGGGAGAAGTCTATATGGATACATCTCAAGAGACGAAGATATGCAAATCCTCAGGAGCAAGCATCAACCTACAAGGGAAGAGCAAGAGAAGATGACCACATGGTGTGCAAAGGATGATCTTGTCAGGTCATATCTACTAAAGTCAATCTCTGATTTCTTGTACCACATGTCAAGAGTTGCAAGACCTCCCAAGAGACTTGGGAAGTGCTCTCATCACACTTCTCATCAAACACAAGAGGTAGGAAGAATTAGTTGTGGATGGAATTTACAACCCTAAAGAAAAAACCAAAGCAAGGAGTGGCTAGTTATGTAAGCAAGATGAAATATGTAGTTGATAAGCTTGGAAGCATTGGATAGGAAAATAGAGGAAGAACACATAGTGAGGCAAATCATTACTAAAATCAAGGCTGATGACAAGTGGGAGTCCTTCACCAGAGCAATGGAACTCTACATGGATATGCAAATACCTAATCTCAACACCTTGATGGGACAAATTTTCACCCATAAGGCAAAGCTCAACAAAAAATGGTCACAACTCAAGAGGTAACCAATCTTCTGCCCTTTATATAGATAAGAACAAAGCTAAGGAGAAAGGAAAAAGCAAGAAGTATAAATAGGAGGCTAGTTCCTCTCAAGCTAATTATTTAGGAAGAGGAAGAGGTGCTAGAGGAAGGGGCAAAGGAGGAAAGAAAGGTAGGGGAGACCCTACAACAACTCACCATCCAACATATGTGGTCTTAACACTACAAAAGAATGCTTTAGGAATACAAGGAACCAAAGGGGAAGAGGCTTCCATAGAGGTAGCTATGGACAAGGACAATCAAGAGGCTGATACAACAATGGTGGATGCAACTACAACCATAATTACAATCAAGGCTACAACAACAACAACAAGAGACATTATCAAGGAGACTTTAGAGGAAGAAGGGACTACAACAACTATACTGAAGACGAAGAAGACTCTCTAGTCATCATGAACATGACATTCAAGCAAGGTAAAGATAATGAGCATCTTTTCTACATTGATTCAGATTGTTCCAATCATGTGGCTAGAAATGTAGCTCTATTATCTAATCTTGAAGAACCCAAAGGTAAGCATGAAGTACAAATAGGTGATGACAATAGATAATGAGTCAAGAAAATTGGAAATGTCAAAGCATCTGATGGTAGTATGAACCTTTTGAGCAAAGTTCTATATGTGGCTACTATAACCAAAAACCTAATAAGTGTTGGGCAGATTGTTGAGAAAGGTTTACATGTCAGATTCACTAAGCATGGAGCATATGTGGAAGACCCCCCTACAAGGATTTAAAAGGATTTGCAAGGGTGAGAAATCAAGTAGACTATTCACATTTGAAATTGAAGACACAAGGAACATAGCACTTTTTAGTTATAGAGATCAAACCTTATCTGAGTTAGAAATATGGCACAAAAGGCTTGGACACATAGGAGAGAGAACTCTAAACAAAATTTGGAGGGATCAAAGTGTGCTTTGCATTCCCAATGTGACCAAGCAACATATGATATACAAATGTGGAGCATGCCAATTTGGAAAAGCTCACATGCAACCATTCAATAGAAGAGGTTACATCCATGAAGACTATTTGGAGCTTGTACACACTGATGTGTGTGGTCCTAGCAAAGATCCATCCATCTCAAGCTCAAGGTACTATGTGTCATTTATTGATGATTTCAATAGATGGAGAATCCGTTAATTCATGAAGCATAAGGATGAGGAAGTTACATAATTTAAGAATTACTATGCACTAGTTGAAAATCAAATAGGAAGGAGTTCGAAGAGGATGAGGTCTGATGGAGGTGGTGAGTACTTTTCACATGAGTTTGATTCATTTATATAGGACAGAGGCATAAAGAGGGAAGTAACAACCAGATACGCTCCTGAATTGAATGGAGTAGTAGAAAGAAGGAATAGGTTAATTGTTGAAGCAGCTAGATCAATGTTAAATGAGAAGACATCACCTAATTACCTAGGGGGAGAGGCTGTTTCCACAGCCACCTACTTGGTCAATCGGCATCCATCCAAATCATTGGATAGTATGATAGCCTATGAAGCATGGAATGGAAGGAGATCCTCATTGGACCATTGCAAAGTATTTGGGTGCATTGCTTATGCACATATCCCCTCATAAAATAGAAGAAAGCTCGTTCCTAAGGCTGAGAAATGTATATTTATTGGGTATGATGAGAATAAAAAAGGATATAACCTCTACAATTCCACTAACAAGGCATTTATGGCTAGTAGGGATGTAGTATTTGATGAAAACAATTTGTGGTTTGAAGATGAATGCAGGAAAGTCAAGCTACCATATGATTTGGAAAATGATTTTCCAACTCTTTACACAAGAAGATCAACCATTTGCAGAAGATATCAACTGAGAAGATGAAGAGCAGATTGACTTCAAGGCTCGAATGTATACTGATGCAGATTGGGCTAGCTCGAAGGATGATAGGAGGAGCACTTTAGGGTACCTATCCATTGCAGGTTAAAAGCTTATATCTTGGTCATCCAAGAAGCAACAAACTGTGGCCTTATCCTCCACAAAATCAAAGTATAGAAGTTTTGCAAATGCAACACTAGAAGCTATGTGGCTTAAGCAATTATATGCAGATTTACAAATACATTCCTACACCCCAATAAGCTTTGGAGAAAATACTAGCTCACTTCATTTGGTTGCTAATCCTGTATACCATGCAAGGACTAAGCACATTGAAGTGCACTATCATTATGTAAGGGAGAAATTACTTAGCAAGGATATTCAACTATCCTATGTATCAACTTAGTCACAATGTGTAGATATGCAATCAAACCCAAGCCCACATACTTGCTTAACTAGCTTATGCATATCTTATTGGCATAACATATGAAAGGATTCATATTGTCAATCTCTTGTAAAAATACTTCACATTTATCCTTGTAAAAGTGAATTACACCCACATGGAATTAGGAAGATCTAAAATCATGAGTCTCTTATTTGTTGAGCAATGAGAGAATTTATCCTATAAGTTAGCATTCACCTTTTAGGTAGAGGTTTGAATTTGAATTCAAACTTTGGCTCCAAGCTAGCATGACTTTAAAAGAAGGATCTAAAAGACCCACGTGCATCTTGAGGTTGAGAGATCATTTTGAAGTATATTCATTGTGAAGTGGGAGCTTATCTCATAGCTCAATCACCTCTCACAAATTGAGCAATGTATGATTGCCAGTGACATTGTATTTGTACATGTTTTAATACACATATGATCATTACATTCTTATCTCACTTCTCTGTCATAGCTCCATCAAAACATTGATCTTCTCAGAGCTTGTTCTCTCTATGTAGTTAATCATTTGCAATGATTTAAAGCATGATAGAATTAGCATACAGTCTACTACAAGCCTACAAAATTTTCGTAGCATTGCTACTCGGGATCCGTAGCATCGCTTCTCGGGATTTGTAGCATTGCTTCTCGGGATCCTCATATATTAGCTTATATTTGCTCATTGGACTAATAACTATAAAAGCCTGTAAATATCGAGATGGAGCCTTGAATTGCTAAACATCTTTCTCTGCATGTAGTCCATCATTTTTTATGAAATCACTCATGATTGTTAGCTTAATAAGTTAATTAGAGTTCCTCAAAATAAATTAAGCCAATTGCTATTGTGCTCAGAGAATTGTTCAAAACATTGAACAGGTGTGTGAACTAAAATAGCAAGTTTTTGATCTTGGATTACCTTCCAAACTATCTATTTTGATCCTTCCATTAGTATATCATCTTCCAAGCTACATATATGTTTATTTGTGCTCATTAGAAATTCAAAGAGGCCTAGTACACTCTCTAGCCATCATTGTTAGGAGGTGTGAAGCAGGATCTAGCTACACCACTTCATCTCTTGTGGCCATCCACCATCTCCTCCAACATATTATAGAGCTTAAGGTGAATTCACATTTCTCTTTTGAAATAAAAGACTTGGGCATCTACATAACTTTTTGAACATTCAAGTTATACAGGTTGTTGATGGCATCTCCTTTTATAAAAACAAAAAATAAGTTGACACTTTATTGGAGGGTTTTATCTTTTTGAAAACGAAATGATATTTCTTAAGTTGATTCCATTTGTTGTTTAAGTAATGATCTTTCTTAAATTGAAAAACCTTAGTTCACAAACTATGTGAGATAAAGCATTAGAAACTACATTCTTTTCTCCTTTACTATATAGAGCTTTTACGTGAAATTATTATATAAGTCCAACCTGATGATTCTACCTATCTTGAACATCTTGTTGTTTAGAAAATTAACAACCTTGTATGGTGTTTTGTAAACACCTTAAAGTCCACATCATGTAGATAGGTCCTTTGCACATGAAAATGCATAGGACAATTGTCTTATAAACTTGAAACCTTATTTCTATGAGAGCCTATTAGAATGCAATATCGATTATGAATAGTTCATATTGCAATGCCCCTAGCATCTTGTGTAATTGAAAGGGTTTCTTTGTTCCTTTCACTTTCAGCTCAAAGCTGCTTGTTTCATTGCTTCAAAACTATCTTTTTGCTCTTGTTTCCATACAAAACCTAGCTTGCTTGCAAGAAAGTGTTAAACGTAATACACAGATGCCATTGTTTCGTGTATGTGGTAGAAGAGGAATAACCTTGTTGACTATGTCGAACGTGCTTCAAGCCTAAGCATACATGTTACCATCATCCATAAACTTTGGATCCTTCAAAGAAATAGTGGGCAAATGTTTTCAAACTTTCATAGGTTATAAGCAATAACCTTGCACAAAGATTTTATCGAGTATTTTGTAATGCAAGCTTTGTGTATGATGAATGTCGATTAAAAGTACGGCAGCCGATCGAAAATAGGTATTGCTAACATGTTATCATATGACTGAGATTCCGAACAAGGGGGGAGGTATGAAGACAATGGGATACAATCATTCGTACTATGAGGCGTGCTCGCGTTGAACTGGTAGAGACTCAGATGGATAATCATGCGCTACTACGAGCACAATAGACCGGCAGAAGAAAACAAGAGAGATTACGGCGCTCAGCTAGTATGGTCGAGGACGTAAAGGACAGAGATTTGAGATGCTTAAAAGCGAACACAAGTTATCCATCCTGTGGGTTAAGTCTCTGTGTACCCGTGCTTTTCTCACATATATCTGTTGGTCATATTCCATGAAAAGGGATGAGAACTTGTAATGATAAACCAAAAGCATCGAAATCATATGTTAAAATTCATGGAACCTTTCATGTAGGAAAAGTACGGTGGTCGATTAAAAGTAGGTATCGCTAACATGTTTTTCACATGTCTGAGTATCCAACCAGGGAGAGGTCTAGAAATTTGGGTCCAGTTTTGGATCGATGAACTATGTCAAGATGAAAGATCGATGAAGAATAACAGTGGGTAGACAAAGCGAAACAGGACCGTCAGTCCTGGAAAAGCAAACAGAGGTACGTATAATAAGAAAAACTATTTTTCTGAACTTCTTAGGAGGGAAAGGAGATAGCTCGCACTAAAGTTGTACATATGGAGATGGATAAACATCTCCTATCAGCAACAACAGTGTCGATTCGAGGTAGGCAAATCGGCAGCGGCGCGGCTATGGCGGACTGACTTCATGGTACACAAGCACGAGGCAGCGATGAGAAATGGCTTTTGTCCTGGTGAAGCGGCGCGGCTATGGCAGCGACGGCAAGATGTGAAGCTTTGAAGACCCCTCTGAACGCAGCATGCTTTTAGTTTCGGGTGAAGGACGCTGGAGGATTGACGCCGGCGCTTTGAGCGGACTGCTGCTTGAACTTGCTTCCACTGACGAGGGCTACAGCGGATCCTGTGGTGAGTGGAAAAGGTTGACCTGAAAGCAAGTCAGAACCGGCTTCGCGTCCCTGTGAACTTCGCGTTTGTGTGACCGTTTGGCCTTCGCGATTCTCTGTTGCCGTCTCTGGCTCTTAGGGCATCGCGATTTTGGGCTGGCTGAGCATCGCGATCTTTTGCCGCTTGCGCATCGCGATTTTCTGTTGACGTGTCTGAGCATCGCGATCGTGTGCCGCCTGAGCATCGCGATCCTCTCCTGTCGGCTTGAACATCGCGTCTTTGAGCTGGTTGTGCACCGCGATCTTCTGCCTCTTGCGCATCGCGATTTTTAGTTGCCGTGCTTGCACATCGCGATCCTCTATTGCCGGCTTGAGCATCGCGATTCTCTGTTGCCATCACTGGCTCATAGGGCATCGCGATCTTGAGCTTTGTTGGGCATCGCGATATACTGCCGCTTGCGCATCGCGATTATCAGTTGTCTTCGGGCATCGCGATTTTGAACTTGGTGGTGCATCGCGATTCTCTGTTGCCGCTCGCGCATCGCGATTATCTGTTGTCATCGGGCATCGCGATTTTGTGCATGGTCGGGCATCGCGATTCTCTGTTGAGCATCGCGATTCTCTGTTGAGTTTCGCGATAGTGTGCCCGCTGGGCATCGCGCTTGCCAGCTTGTACATTCTCTGTTGCCATCACTGGCTCATAGGGCATCGCAATTTTGAGCTTGGTTGGGCATCGCGATTATCAGTTGTCTTCAGGCATCGCGATTTTGAGCTTGGTTGTGCATCGCGATTCTCTGTTGCCGCTTGCGCATCGCGATTATCTGCTGTCATCGGGCATCGCGATTTTGTGCATGGTCGAGCATCGCGATTCTCTGTTGAGCAGCGCGATTCTCTGTTGAGTCTCGCGATCGTGTGCCCGCTGGGCATCGCGATTGTGTGCCAGCTAGTGCATCGCATTTGGGCTCAAAGGCGTGTTCTGGGCCTCATCCTCGCGCTCTCGTAGTCAACTTCGGGGATCGGCGTCGCTTTGGCTCTTGGGAAGGCCTCCGTTTCTCTGCCTCGCTTTCAACTGGGCGCGTGGGGGGTCCATTCGGCCACCGATCGCGATCGCCGTGAGCCCCAAAACGAGAGAAAGGAAAGATTTCTAGAAAAAGAAGAAAAAAAAAAAAGGAAAAAGAAAAAAGAGAGAGAAAAAAAAGGAAGAAGAAGAATAAAAGAAAAAGAAAGAGAAAAAAAAAAGAAGAAAATAAGAGAAAAGAGAAAAGCAAAAGGAAAATAGTAAAGATTTGAAAGAAGAAGGGTGCGTCCCTTTATGGTGGGATTTTGTGGCCTTATAGTTTTTCACTGATTAGTGGAGTGGGGAGTCTTCCTGTTGGCCATGGACGTGGCTTCTTCCTCTCTCGTGAAAAGTAATCGGGCCCCTCCCCCTGGGGAGATCGGTACACTGGCCGCTCTGCTGGAGGGGGGTTCGTGTGCCGCTCCTGGGGCATCCGAAAGTGTTGAATCCCCCACCGTGTCCCTCAGTAGACCCGCAATTCTATCTGCTCAGGAGGAGCTCAAGAAAGTTTGCCTCGTCGGCCAAGTGTTTGGCCCTAGGCCCCCGCTCGAAATCGTGCGACAATGGCTAAGAAAAGAGTGGTTCCCTCGAGGACTAATTGTCAGCAAATGCCAGTTCTTACCAGCAAACCACATGCTGCTAGTCCTAGAAAATGAAGAGATGGCGTTCCAAGCCCTAAGCGTTGGCACCTGGCAGCTCGGTCGGGCGACCCTGTGCCTATTCAGATGGTCCCCGGACTTTACTCCCGACAAATCGAAATCGCTCCGGTACCCTCTTTGGGTTGAGCTCCCTAACCTCCCATACTTCTTGTACAACTTCGTGTGGGACATTGTCTCTCCTATCGGCAAGCCGTTGGCGTCACGCAAAGACATTGGTGGTCTCATCTATGAAGGTGCAAGACACTCGTTCAATGCTAGGTGGCACCCACAAATCTGCGTCGAGGCCGACCTCAGTTCACCGCTTCCATCAACGATCAAAGTGGACATGGGAGAAGGAGATGTTTGGGAACAGGATCTCACCTACAAAAACCTTCCCAACGCGTGCTTTCGTTGTGGTCAGCAAGGTCACAGGATTAAAGACTGCCCTCTCAGGCAAAAAAACAAACGATTTCAAGAAGCCTCCAAAACAGCTCAGGACAACTTTGGCGATTTGACCCACTCGTCCAAGGAAGGGGAAGGCAAGGGTCTCCCCAATCCACAAGCTGATGCTGATGGATTTACTGAAGTTAGAAGAAGAAGGAAAAGAAGTCCGAGGGCCAACGGTGAGAGAAACAACCTGCCAATTACCCCCTACAGCAACTTGTATTGCAATCTTGGTAAGGAGATCAACGAACTTGACTACCCAGGTGGGAAGCCACCTGAGGTAGACACTTATGACGAAGCCCTAGAGATCCCTGACAACAAAGAAACCCCCCAGGAGGGTTACACTACAAGCAAAGAAGATGGTTTCACCACTAGTAATGAAGACAACATGGATAGTGAAAGTTCCATCATTGGATCGACGATCCCGGAAACGGTGCCGAGCACGGGGCCCAATTCTCCCCAGCAAGGTGCATCCCGCAAAGGAAAACAGCCTATGGAGCTACCATGGAAAAGCCCTCACAAGAACCGATTTCTAAGTCGGGATCAAATCCTAGCGAAAAAGAAAGATGAAGCCAAGAGAAGAAAAGACAAGGCTCCCTCCCGCAAAGAGGGATCAACACAAAAATGATTGTTATCTCGCTAAATGCTAGGGGACTAACCGACCCCTCAAGAGCGACCATCATTGGCCAATGGCTCCGCGACATTAGCTTAAACCCAGACTTTATATGTATTCAAGAGATTAAAATTGACGGAGAAGACCTCCAGAAACGGCTCAGACAGGTCTCCTCGGCCCATGTGTGGATCCCAACGAAACACCAGCGGGGGTCCGGAGGAACGGTTATCGGGGTTAAGCAACGCTGGATCGAAAAGCTTGAGAACTCCATCGAAGATGTAAGCCACCGTTGGATTGTGGCTTCTTTTGGTGCTCCTCTTTGTGTTACTATGGTTTCTTTGTACGCCCCCAATGGGGATTTGGAGAGACTGAACACTTGGGCCTCATTAGAATCGCTCCCCCACAACGTGCTTATATGCGGAGACTTCAACATGGTGGAGGACCCTACGGACAGATGGATGGGCAAGGGTAGGGTCATCGACAGTCGGGAGAAAGAAACGTGGGACATGACCAAACTCCACTTGGATCTGGTTGAATTCAAAGACTCGAATGGCTTTTCTTGGTCGAATCTCCAAGCGGGTGAGGATATGAGGAAAGCTAGGCTCGATAGATGCTACATCTCTCAGAGCTTTACTCATCAGTGGGGCCACCCTACTATAACGCAACGCGCTGACCTCACCATCTCTGATCACTACCCGATAGTTATCACTTTTCAACCTTCCAACAAGATCCGCAAGGCTCCGTGGTTCCATGCCAACGCTACCACCTTCTCTCTCCCCTCCATCCATCAAGAGATTGCCGATGTGTGGACGGCGGCGTTCGCCTCTGGCTTGGCCCCAGCCAAGTGCTGGAGAAGTGCGGTCGACGGGTCTCGTAAGATCATGATCAGAACTAAGAAGATGCTCGAGACTGTGCGGCGGGCTCGTAGGGAAGCTCTTTACCACAGACTCTGGCGGCTCGAGGAGGAAGTGAACCAAGGAAAACACCAAGCTCATAAAGGTCTCCGAAAAATCAGAGCAGTGTTGAGATATGAGGAAGAAATACAAAGGAAAAACTTGCAAATCTTCTTCAAGGAGTGGTGGGCCGGCAAAGCCGACAAACCCACCAAAGAGATGTGCCGTATCCTTAAAAGGAAACACAACAGAGAGGCGATCCCTCTACTGCTAGACCCACATGGCAATGTATGCAATTCGGAAGAAGATAACCTTGGCATCATCGAAGGGCACTTCACGAGACTCCTGGGAACCTCGAACCCCCTCTCCCACCATAGAAGAGACTGCATGGCTGCCATCTCTAGGGTGTCCCCCCGGAGAATACCACCCAACCTCCTCTCCCTGCTTCATGCCCCTATCTCTGAATTAGAAATCATTGAGGTCATTGATGCCCTCCCCCTCGGTAAAAGCCCGGGACCCGACGGACTCACTAACGAGTTCTTTAAGTCCTTCAAGCTGGTGGTTGCCACCCCTCTTCGGATGGTTTGGCAAGAAGCGCTAAAGTTTGGTGCTCTTCCTTCTTGTCTAAATAATGGAACTATCAAGTTGATACACAAGAAGGGGGAAAAGAACAGAATCGAGAACTGGCGACCTATTACGATGCTCCAAACGGGATACAAGATCATCGCCAAAGTCATTGCCAACAGACTCTCGTGCCACCTGAGATCCTGGCTCAGTGAGGACCAAAAAGGCTTCATCAAAGGCAGGTCTATCCTGGAAACCATTATGGATATTTGGGAAGGTATTCAATTTGCAAATGAGTCCAAACAAGATGTGGTTTTCCTCAAGATCGACTTTGACAAAGCCTACGACAGACTTGAATGGGACTATATTCTGCAGTCGCTCCAAGACCTCGGATGTAGTCAGAAATTCACCAAGATGATCGCAACCCTTCTCGGAAACGCAACGACCCAAATTAACGTTAACGGCAAGCTCTCGAAGGCGATCCATCTTAAAAGGTCTATTAGACAAGGGTGCCCTCTGGCCCCCCTGCTTTTTGCCATAGCCACTGAGGGGCTGAGCAGACTTGTGGCACATCATGTGGAGGCTGGCAATATCAAAGGCCTCCGGCTGCCTCACGACCACAGTCAAATCATCATGAGACTTTTTGCCGATGACATGAACGCGTTCGTTCACAATGATAATACGAGCCTGGAGACTTTCTGGATGTGTCTTGCTACCTTTTGCGATGCCTCTGGATCCATAATCAACCACTCTAAGACCGCCTTTAGGGCTATTACGGGACATCACCCTGGCCTTCTCATTGATCAAGGCTGTCAAATCATCCCGCAGGGCCAAATCTTCCGGCTCCTTGGAATCCCCTTGGGGTTTGGCGTCTCGATGGAGCAGCGATGGAACTGGGTGCTGGCCAAACTCGAAAACAAGCTCAACTACTGGAGAGGCATGCAAATTAATCTTGCTGGACGTGCGATGGTTATCAACACGTTCCTCCTCTCCTCTACCATCTACTTCCTTTCTTGTTGGAGACCAAATGAGCAAGGCCTGTCCAAACTGAATAGAGTTTGCAGAAATTTTCTTTGGACGGGCGATCATAACAGAAGGGGGGTGCCTAAAATCAAATGGGCCATCTGCACTACGCCCAGAGATAGCGGGGGGCTTGGTATCCTGGACATTAGGAGTATGGCTAACAAACTGGCGGCCAAATGGATGATTAAGGCCTGGTGCAATAGGGAGGCCTCTTGGGCCAAGCTGATCTTCAGAAACAAGAATGAGTTAGCCCTCATGGGGATCCCGAACTGGAAGAATCTTGACATCATGACCCTGCTCTTCTCCCCGATCCCCGTCTTCCCGAAAGGCTCCAATCTCGTGTGCTCCCTTTGGAAGGGCTGGAACAAAGTCAAAAGCTTCACAAGAATCAGCGAGGACTGGAAGTGGGCGGCCGGAATCAGACAAAACGACTCTATCTGGTTCCCGATTTATGGCATCCGGAGTGTGGAGTCGTGGAACATTCAAAATGCCAAGAAGCTATGGAACAAAGGATTCAAAAAATGGAAACACCTCTGGAAACAGCACACCAACAGCTGGATTAACTTCGAGGATATTGACCCGCGCATCAACATCTCCTTCGAAGAATGGAACACTTTGCAAAGCAAATGCCTCGCATGGGATCGTCACAAGACTCGCCTTCTCATGGGGCACGACCCACCGAACCCGCTTGGTCTCAAATGGCACAATGGAAATAGCCTACTCAAAATCCCGAACATCACCGACACAGCTAACCTCCAGATCAGCCTCAACAAGAAGTGGTGCTTGTCTTGGACGCGGCTTCGGTGGGACATGAAATTCATGGGCATCTGGCACCCCCTTATTGAGATTAAGAAGTCTGTTCTTTTATGGCAAATTCTTCATCGAGGAATTTGGACCAACCATAAGGCTAGCAAACTTTGTGGGATCCCTCCTTGGTGCAAACACTGCCAGTGCTATCGAAGATGTCCCGCACATCTTCCTTACTTGCCCCAACTCCTACAGAATCTGGCAGACGGTTGGGATGAAACTCAGAGTGCAAAAACAGCTTTGCTGGAAGCAAATCCTCTTGGGAGAAGCGATCGGCTGCTCTGCGTCACTCTGGAACGCCATCAGAGGGGAAGTCCTGTGGAAAATTTGGCGGGAGCGGTGCGCCCTCAACTTCGGCGACCCCCCCAGGGAGTGGTCGATTGAGAAATCACTATTCCTCCTCGGCAAAAGGATTGTTAACAGTAAGAAATCCCCCCCCTTCAGGCACCATCAAGTCCTCCTTTTGTTCAACAACAAGCTCAAACCCAAATGGGTCCCGCATGAGGGCGATGAGAGGGTGATTAACCTTCTCTGTAACGCAACCTAGGTCTCATTCTAGCTTCCCCTGCTTTGTGGGATTTGGGGGGTCCCGTGGGCACTAGTCCCCTTCATTTGTTTCTTTGCTTCTTAATTTAATTCAAGTCCGGGAGAGTAGGCTATTGCCGAACTTCCTTTTATAAAAAAAAACATCTCCTATCACGAGCACAATAGTTCGGTAGAAGAAAAGAAAACAGAAAGCTTCGTCTCTCGCAAATGGCGTCGAGTAAAGTTTCTTGTTTGACAGAAAAAGTAGGTGCATCTCAAGAGTGTATTCCAGAAATGTACTCAAGATCTCACCGAGATATACGACAGTCAACAAATGCTTCTCCAGGAGCAAAATAGCATTCGGATATCGAAAGACAGTACAAAATGGTGGTAGGATGTATTCTGTAATTAGCAAGGCTCCTTATATTCCTGGATAAAGCGAATCCATCATGTTTTGTAAACCCATATTCAGGCAATCTAATGTGTGTTTCCGGATAAAAGTTGAAGCCGCAATGATTTTTCCATACTGTTTTTAAGATGTGTGAATACAATCAGTTTGAGATGATTCAAGTTTGAGGAGAAAAATCATCTAGCTTGCCACATGAAGGGTGTCCACTTTTTACTATATCCCATAGCAGGATTATTTTATCATGCCAGAAAGTTTTTTCTCCTAGATAGATAAAAAGTAGTTAAAAGAAAACCTAAATTATGTAGGTAGAGAATGCACTCCAAAAGCATGATGGAGATATACATTTTACATCCCATCGTTATAGAAAAGTCATCTCAATAATTTTGATACTATGTTTCCTCAAACATTTTGGTTTCTTTCTTAAGGGATTAGACCTAGGCTAAATCACTTGTTATTCATGAATTTTGTATATTCATGAATCTGTTTGTTTCTTGAGTAATTATTTAATTACACGAAGAAACCATTCAAATAAATTATCTATTGATAAATGAGCATAGCTACGGAAACTACAAGGTGCTTTGGAGGCACTTTCAATCCTAATTTTTTTCAATTTAAAAACTTCTAATTCAATTATTCTTATAATAAAAATTATTTGATAGAAGAACTCTTTCCATAAAGATGAAATGGAATAACCAAAGCTTGTGGGATTTGAACTCATGGGTGGTAGGGAAAGAGAGAGAGAGAGAGAGAGAGAGAGAGAGAGAGAGAGAGAGGGGAGAGAGAGAGAGAGAGAGAGAGAGAGAGAGAGGAAAAGGGGGGGCATGCGGGGGGTTGAGGGAGGGGGAGGGGAGGGGTCAGCGGGGTTAGCGCGGGGTGGGGAGGCAGGAGAGAGAGAGAGAGAGAGAGAGAGAGAGAGAGAGAGAGAGAGAGAGAGAGAGAGAGAGAGAGAGAGAGAGAGAGAGAGAGAGAGAGAGAGAGAGAGAGAGAGAGAGAGAGAGAGAGAGAGAGAGAGAGAGAGATGAGGGAGGGGGCATGCGGGGGGCTGAGGGGCAGGGTCACTGGGGGCTGAGGGGCGGGGTCAATGGGGGGCAAGGGTGGTGGAGTTAAGCGGGGGGTGGGGAGGGAAGAGAGAGAGAAGAGGGGTGCTACAGTATGCATTATGTATGTGTGTATGCATATGCATGTGTGTATGCATTGTGTATGTGTGTATGCATTGTGTATGTGTGTATGCATTGTGCATGTGTGTATGCATTGTGTATGTGTGTATGCATATGCATTGTGTGTATGCACATGCATTGTGTATGTGTGTATGCATATGCATGTGTATATGCATATGCATGTGTGTATGCATATCCATTGTGTATGTGTGTATGCAATGCATTGTGTATGTGTGTATGCATATGCATGTGTGTATGCATATGCATGCATGTGTGTATGCATATGCATGTATGTGTGTATGCATGTATGTTTGTATGCATATGCATTGTGTGTATGCATATGCATGTTTGTGTGTATGCATATGCATGTGTGTATGCATATGCATTGTGTATGTGTGTATGCATATGCATGTGTGTATGCATATGCATGTGTGTATGCATATGCATGTGTGTATGCATATGCATTGTGTATGTGTGTATTCATATGCATGTGTGTATGCATATGCATTATGTATGTGTGTATGCATATGCATTGTGCATGTGTGTATGCATATGCATGTGTGTATGCATATGCATGTGTGTATGCATATGCATGTGTGTATGCATATGCATGTGTGTATGCAAATCCATGTATGTATGTATGCATATGCATGTGTGTATGCATATGCATGTGTGTATGCATATGCATTGTGTGTATGCATATGCATTGTGTGTATGCATATGCATTGTGTGTATGCATATGCATGTATGTGTGTATGCATTGTGTATGTGTGTATGCATATGCATTGTGTGTATGCATATGCATGTGTGTATGCATTGTGTATGTGTGTATGCATATGCATTGTGTGTATGCATATGCATTGTGTGTATGCATATGCATTGTGCATATGTGTATGCATATGCATGTGTGTATGGATATGCATTGTGTGTATGCATATGCATTGTGTATGTGTGTACGCAAATGCATGTGTGTATGCATATGCATGTGTGTATGCATATGCATGTGTGTATGCATATGCATTGTGTATGTGTGTATGGATATGCATGTGTGTATGTGTGTATGCATACGCATTGTGTATGTGTGTATGCATATGCATGTGTGTATGCATATGCATGTGTGTATGCATATGCATGTGTGTATGCAAATGCATGTGTGTATGCATATGCATTGTGTATGCATATGCATGCATGTTTTTATGCATATGCATGTATGTGTGTATGCATGTATGTGTCTATGCATATGCATTGTGTGAATACATATGCATATCTGTGTGTATGCATATGCATTGTGTTTGTGTGTATGCATATGCATGTGTGTATGCATATGCATTGTGTCTGTGTGTATGCATATGCATGTGTGTATGCATATGCATTGTGTATGAATATGGATGTGTGTATGCATATGCATTGTGTATGTGTGTAAGCATATGCATGTGTGTATGCATATGCATGTATGTGTATGCATATCCATGTATGTGTGTATGCATATGCATGTGTGTTTGCATATGCATTGTGTGTATGCATATGCATGTATGTGTGTATGCATTGTGTATGTGTGTATGTATATGCATGTGTGTATGCATATGCATTGTGTGTATGCGTATGCATTGTGCATGTGTGTATGCATATGCATTGTGCATGTGTGTATGCATATGCATTGTGCATGTGTGTATGCATATGCATTGTGTATGTGTGTATGCATATGCATGTGTGTATGTGTGTATGCATATGCATGTGTGTATGTGTGTATGCATATACATGTGTGTATGCATATGCATTGTGTATGTGTGTATGCATATGGATTGTGTATGTGTGTATGCATATGCATGTGTGTATGTATATGCATGTGTGTATGCATATGCATGTGTTTATGCATATGCATGTATGTGTGTATGCATATGCATGTATGTGTGTATGCATATGCATGTTTGTGTGTATGCATATGCATGTGTGTATGCATATGCATGTGTGTATGCATATGCATGTGTGTATGCATATGCATGTGTGTATGCATATTATGCATGTGTGTATGCATATGCATTGTGTATGTTGGTATGCATATGCATGTGTGTATGCATATGCATTGTGTATGTGTGTATGCATATGCATGTGTGTATGAATATGCATTGTGTATGTGTGTATGCATATGCATGTGTGTATGCATATGCATGTGTGTATGCATATGCATGTGTGTATGCATATGCATGTGTGTATGCATATGCATGTGTGTATGCATATGCATGTATGTGTGTATGCATATGCATATATGTGTGTATTCATATGCATGTGTGTATGTATATGCATGTGTGTATGCATATGCATTGTGTGTATGCATATGCATGCATGTGTGTATGCATATGCATGTATGTGTGTATGCATTGTGTATGTGTGTATGCATATGCATGTGTGTATGCATATGCATTGTGTATGTCTGTATGCATATGTATGTGTGTATGCATATGCATTGTGTATGTGTATATGCATATGCATTGTGTATGTGTGTATGCATATGCATTGTGTATGTGTGTATGCATATGCATTGTGTATGGATATGCATGTGTGTATGCATATGCATGTATGTGTGTATGTATATGCATGTGTGTATGCATATGCATTGTGTGTATGCATATGCATTGTGTGTATGCATATGCATGCATGTGTGTATGTATATGCATGTATGTGTGTATGCATTGTGTATGTGTGTATGCATATCCATGTGTGTATGCATATGCATTGTGTGTATGCATATGCATTGTCTATGTGTGTATGCATATGCATGTGTATGCATATGCATGTGTGTATGCATCTGCATGTGTGTATGCATATGCATGTATGTGTGTATGCATGTGAATTGTGGGTATGCATATGCATGTGTATGCATATGCATGTGTGTATGGATATGCATGTGTGTGTTTATACATATGTGAGTGTCTATGTATATGAATCTCTCTCTCTCTCTATGTTAATAAAAAACAAAACAATCACTTACATCGATGTAATTGTTTGAAATGTGGTCATGAAAATCCACTTGAAATTGTTCTTCATTGAATTTTCAAAGACTTGATCCCAAAATCTCTTGCAAAATTAAAGAGAGAAGATATTAGAAAAACAAAAACATAAATAAAAAAAAAGAGTGGTATAGTATGTGCGATATACATACCAAAACTTCGAATCTAGAAAGATAGAGGTGTGCTTAGAGAAAGAGAGAGAGGGAGGGGGAGAGGGAGAGAGAGAGGGAAGGGGGGGGGAGAGAGAGAGAGAGGGAAGGGGAGAGAGAGAGAGAGAGAGAGAGAGAGAGAGAGAGAGAGAGAGAGAGAGAGAGAGAGAGAGAGAGAGAGAGAGAGAGAGAGAGAGAGAGAGAGAGAGAGAGAGAGAGAGAGAGAGAGAGAGAGAGAGAGAGAGAGAGAGAGAGAGAGAGAGAAAGAGTGACAAACAGAGATATGGTGTTCGTGCGTGCAAGGTCGACAGTAGAAAGATCTAATTTCAAAACACCGAAATGTTGAATGTTTGCTCTCGTGCTCGGTTAAAAACCAAGCGTCGATAATTTCGAGTAAGTTACCGATGCTTATATCGACGCTCATACCGAGGTAGTTGTTTCGAGGCTATGGGGTTTTCCAAAACATTTGGAGGGTCATACTGACACCGAGGTGGACCGTCGGTATCCCCTTGGTATGTTGTAGTGTATACATCTAAAGGGAACCATAAAATGACCGTTTCATATATTACTTATATAAAAAGATTTTTTGTTTGTCGAACAAAAATATCTAACAAGTTGAAAAAGGAATATATCATTAGAAAGAAAGAAGATTGCATGAAGTAAACATTTCGTACCTTGTACATGATTATGAAAATTAAGATTAAAAAGTTGGTTTTAAAATAGAGTAACAGTTTTATATTGACATTGACATTGGTGAAGGTCTCCCTCTTCAATAGGAGTTGGTTGATAAAAATTTAGGCAATGTTTGCTTTTGCTACGGAGCACAAAGATCGAAGAATTCTCTCACAAGGTCACAATATCGAAGAATGCACAATCACGTAAAACCATATATTAGCTTTGGTGCTAAAAAAAATTTATTTCTTGAAAAGAAGACTTGATTTGTGCAATAAGAAGTCATTCTGTTATGCACAAAAATTATTGCTTCAAACCAATCGTGTCCTATGCAAGATGATGGAAACAAAGTCTTGTTTGAATTACTAATCTTTCATAGTCTAGGACTATAAAATTAAGATAAACGTTTTTCTTTACTTTGAAGTTACATTAATATTCATATCAAATTAAGATAAACTTTTTTCTTTACTTTGAAGTTACATTAATATTCATATCAAAATAATGAAAGAAAGATTCACAAAGCATTAAAGTCAACCATGAACTTTAAAAAACAATATTAAGCTGTTCCACGAGCTATGTCCATCCTTCGGTTTCGCTAAAGCGCCATCATCCTTGGATCCCAAACCCTATTTGTTCTTAGAATGATTCATGTGTGCTATGTTCTAGATTTCCCTCTTCAATGTGTCACTATGAAGGCTTGATTATAACCAAAGAACTTCTTCACAAAATATTTGAGTTTTAACTTCGCTTCATAGATTTATGACTCTCCAAATGTATCCCTTCAAAGCAAAAGAGTCCTATCTAATTAGAAGTTTGAGGAAGAAAAACCGTCAATAGTGTGTATACGAAAAAGCTTTGAATGTTGAAGGAATTTTGGCTATCAAATCTTAGTAAAGGTTGGTCTAATAGAAAGAGTTGGAGCTTCAATCCCTTGCAAGAAACCTAGGAGGAATATCTATTGGGTGCATAATGTTCTTGAATGTGTTATATGTTAGATGTACAAGCCTTTTGGATGAAACAAAGGACGAGTAGAAGATGGGATCACGTGATTGTCTTTAGAGAAGATAATCGCCTACTAAGTAATCCCATATGCAAGATATGTCACTCAAAAAAGAAATGGTTCTTCCTTTCTGTTAGCACAAGAAAGATTTTTACCGAGGAGATTTCATAATGTGTGCAAGTTTTCAATGAGCAACGAGATCATTATATGTATATTTATGTTATGGTGCATTTGTTTATGATAGAGTTAACATTGAAAAGGATATCGTTATGCCTAAAAAGTTCATGTAAACTTTGAGAGGTAGCAAGTTAAATATACCTTCTCTATATCCTACACAAATAAGCTCTCGTAGTCGTTCTTTTGCATTTGATTTTTTATGCAATGGATGTTCTAGTCTTTGTGATGAGATCAAGCTACTTTCCTTTGTAAAATCACATATTTCACAAAATTGGCTAGATGTTATGCAATGAGAGCATGAAACTATTATGAAGAATGGTACTTGGTGCTAATCTGATTTCCCTCCTCAAAGAAAACTTCATTCGCATTAGATGGGACTTTAATTTGAAATGCAAGCATAATGGTAGTATTGATCGCTATAAGGCCAGTCTTTAAGCCAAAGGTTATGGCGAACAAAAGGTCATTGATTTTGATAATCATTTTGCCTCTACGTGTTGCATTACAAACATCCTTAGCTTCTATGCACTTGCAACTCATATGTGTGGAATGCACATTACCTAGACATAAAGTTGCAATTTTTAATGCTAGTTTTCATGAGTAAGTGTATTATTTCAACCCGATTGCTTTATGTAGAAAGGGCATGAAAACAAAGTGTGCATATTAAATAAGGCATTGCATGGATTATAGCAAGCAACACATACTTGGTATGATAAGATACAAGTCTTCTTATTATTACATGAAATGAAATGAGATGAGTCCAACGGAAAGCACCTTGTATGTAAAGAGTGGAGATGATGTACTTCTTCTCTCGTTTTTGTTTGTACATAGATGATATGTTTCTCATTGGTCCTAATGAGATGCGTATGTGGGAGACTTACATTCCTCTTTTGAAATGACAGACTTATGGCGTATGCATCACTATTTGGGCCTTTAACTTATGCACGTTAATGGTGGCATATCCATTTGTCAAACTGAATAAGTGGACAATTTCTTGCAAGATTTTACCCGTCAAAAAATGAAATGATCTTTCTTAATTTGATTCTATAAGTTCTTGATGTAATGAACTTTCTTAAATTGAGACTCTTTTTTCATACAATATTTGAGATAAAGCATTAGAAAGTACATTCTCGCTTGCTTTACCATAAAGAAACTTAATGTAAAATTATCATATAAGCCCAATCTGATGATCCTAACTATCTTTAACATAATGAAATTCATTTAGTTAGCTCCCCTACACTGAAATGAATACGTCAGTTGTATTATAAGCTTGAAACTTATTTCCTTTTAAGCCTATTAGAATGAAATCTTGATTAAGATTGCTTCATATGCCAGTGCCACTAGCATCCATCTTTAACTCAAAGGTTCATCTGGTACTTCCACTTTCATTGTACGAGTTCCACTACAACCTATCAAGGGTATATCGACGTTCTGCATATTGACGGTCACACGTCGACGTCGGTAACACCATCGAAAACCATTGGAAAACAGGTTAGGCAATATAAGCGTCTGTACACATGCATCAGTATGAGCTTCAGTATAAGTTTCCCTTTGAGCATCGGTAAATTAGTGGAAACTAATGACGCATATGTGGATGCTTATATCGATGCTCCTACTGATGCATTGTTTTAACGGGGCCCGAGAGCAAGAATTTGTCATTCATCATGTTTTGAAACTAGACCTGCTACTGTCAAATTTGCACATGCGAGCAACATCTCCCCATTCCTCACTCTCTCTCTGTGTCTCTCTCTCTCTCTCTCTTTCTCTTGCTCTCTATATGCACACCTCTCTATTTTTCTACATCTGAAGTTTTGGTAAGTATATCGCACATACTGTAGCACTCTTTTTTCTTTCTTTATGTTTTTCCTTTTCTAATGTCTTCTTTGTCTAGTTTTGCAAGAGATTTTGGCATCACGTCTTTGGAATTCGACAAAGGACAACCTTAAGTGGATTTTGATGACAACGATTCAAACAATTACATCGATGTACCTGATTATACACATATGTGCATACACACATACACATGCATATGCATACACACATGCATACACACATGCATACACACATGCATATGCATATGCATACACACATACACACATACACAAATGCATATGCATACAAACATGCATATACATATACATACATGCATACACAAGTGCATATGCATACACAGATACACATGCATATGCATACACACATGCATATGCATACACACATGCATATGCATACACACATGCATATGCATATGCATACACACATACACATGCATACACACATACATATATGCATACATATGTATACATATATGCATATGCATACATATATGCATATGCATACATATATGCATACACACATGCATATGCATACACAAATGCAAATGCATACACACATACACAAATGCATATGCATACACACATGCATATACATATACATACATGCATACACAAATGCATATGCATACACACATGCATATACATATACATACATGCACATTGCATACACAAGTGCATATGCATACACACATGCATATGCATACACACATGCATATGCATACACAAGTGCATATGCATACACATGCATATGCATACACACATACATGCATACACACATGCATATGCATATGCATACATACATATGTGCATACATACATTCACATGCATACACACATATGTGCATACACACATACACATGCATATGCATACATACATATACATACACACATGCATATGCAAACATACATGCATACATACATATACATATACATAAATATACATACACACATGCATATGCACACATACATGCATGCATACATATACATACACATATACACACACACATATATGTGAAAATATCTAAAACATAAATCTATAGATTTTTTAGGGTTATATATATATATATATATATATATATATATATATATATATATATATATATATATATATATATATATATATATATCCACATTTGATTAGATGGGATCTCCAGATACACCTTGGGGAGCGCATGACCATGATGACTCCAAGATATATCACATACATGATGGAGCTCTAGTCATGGATGTGCCCGGAAAGTCCATGTGTGAGTGCATTTGACAGCTTTGCTCCATAGAGTTTGGACATTCTGCCATGTCAAAATGGAGGGAACAAGATAAGGATGCCAAAAACTATACCACACAGGTGATATATGAAGAGTACCAGCCAGCACCTGGGCATCCTATTGTGAGTTCAGAATGGATTCAACATATGGCACACGAAGTGATGTCTCATCGACGATCCGAGGTTCGCGATTCTTTGAGAGCAGGCTTATTGAAGCCTATATGGTTAGATGTTGAAGAGTGGGAATCAATTCAGGATGAGAAGCAACATACTCCTGATCGATAGTATCAGCAGCGAGATGCAGCGGCCACACATTTAGATACGGTTGGAACGTCGCATTTATGTAGCCGCAGATACAATAGTATGTGCTACCAATTTGTAAGTATCATTTTAATTATTGAATTTATTTGTGTTAAGCAGATCATGTATGTTCATCTAACATGTTGCATATTTATTATAGGAGTTGGTAGTGGGTTGTCCTTTGATGCAAACCGAAGAAGCTTATGGATATCGTCATGGATTGGTTGCACTGCTGTAGAACTTAGAGGGATGTTGTGCGATCATTTCATGGGAGAATCTATGATAAGGTAAACTTATAGCTTGGTTTTGTATTTTTAGTTTTTTTATAAATGTCATGTCAATTTATCTCATTTTACACATATGCTTTGTTGTAGGACTATAGCTGTAAATGTTTTGATCCCCTTGCACATATGTATGGTAGTGCTTTGCCACAATTTTGTATTACACTCCTAGGTGGCAATGATGTACCATAATTTTGTATTCCGTTCCTATATGGAAGTGCTTTTTCACATTTTGTATTTGGTTCCTATATGGATGTGCTTTGTCACACTCTTGTACATCCTTCAATTATGGAATATACAACTTTTTGTACATGATTCATGGTTCATTTTTGCTCATATAAAATCATGTTTTAGTTGCCATTAGAGTACATATTACATGTACTCGGTTTTCTTTGGGCAGAGTGTATTGTCTTTTGCTAAAAAACATCATGGTAATATTGTTGTAGCAAAAGACAACACACTCTGCCCAAAAAAAATTCTGCAGATATAGTCATCGTTATTAGCATCAATACTCCCAGTAGTTGCCAGTATAAGCGTCGGTACTCCCAATAGAGTCATTGGTATGGGTGTCAGTACAAAGCGTTGGTATTTTTGATGCTTGTAGTGGCGACTATACCGATGCTTATACCGGTGATTATACGGACGCCCATACTAACGCTTTGTTTCCGACGCCCATACGGATCGCAACACCGATATCACGGAGAAATTACGCCCACTCATTTTCCTCCGTAATTGTGAGAAGTTGAGAATGACATGTCTGGGACTCACCTCTCAGCCTATTTATAGCCCTTTCCTAGTCACCATCTAGAGTTCTCTCTAAGATCCCTCCACTCATCTGGCCATCATGAGTAGGCACCTCATATGAACTCTCTGGCTTTTGGCCTTCGCTATCCCATGAGCAAGGAACTTCTCGTTCCTCCAAGCATGTACATCTCTGGAATATAACACTCTCTCCCCCTTCTAGAGATCATTGTCCTCAATGATATAGAAGGAGCTATAAACCTAGGAATCGAAATTTGTGATTCCAAATAATAAGAGTAGAGCGTGCTAGGTGTCTGAAATACTAGATGCTCAAAAAGTAGACAACTAGTCTTTGTGCTTTATATCTAGCATTTCCACCAACAAATAGTAGTCCTTGCATTGGGCATACTGTAGGAATCCCTCTAAGGCCCAATGAGTCCATATGTGCACATCATAAGTACTCAGAATATCCTCGGACTCCCTATGCCTAGACCTTGACCACTAACTTGTGACGGCTTGTCACCTGCAAAGACCTCGACAGCTTGCCTCTTTTTTTCTCTCTCCATCTCTTTCTTTTTCTCTATATCTCTTGACTTCTCTCTTTCTATCTCTCTCTTTTCTCCTTCTCTTTCTTCCTTTCTGTTTCTTTCCTCATTCCATTTTTTCTTCTCTCTTTTCTTCTTTTCTTTTTCCTTCTCTTTCTTTCTTTCTCCTTCTTCTCCTTCTCCTTCTATTTCTTTCTCTTTCTCCTTCTCTTTCTTTATCTTTGTCTTTCTCTTTTTCTCTTTCTCTTTCTCTTACTTTCATTATCTTTCTTTCATTCTCTTTCTTCTTCTATCTAACTCTATCTTAAGCTCTCTCTTACATTGCTTATCGGCCCGAACAAAAAACGATACTTACCCATGTGCAATAGTCAACGTCGAGCTCGTTTATCCTAATAGTTTGAGTACTTACATTCACCATGAGGTCACGGGTTCAAATCTTGTCTACAGACAGGCGCGAAAAACATTGTAGAACCTGTTGTATGTGATGAGATGCACGCTTATTCTTTTGCACTTTGATGCTCCTTTATCCATCGAAGGTGACTCCACTTGATGCACACAATTTGAAGATCCTCCCTCCATGGCTGTTTGTATTCCCCTCTCGTGGACGATGAAGATGACCCATAATTAGCATGAAATCCTCCCCATCTCCTTGCCCAAGGTCTCTCTATCCCTAAGGCTCTGATACCAATTGTGAGAAGTGGAGAATGACATGCATGGGAATCACCTCCCAACCTATTTATAGCCCTTGCCGAGTCACCATCCAGAGTTCTCTCTAAGATCCCTCTACTCATCTGGCCATCATGAGTAGGCACCTCATATGGACTCTCTGGCTTTTGGCCTTGGATATCCCCTGAGCAAGGAACTTCTCATTCCTCCAAGCATGTACATCTCTGGAATATAACAGTAATAGCCTCGGTATACCCTCGATATGTTGTAGTGTTCTCAAAGCTGCTTGTTTCATTTCTTCCAATTTATCGTTTCACTACTATTTTTTTTCAATAAAAGGAAATTCAGCAATAGCTTACTCTCACTGGCTTCAATTAAAATAAAGGAAACAACTAGATAGCTGAACTTGTCTAGCACCCATGGGACTCCCCGGAATCCCACAAGGTAGGGGAAGAACATAAAAAGTTTGAGGGTTTTACAAAGTAGGTTGATAACCCTCTCATCCCCCTCATGCAGGGCCCACTTGGATTTAATCTTGTTGTTCTTGAGGAAAAACACTCCATGAGACCTAAAAGGTGGGGGCTTCTTACAATTGGAAAATCTTCTGTGTAGGATGAAAAGAGATTTCTTGATAGAACATTCTTTAGGAGGGTTTTCAAAATTGGAATCACAACTCTCTCTCCAAATCTTTGAGAGGGTCTCACCTCTTATAGCATTCCAAAATGATGAGGAGGAACCAATCTCCTTGCCTAGTAACACTTGTTTCCAATTGATTTGTTCCTATAGTAGCAAGATTTTTCCAAGGATTTGGAAGATCAAGATAGATTTGGGGCACGAGAAGAAAATGTGTTAGAAGTCTTCATTTTTAGGATGGCAATGCTTGCACCATGGTGGAACCCCACAAATTTTGTTAGCCTTTATATTGGTCCAGATTCCAACTCTTGGATTTGCCACATGAGCACCAACTTTTTCATCTGGATGAGGTGGTGATAGATAGACATGAATTTCTGATCCCATTGCAAACTCGTCCAAGTAAGATACCACTTCTTATGAAGCCTGGTATGATAGTCTAAATTCTCCTTGATTCTATAAATTTTGTTGAGGCTATTTCTATTGTGCCATTTAAGACCCTCATGGTGTTGAGGATGCCATCCAATAACGAGTCGGGTTTTTGAGTGTTCGTAAGCGATGCATCTACTGTACAAAAGGATTCATTCTTCGTAGTTTACTCTTATTTCTAGATCAATATCCTCAAATCTAGTCCATTGGCCAATTTCTTTCTTTTAGAGGTGTTTCCAATACTGGAGTCCCTTGTTCAAGAGCTTGTTAGCTTTTTGGAGGTTCTAGGACTCCACGCCTCTGATGCCCTTGATAGGGAACCACATTGAATTATTGTGTTTCACAACAACTACCCATTTCCAATCTTCACTATTTCTAACAAATTTTTTGACCTTGCTCTAACTCTTCCACAGAGAGTAGACTAGATTCAAGCCTTTAGGTGACACCAGAAGTAGGGAGATCAAAAGGATGAGAAGGTCCAGGTCCTTTCAGCCTAGGAGTCCCACCTGCATAAGAGCACTCTTATTCCTGAAGATAAGCATGGTCCAAGACGCTTCACTGTTGCACCAAGCTTTGATATGACATTTAGCCGCCAACTTATTTGTCATGCCTTCGATGTTCAAAATTCGAAGACTCCCATGATCCTTTTGGCTAATAGAAATAGTCAATTTAATTTTGGGGACACCTCTTTTGTTAGGGTGTCTTGTCCACATAAAATGTTTGTAGATTCTTTCCAATTTGATAATCTCCTGATCCCTCGGTCTCTACTATGAGAGAAAGTAAATGGTCAATGAGATAAGGAACATATTAATTACCATGGTGCACCTTGCGAGGTTCATCTGCATATCTTTTCACTAGGCTAGCTTTTTATCAAGCTTATAGGAGACCCAATTCCATTGCTTGTCCATTGAAATGCCAATCACATCGAAATCCTTAATAGGCAGAATATTTATCCCCTAGGAATGATCATGTGAAAACCATGATCAACAAGAAATCGGGGTAAAAGTCGAATAATGGCTCTGAAAGAGTTTTAGAGTGGTTTATTTTGGATCCTAATGGCATAGAGAATGTGTATAGTCATCCCCAAAAGGTATCAATTCTAGTCATATGATTTTGCACAAAGGATTTAGTGTCATCCGCAAATAGTCTCATGAACATCTAGCCTTGACTCAGAGGAAATGAGAGACCTTTAATATAGCCTAAGTATATATGATGCTTCATAAGGCAGCTAAGTCCCTCCATAGAATTAGACAAAAATAGAGGGAGTGAAGGGCCTCCTCATCTAATAGAATGTTTTAATATCATAGCCTTCGACAATTGGCCATTGATAATTATCTACATTGAAGCCTTTCCCAGCAGAGTAGAGATCATCATGGTGAATGTTTTATTGCAATTGAGGTGTTTAAGAGATTGGAGAATGAAGTCCCATTCAAGTCTATCATAAGCTTTGTCGAAATCAATCTTAAGTAAGATAACATCTTGAATAGACTCTTCAACGAAGTCAAGACCTTCCCAAATATCAATAATAGCTTCCACGATGGATCTACCCTTGATGAAGCCTTTTTGGTCCTCACTTAACGAACTTTGTAAGTGGAAAGATTTTTTTTTTTGGCAATCACTTTACCAAGGATCTTGTACCTTGTTTGTAGCATCATAATCCGGTGCCAATTTTCAATCGTGTTTTTGTTACCTTTTTTGTGAATAATCTTGATAAGACCTTTGTTTAGACATTTGTGCATCACATTGAAAGACAATGCCTCTTTCCACACCAAGAATAGTGGAGTGGCCACTACCTATTTGAAGGTCTTGAAAAATGCACTGGTGAGGCCGTTAGGACTTGGGCTTTTCCCATTAAGTAGCGAATCAATAACTTCTAGAATCTCAGTATGTGAAATGCAAGCTTCAAGAGGAGTCTTTGGATTATGTCAGATTCTTGTTGATTTTACTCTTGAAATGGTTGCCATACAATCACACCTATGGGGAGAAAGAGGCATCGAAACCCCAAGGAATGGGGAAAAGTGGTCGACAATCACTAAGCTATTTTCTTTTTTTTTTTAATGTAAAGGAAGTTCAGCATTAGCCTACTATCCCAGACTTGAATTAAATAAAGAAAGAAAAGTACAAGAGAAGGGGACTAGTGCCCACGGGACCCCCCAAATCCCACAAAGCAGGGGAAGCTTTTACAAAGCTTAGATGGCGTTACAAAGAAGGTTAATCAGCCTCTCATCACCCTCATGAGGGGACCACTTGGGTTTAAGCTTGTTATTGATCAAAAGGAGAACTTGATGATGTCTGAATGGGGGGGGGGGATTTCTTACAGTTAACAATCCTTTTGCCAAGGAGGAACAACGATTTCTCGATTGACCACTCCTTGGGGGAGTCACCGAAGTTGAGCACACATCTTTCACGCCAGATTTTCCATAGGACCTCCCCTCTGATGGCGTTCCAGAGAGTCGTAGAGCAGCCGATTGCTTCTCCGAGCAGGGCTTGCTGCCAACTGAGATGTTTCTGAAGTCTAATTTTCTTTCCAACCGTCTGCCAGAGTCTGTTGGAGTTGGGGCCCACTTGGGTTTAAGCTTGTTATTGATCAAAAGGAGAACTTGATGATGTCTGAATGGGGGGGGGATTTCTTACAGTTAACAATCCTTTGGCCAAGGATGAACAATGATTTCTCAATTGACCACTCCTTGGGGGAGTCACCGAAGTTGAGCACACATCTTTCACGCCAGATTTTCCATAGGACCTCCCCTCTGATGGCGTTCCAGAGAGTCGTAGAGCAGCCGATCGCTTCTCCGAGCAGGGCTTGCTACCAACTGAGATGTTTCTGAAGTCTAATTTTCTTTCCAACCGTCTGCGAGAGTCTGTTGGAGTTGGGTCAGGTAAAGAAGATGTGTGGAACATCTTCGATAGACCGATAGCAGCGTTTGCACCAAGGAGGAATCCCACAAATTTTGCTAGCCATAAGGTTGGTCCAGATTCCATGATGAAGAATTTGCCATAAGAGGACATATTTTTTGATTTCTATGAGGGGGTGCCAGATAGCCATGAACTTCATGTCCCACCGAAGCTGCCTCCATGACAGGCACCACTTCTTGTTGAGGTTAACCTGATAGTCAATCGTTTCTTTGATGTTCGGGATTTTTGATAGGCTATTCCCATTGTGCCATTTGAGACCAAGCGAGCTCGCTGTGTCATGTCCCATGAGAAGGCAAGTTTTGTGTCCATCCCAAGCGAGACATCTGCTTTGCAAAGTGTTCCATTCTTCGAATGAAATGTTGATGCAAGGGTCAATATCTTCGAAGTTGATCCAGTGGTTGGTGTCTTGACTAGACAATTATCACAATTAGACTTAGGATTACTGAGACACTGACAATAGCACCTGTGACATTGAATACTTTAGTGTTTATTTATTAACTATTGTGAGAGTAAGAGTCATAAAAATCAAATAGTAAGTATGTGTCTATGTGTGATTATGTATATGCATGTATCTATGCATATGCATGTGCATTATGTATGCATATGTGTGTGTATGCATGTAAGTATGAATGTATCCATATGCATATGCATTATGTATGCATATGTATGCATGTATGTGTATGCGTGTGTATGTCTCTCTATATGTGTGTATGTGTGTCTATGTGCGTATGTGTCTATGCATGTATGCGTATGTGTATGCATGTAAGTATGTATATATGCATATGCATTATGTATGCATATGTATGCATGTGTGTGTATGTCTCTCTACCTATGTGTGTATGCATATATATGCATGTATGTGTATGTGTATATGCATGTGTATATGTGTGTATGCATGTAAGCATGTATGTATGCATAAGCATGTGCATTATGTATGCATGTGTGTGTATGTGTGTGTATGCATGTAAGTATGTATGTATGCATATGGATATGCATTATGTATGCAAAAGTATAATTGTATGTGTATGTGTGTGTATGTCTCTTTACATGTGTGTGTATGCATATGTATGTGTGTATGTGTGTATGCATGTGTATGTGTGTGTGTATAAATTTAAGCATGTATGTATGCATATGCATGTGCATTATGTATGCATGTGTGTGTATGTGTGTGTACACATGTGAGTATGTATGTATGCATTTCCATATGCATTATGTATGCATATGTATGCATGTATGTGTATGTGTGTGTGTATGTCTCTCTACCTGTGCGTGTGTATGCATATATGTGTGTGTATGTGTCTATATGTGTGTGTGTGTCTATGTGTGTTTGTGTGTGTCTATGTGTGTATGAGTGTGTCTATGTGTATATATACATGTGTGTGTATGTATATATATATATATATATATATATATATATATATATATATATATATATATATATATATATATATATATATATATATATATATATATATATATATATATATATATATACGTTTGTATGCATGTTTATGTGTGTGCGTAAACATGTGTGCATGTGTGTGTACATGTCCATGTGTGTGTGTATTGTGTGTGTATGTGTATGTGTGTGTGTGTCTATGTGTGTATGTATGTGTATGTATGTGTATGTGTGTATGCACGTGTCTATGTGTGTATGTGTGTGTGTGTATGAATGTGTATGTGTGTATGTAAATTAGTGTGTATATATGTGTGTGTGTATGTGTGTGTGTGTCTATGTCTATGTGTGTGTGTCTATGTGTGTATATGTGTGTGTATGTGTGTGTTTATGTGCATGTGTGTGTAAATTTGTGTGTGTATGTGTGTGTGTACATACCTTGCTTCATGGGCTGAGCTCTTGTTGATCTCTCTCTCTCTCTCTCTCTGGTCCAAATCTCAGCACAAATGTGCGGAGAGAAATCGATTTTTTTTTAACATTCTAGAGCATTGTGAGCACCAAGAGGTCACTTATGTGACACTTTAGTGTTTCAAGCAGTTTGCCAACATCGTTAAAAGCGTCACTGTTTAGTGATGCTATTTGCAACGCATAGTTTTAGTGTCACATAAGCGATGCTAACATCGCTTATTTGATGACACATCTTAAAAAAAACAAAGGCCCGTCGCTTATGCGATGCTAGCATCACATAAGCGATGAGCCCCGATTTTTTTCAACTCAGGGGCATTGCTATGCTCCCCTATTTCTAGTAGTGTTCCCTTGTTGAGGTAGAGGTGAGGGTTCAAGCCCTTTCTATAGGAGGACGTTTATTGGTCTTAGGTTAGTTTATCATCTTCGGGTAAATTTAAAATCCGTTGTCTGTGGGCAATCCTTTCCAAGTGTCACATTTGGGTAGACTAACCTCTGCTTTGTGAGATACTAGGGGGCTTATGAGTAATATGTATGTTCACTTGTATAGTTGTTCTTTCAATCAATTCAAACAAGAGAGATTAAGCTTCAGCCAAACTTCCTCTTAAAAATTTAAAACATTGGCTTCCTATTTCACTCCAAAATAGCGCCTGATGTTGTTGTTGCTATTGTCGTTGTTGATAGTAGGACCTATCATGTAATCTGTTATACAGCCGCTATTCTTGCATTATGTGAGTCTCCTTTTAGTTCCATAGAGCTTTGAGGTTAGGGATCAGAGCGAACCCACAGCGATTAAGTTTGTACTCATTATCATCATCATCATGTGGCCATTGTTCTTAGGAAGCTCGATCCCTATGCTTGTGTCGCGTTTTCTGCATTCGCGCAGCCATTTGTGGTCTTAATTACTCTTAGAAAACTACTGGACTCTAATCCCGAACGTCCTTGCACCCACTTCAATAGAGACTATGAGCACCTCCAGCATCAACAATTTACAGCAAAAGTGATGATAATCGGGAAGGGAAAATCTTCTGTGTGTACGTTGAGATCTTCATCCACATGCCCATGAACGTGATGTAGTTCGTGGAGCGGTTTCCCTCAATAAACGAAAGAAGAACAAAGTCAACGATCCATTTGGCTTTCCTTCCACATGTGCATGAACGTGATGTACTTCAAGGAAAGGTTTCCCTCGATAAACGAAAGAAGAATAAAGTCAACAAAATCCATTTGGCTTTCCTTCCCAAAGCAAGAGTCTTGGTTCGAAAAAGGACTGATTTAAGGCAATCGCAAATCTCTTCGGGATAAGCGAGCAACTATGGCGTCTTCTTCAAGCTTTGATGATCTCTTCCTCCAAAGCACAAGTGATATGCTCATTCTTTGGAAAGAGAACCAAAACAAATTGAACGAGATCTACTTATGCAGGATGTGGCGCTCCCTAAACTATAAACAAACATCTTTCAGAGATGCTCCTTAAACAACCACATATTGACCGCCAAGGAACAGCCAACCCGAGGGCTTTTCACATGGTTGACCATCGGTGATATCCACACATATGTGCTTCCTATTTGGCCTATTAATAGTCTCAAGCAATGATAGAGTCTCATAAAAGAACATATAAAACTAGAAAATTCTATAAAGAAAGGGGATAACTCTATCTGATGATTACAAGGAGATATGGATGCAAGAAACTATGTCACCAGAGTTTTTCCAAGCAACAGGAGGATTAGGGTTTGCATGACTGTCCTGGCACTCCTCTGCAAGGTTCTGTTTTTCTTCCCGTGTGCCCTCCCCCCTAGCGAGGGGGAGCTCGCGCTTGTCTATTCGTTCTCGTTCTTGTGTCCTTGTCTGGCAGTTCTCCAATGGCGTTGTTTGAGGCTTTGCGCAATGGCCTCTCTCTGGTAGAATCTCACAGCGGGGGAGTGGAGGCTACTACCATCCCTCAGGGTCTTCCAGGATAATGTATCAATCGCATGCAGCAAGAAATGCATCTCGGAAATGCTTCTCATGACTTTTCGGAGCTTCAGTAGCGTACGTGCAAGTCTTCTTCCCCCATAAAAACCTATGGCAAGTCTGCTAAAGCTACTGGTAACCATTCTAATGACCCTTTCGACATCAAGCAAGCACGAAGTAACTTCTCTCCACTGTTTCCCCTTTGCAAAGAAACAAACAAGGGAGTGGATAACCCACACAAACTATACATCGACAATGAAGATAGAGATGAAGATGAGGATGCCATCATCATCAATAGAAACTCATTGGATAATTGGCATGACCAACTCACTAATAGAGTAGTCATAGGGCTCTGTCATGGGCCAAGGCCAGCTCATGAAGTGTTGAAATCTTGGATCAAAGCCCATTGGGAAACTAGGGGCCTTTTTGTCAAGCATGTCCAATATTGTCCCAACAACTACTTTCTGTTCTTCTTTGAAGAGGCTAATAGTGCTTTGCATGTTATCAGTGAAGGTCAGTGGCTTATTCATAATACTCCTGTGTCTTTTTTGAAATGGTTTATAGGGTTTAACCCTAAGGGCCCTAAGCCCACTAGGATACCAGTATGGGTTGAATTCCTTGATCTGCCCTTTTACTTTTACCCTTGGGTTGAAAACCTTGGCAATATGGTAGGTAAAGTGCTAGGACAAAAATCGCGAAACTCTATCATCAACCCTAAGTGGGATCCTCAAGTCCTTATTGAAATGGACACATCAAAAGATATTAAAACGTACCTCATCATCAAATATTCCATAGGCAAAAATCTACACACCTAGAAGGTTATGTACAGGAACCTTCATGATGCATGTTACAACTGCTACAAACAAGGGCATCTTATCAAAGATTGCCCTCTTATCCAGGAACAAGGGGGCCAAGCTATGAATGAAAATAAAAAAGTTACTTATAAGGATGTTCAGGTTGCTCAAGATTCTTTGAAACCTCAGGGTAAAAAACCTGCAAATAAAAACAAAAAGAAGGCAGGTAAATCGCGTAACATTTATGATATCCTTCTAGAAGATGTGTTTCATCCTTTTGATAGTAAAAGTAACCCTGAGAAGTGCCATGATGGCACAGGTACTAATGAGGACATAGACCCTAATACCTTTCTTGTAGGTATTAGCAAGGGGACGAATGTTGCCCCAAAGGAATCACCTCAGCGAAAAGTGAATAACAACGGATGGTCATTAGTAGGAAAGAAAAACAGAGTGATTTCCTCACCTGCAACTATCAATAATGTTGTCTCTTACTCTGGTGATCTCTCTGTTTCCCAGGTTCACTCTCCGAAAAGCATACCTTTTGAAGACTTTTTTCAAGAAATGGATGCCATGGATGAGGTTAAAATGGATAACATGGATGAGGCTCTGTGCACTAATGAGGTAGTACCTATGTCTCAGGCAATTGTAGACCCTAGGGCCTTGTCTATCATAGTCAAACCCAAAAGAAAAGAAGTTGTGAGCTCTTCCCTTTTAGCTTCAAAGCCTACAAAGAATAGTAGGAAGTAACATTTGGTTCTTTTTTGCTAGGAAGTGGTCTTTTACTATTTTCTATGACTGACATTTTTGTTTGTTCTTGCAACATCAAAGGGATCACTCATCCTGTTAGATCCAAGATGCTCAACATCTGGCTTTCAAATCTCCCAAAATTGCCTGATGTCATCTATCTGTAGGAATTGAAAGTGGGAGGGGAGGCTCTTCAATTTAACCTTAAGAGAGTTTCCCCCAGATATAAATGGTTTCTCACTAAACACTATGATGGTAAAGGTGGTAGTGCCATTGGGGTTTCTACTCAAATCCTGCATGCGGTTATTGCCTGGTCTGCTAGTGATTTTGGTCAATGGTGTTCTGTCTCGCTTCGTAATCCTTTTGACATCATTGTTATTTTTGTTTATGCTTCTAATAACGATCTTGGTCGTACTGTCTGTTGGAATGAGCTAAATTGTATGCAAGGTCCGGCCATTGTTATAGGTGATTTTAACATGGTTACTAATATTAAGGATAGATGGGAAGAAAAGGGAAAAGTGATGAAAGGATCAAAAAAAGATGCCTGGTTTAAATTCTGTAACTCTATAGAGCTCATTGATTCGTCGAGGTCTTCTGGTATGACTCGGTCCAATAAGCAGATAGGCAATGCCTACACTGCTGCTAGGTTAGATAGATGCTATACTAGCATCCCCTTTGTCCAGAGTTGTTGGGACATAGATATTAAAATTGACCCTTCCCTGCTCATGAATGATCATAAACCTCTGTTGGTGACTTTTAAAAAAGTTAACCCTAATATGAGGTCCGGTTGGACCCACATAGACTGTAATTTTCTTAAGCTCCCTAGCATTTTAACCCAGGCCAAAAAGATATTCATCCACAACTTTGAGCAATTCAGCTCTCCTAGTACTGCTTGGTTCAACTCGGTTAAAGAGATTCAGAATTTGTTCAACCATCTTAAGACCTTAGCTAAGACCATAAGGGCCAAAAGAAGACAAACCCTTATTGATTGTTTGGTCCACCTAGAAGCTAACTCTCAAGAATATCATGATCTTTCCTTGAGGTGGTGCAAAGAGAGGTATCTGGAAGCTAGTTATTCTCTTGCCTCTTCTAAAGAATTTTGGAGTGAGAAGATTGACAAAAATAACAACTACATGTTCTCTATGATGAAAAAACAAAAAGCTAGGGACTTTATTCCTCCTTTGAAAAAGAAAAATGGTGGTCATACTATTAGCATTCAAGAGTCTTTACAGGAGGCCAAGAACTTCTTTATGGATGTTTTCTCTGGTACTACCAAGTGGGGGAGGACATCTAGAGGGCCAGAGCTACTATTTCCATTAAAAGGAAAAAAATGATTCATAAAATCCTGAGATCTATTCTGGACCCACCCCTCACTAGCAATGAGATCAAAGAAACCATCCATAAATTGAAACCCTGTAAATCTCTATGGATTGATGGATTGCCCAATGAGTTCTTTATGATGCCTAGTGATTTTCTCACTCATTACATTCTGTAGATTTGGGAAGAAGTAGCTGGTAAAGGGTATCTCCCTTCTCACACCAACACTGGAGTGATCAAACTTATTCACAAGAGAGACAGCAAGGAAGACCTTAACAATTGGAGACCCATAACCTGCTTGAAAACTATCTACAAAATTTTTTCCTCCACCATTCCTAGAAGACTGAGCCCTTTGATGAGATTCTTTATCCTTCTTGAGCAAAAAGGTTTTATCAAGGGTAGATTCATTCTTGATGCTATAATCTCTTTATGGGAAGGTATGGATTATGCTTTGGAAAGTGGTCAGGAATATTACTTTCTTAAAATCAACTTTGATAAGGCTTATGAGAGAATTGAATAGGAGTTTATTCTTCAATCTCCACATGATGTGGGGCTTGGTAGAAGGTTCATTAAATTTGTTAGCACTCTTTTTGGTAATGCCTTTTCTAGGGTGGCTATAAATGGGCACGTGTCTGAACCCTTCAAGTTGTCCAGATCTATTAGGCAAGGATGCCCCCTAGCTCCCTTCTTGTTTGCTATTGCTAGTGACTCCTTAATGTGGTTGGTCAAGGATGGTTTAGATAGAGGTCTGATTAAAGGCATTGAAATTCCTAACTCCCCTCCCCCCCTTTGCTTGCAAATGTTCACTGATGATACGAATGTGGTCCTTAAAGCTGACAATGACTCTTTAAATGTTTTTCTTGAATGCCTGGATTTATTTTGTGTTGCTAGTGGTTCCAAAGTCAACCATAGTAAAATTGGTTTTAAAGCCTCCTCTAACACTATTCCTGGCAGTATTACCTACCTTGGTTGTAATGTTATCAACGATGGTGAGGTTTTTCGTTTGCTTGGCATACCAATGGGGTTTAATATCTCTCTGATCCAATGATGGGATTGGGTTATTGAAAAGGTCAAAAAGCATTTATCTTTTTAGTATGATTCCCATAACTCCCTTGCCCATAGACGTTTTATTCTAAGTCATTATGTTCTTCCTAAACTAGCTTTCTTCTAAGCTTGCTGGTCTCCCTCCAGAAAGCATGTGAGACAGGATATTTCTCTAGCCAGGAGGTTTCTCTGGGGAGGTAACTTTCTCCACCAAAACGTTGCTAAAGTTTCTTGGGACATATGCTACCTCCCTAAATCCCAAGGGGGGTTGGGGATTATATGCCCCACCAAAATGGCAAATAATCTTGCTGCTAAGTGGATCTTAAGAAGTATTGACCCATCTGATGTATGGGCTATGCTTATTCAGAGAAACCTTTCTAAATTTTACATCTCAAATTATAAGGCTTGGAAAACATCAATCTTGGGGATATTATGGTTTCCCCTATTCCCATAACTCTTGTTGGTAGCGAGCTTGTTATCAGGTTCTGGAATGCCTAGTTTAGAGCTAAAATTGGTTTTTCTCGTAAAGGGGAGTTGATTAGTTCCTCTGAGTTTTATTTGCAGGAATCTCCTTGGTATAGCTGGATTGCTCACTAGAATAAGGGTGTCATGGAAATCAAAGAACACAAGCACCATAAAGCTGGTTTTAAAGCCTCAATGGACCTTACATGCAATGGGGAGGTAATGTCTGAGCAAGAGCTTCTTAATCATCCTGACATCTTTGCTTCTTGTATGCAGGTCTTGGAGGCCCACAAACTTCTGTTGGTTGAGAAGCTGGAAGGATGCCATAGGAAGAAGGTCAACCTTGTTGGAGTTGCTAGTTGCATTCTTAAAGAGTTTAAGAAGGCTAAAGGCAGAATAAATCAAATTGTGACCAAACTCATTAGCAGATGGTTCCGTAATTGGTCTGCCAAACAGTGGGCTTATAGGTTTAAATCTTTGTGGGTCTTCCAAGCTCACATCAAACAATCTTATCTTGAGTGGTTAATGCTTCATAATGGTCTGCGGATTGGTCCCAGAGTCAGGAAAATTATGAATAATGGAGGTCTTTGTACCTTGTATGGCAAGGAGGAAGATGTTCTTCACTTGTTCTTTGAATGTAATCATGCTAAGAAGTATTGGGCCATTGTTGAGCAATATCTCTCATCCAAAGGGTACCCGGTTCTTAGTCAGGATTCTACCATCATTGGCTGCTGCAGAAATATGGATGTCTTATTATGGAACATTTGGAGAGGCCATATACTGTGGCATATATGGTGCAGCAGAAATAATAGGGTTTTGTGTAATGGAAATAGGAATTTCCTGAATTCTCTTCCTAGAATGCTTAAGAAAGCCATTGTCAAATGTATTCATTGTATCACTAGACCTCCTAACCACAAGGAGAGTATTTTTTATCTTTTAAAAGCCTATAACTTCTCCAAATGGAGAAACAGTTTATCCACTGTGTACTCAGCCCAAAGGCTTGACATAGCCTCATTCCTGTATTGTTTTAAAAAAGGACATAGCACCTTCACAGTTTTACATCAATAGAAAGAGATTGTTTCTGTAAATAAGAAGCATTTAATAAATTGACTCACACTCATCGCTCAATTCTACTCACAATATTACTTAAGAAAGAAATCAACATGTTTGAGGACACAGCATCAAATTTATTGAGAAGAATTTTCTATAACTTTGGGATGTAAAATGTATATCTTCATGATGATTTTAGAATGCATTTTCTTCCTGCATAATTCAGGTTTGTTTTTAACTTTAGGGCATGATAAAATAATCCTGCAATGGGATAGAGTATAAAGTGGACACCCCTCATGTGGCGAGCTAGATGATTCTTGCGCCTCACACTTGAAACATCTAAAATAGATTGTATTCACACATCTTAAAAACTGTATGGAAAACTTATTTCCGCTTCAACTTTTTTCCGGAAACTACATTGCCTGAAAATTGGTTTACAAAACATGATTGATGCCCTTTTTGCAGGAATATAAGGAGCCTTCCTAATTACAGATTAAATCCTACCACCATTTCGTACTGTCTTTCGCTATCCGAATGCTATTTCGCTCCTTTAGAAGATGTTATCACTCTTGAGATGCACCTACTTTTTCCATCCAACAAGAAACTTTACTCAACGCCATTTGCAAGAGAGGACGTTTTCCAGGACAAGAGAGGGAAGGAGAGGGTGACAAAATACTCCAATACTACCGCCTCACCATTATGTGAGAACACAGAGACTTAGCCAACATGATAGACGACTTGTCCTTAACACAGAGCATCTCAAATCTTAGTGGAATTATCTGTCTTCTTTTCTTCTACCGAACTATTGTGCTCGTGATAGGGGATGTTTGTGCATATCCATATCTACAACTACTATATCGCGAGCTACCAACAACCTAGACCTCGCTCGTGACAGACTTTCCTTTCCGTCCTGAGAAGTTCAGAAGTATAGTTTTTGTTTTGATACGTCCCTCTTTTTGCTTTTCCAGAACTGATGGTCCTGTTTCCCTTTGCCTACCCACTGTTATTCTTCGTCGATCTTTAATCTTTCTCTTTGTCTAGCCACTGTTGTTCTTCGTCGATCTTTTATCTTCACATAGTTAACCGATCCGAAATTGGGTCCAACGTCTATGCGTCTCTCTACTTGGAAATCTCAGTCATCTGATAAACATGTTAGCAATACGTACTTTTAATCGACCACCGTACTTTCCAAAAGGAAGTTCAGCAATAGCCTACACTCCCACCGTACTTTTCTGAATTTTAACATATAATTGCGATGCTTTTAGTTTATCGTTACAAGTTCTGACCACTTTCCTTCGATATGATCAACACATATATGATCAAGCACGGCTACACAGAGACTTAACCCACATGATGTATGACTTGTCTTGTGCTTGGATCGCTGTTAATCCGTTATATTTAATATGATAAAATTTGTTATTCGTTAAGACTCTCTCTCTCTCTCATCTCAAAACAATGTTTTCAATAAATACTAAACTTTTCTAAATTATAATTCATAGTTATTCTTGTACTTGATTTATGATTTATAATTCTCAATCTCACAACAATTTAGATACATGAATAATTGTTTCCTCCAGAGTCTTACTTTTTGTGTTTAGAGAAGTGAATGTTCTATCTTATGTTTTGAAACAAACTACATGTTTACAAAGCGACAAGCACATTGAACTTCGTTCCTAATGTCATCGATGGCCTTGATTTTGAAAAACTCAAAGTATTTCAAACGAAAAGAAATAATATCCCTTTGGAAAGACAATTTTTTATTGTATTGAACTGACGTACCGACCCAAAGAGAGTCCATCTCCATGAAAAAGGTTCAAAGTTATGTACTTCAAAGTTACATGTAGAGGAAAGGATTCAACACAAATAAAGCTAAGCAACTAACAACATAAATGATTGAAAGATGCTTGGTAGCTCATTTTTTATAGAAAAAAAGATGCTTACCAAAGAATAACCAAATAGCCATTTTTTTAACCTATAAAGTTTTTTGTATAAGATATCTTGCATCCACATGTCAATTGGCATAGGCTCCTTATAGATTTAGGTGTAAGCTTGGAGCAACATCAAACTCAAGCCAAAGATAGTGAAGAATAAGAGATCCCAAAACAAAATTACTAGTTGTGGCCCTTTTGGGGAATCTTGAACACCCTTTAATTTTTTTTAGTAGAATAGCATCGTTGCACTCTTAAATGGACACAACCTTAAAAGTGGACATGGTAATCGTAGAGAGAAATAACATATTTGCAATGTTACAAATAGAATATGCCATTTTCATGGAGTATTATAGCGATAACGAGATACATATATAAATCTTTTGCCTCTACTAGGTTTTGATGCTATTGCTTTATATGGTAAAAGGAGAAAGATAGGTGAGCTTTGTTAGACTCAAGAAATGACAGGCAAGATATGGTTGAAGCACACCATGAGACAAAGGATTAGGAAGTTGTCTTGAACCATGGCTTTTGGGGCGTGGTTAGCCCACGATACTCTTAGCGAGTAGGTTATGAGCTCAAATCCCACAATTGGTATGAGAGCCTATGATGTAGGCTTGGGCAAGTGGATGGAAGGTGTGTGCGTCAAAAAAGAACTATAAACAAACAATCCATATCCCAACATCTTTTCTAGTTGCTCCTTAAACCACCACATATTGATCGCCAAGGAAGAACCAACCCTAGAGCTTGTCTAGTGGTTGACAATCGGTCATGCTGACACATATATTTTTCTTATTTGGCCTAAACGATACTTTCAGAGAATGATAGAGTGTCGGAGAAGAACATAATAAAACTATAAAATTTTATAAAGAAAGGGGATAACTCTATTTGATGATTAGAAGAAGATATGGAAACATCAAACTACGTCACTAGAGCTATCTCCTTAGCAATGGAGTTCATTGATTATATTTAACAAAGTTATTGGCCTTTTATCACCTTGAGGTGGTAGAACTATTTGAAATTCTATGGATCTTGAGCCCATAAAGATTAAAATTTCTCCACGTTCTTTTAGAAAAGGATATAGCACCGCTACATTTGTACATCAATAGAAAGAGATTGTTTCTCTAAATAGGAAGCATTTAATATATTGACTCACACTGATCGCTCAATTCTGCTCACATTGATCAACCAGTTCAATGTCTAATTTATACTTTGAAAGAGGAATAGGCACGAAAATATTAAGATAGTACAGATGGAAAGTACTATTGTGAGTGTGTGATTCATACCGACTTATAAATTCACAATAGTTTAGTAAGTAATAACTACTTATATCCTATCAGACCCTATGAGTAGACTTGAATCATTGCCACTCTTGCTTTCAAAACATCTTACTATTTTGACATCAATAAAAAGAGATTATTTCTGTAAATCGGAAGCATTTAATAAATCGATTCACAGTGATCCCTCAGTTCTACTCACATTGATGGATCAGTTCAATGTCTTGTTTAAGTTTTGAAGCACGAATAGGTACAAAAATATTAAGATATTATTGATGGAAGGTATTATTGTGAGTGTGTGATCCATTACGACTTTTAAATTCACAATAGTTTAGTAAGTATCTACCACTATGCTATAAGACCGATTAAGTAGACTTAAATCATTGCGACTCTTACATTCAAAATATATAAGCGAGTAAATTATAAAAATATATAGTTGCTATTCTTAATATTTGATTTCTTTTTTTTATTCTCACTCTCAGAATAGTCTAACAAATAAACACTAAGATACTTAATGTCATAGGTGCTATTGTGAGTGTTTCATTCATCGTGACTGTTTTTAGTTAAAAAAAAAGGGAAGTTCAATTGAAGCTTAATTTCTCTTTGCTTGAATTGATTGAAAGAATGATTGTACAAGTGAATGGGCATAGTATCCATGCGATGTTGGTGCAAATACCAAGCCTACACATTTGGCTAGAGTTTATGTACAATTGAAGCTCCATGGAAACTATTGCTAGGAAGCATTTATCTTTTACGATTTGTAAAAAGTCATTTTTGACTTGGGAGAGTATTTGTAATCACCACTAAACTCATGGAGTTTGTTAGCTAGAAAATTCACGACTTTACTTGAGAGAATATCTCCTAGATTGGAGGATCACTTTTAGTGAGAGCCAATGAAGAATTAAAATCTAAATTTCAAATGTAACGTCGATAAAAGATGTCTAAAAAACGCGTGGGTAAGAACTCTCCATTCCCAAGTTCTCCTTGACCACATTGTAAGAGAGTGAGGCTTACATTATATAATCATTGTTATTACGTAGTCATTATCATGCCTATGATCTTGTACAACATTGTGTTCTAATACAATAGATCAATACTTCTCATCTATGGTCTCTCTGTCATAGTCACTTATAACAGTAAACTTGTACTGCTCATATCTTAGTCATTTCTCCACCATTTTCAATGATCTATAGCTTGTTGGAATCCCGTGAAAGTTCTCTACATGCTCCCAAATTTGTAAGATAATATATTCATCCAATTTGGAGAAATGTGCACCGAAGCAGTCACTAGTCAAACTTTGTAGAGGTCCTAAAAAATCAGGGGTAATGATTCAATTGCTAAATTGATTCCTTTGTGTATAGTGCATCATTTTAAGTGATTCCACTTGGAATAATTAGATCACTAAGATAATTTGATATATCTAAAAGTTTTTTCTAATTCCTACTATACGAGAAGCACCAAGCATAACAACCAGCAAGTGTGTGAACAAAAATAGAAGGTTTTGTTGGAGTTAGACGTCTACGAAAGCACGCGAAAAACACAAGAAAGAAGTAGAACCTTGGAGCACAACACACAATACTGAATGTATTACTAGAGAATGTACAAAGATAAGTAGCCTGTTAGGGCAATAGGCATATATACAAGCAAAGGGGAAAAACCTCCTAAAGAGGGAAAAAAGTGCCCCGGTAGTCCTAGAGTGTTCACACAAATCACTAACTAAATATATCAACAAATTCCTCCTGGGAGTGATGTCGTGAGCAAGGAGCTAGCACTCATGTATAAGGAAGTGCCAAGCTATGTGGAAATCACTCCACAAAAGGAAGTATGCCCAAAGCTTTGCATAAAGCTTCAAACTTCTCCTTGGGCAGAGCCTTCGTGAAAATGCCTGCAATGTTCTCCTATATGGGCACATATGCCAAGCTGATCTCCTTAGCAAAGAACCTCTCCCTGACATAATGATAATGGACCTCAATGTTCTTAGTCCGAGCATGGAACACACGGTTCCTTGCAACTGCCAATGCACTTTGATTGTTAGGGAAGATGGTGGTGGCAGAAGACTGACCAACACCCAAATCAGCCATAAGGTGTCTGAGCCACACACACTCAACAGTCGCTATAAAAACTACCCTATACTTAGCCTCACGACTGGATGTGGCCATAGTAGGCTCTTTCTTGCTCAACCAAGATATGCATGAGCTACTAAGCATGAAGCAAAAACCACTAGTGGATACACCAATGTCATAACAACCAACCCAATCAAAGTCAGAAAAAGCATGCAAATCTGGCAGTAGTGATCCCCCCTTGGGATAAAAGAACCGAAGTATCCAAGTACCACTCAAGTAGCAAAAGATGCTCTTAACCGCTTGCCAATGCTTGACTCTAGGCAATGCATAAATCTGCTCATCTCTGAGACAACAAACTGAATATCTAGCCGAGTAATGCATAAGTAAATCAGGCACCCGCGAGCTTGCTGATAGACAACAACATCAAATGCATCTCCAGCATCATGAAGACTCAATTGTAAACCTGTCTCCATAGGAGGGGCAATAGGTTTAGTGTCTTCAAGGCCAAAACGTTGCATTGATGTGTCAATATATTTTATTTGACACAAAACCATTCCACCATCAACGTGCATAAATTGAATGCCCAAATAATGATGCAAATGCCCCAAATCAGACATCTCAAACGAGGCATGCAAATCAGCCTTAAAATAAGCAATATGCCTCTCATGACGACCAATGAGCAACATGTCATCAACATAAACTACAATGATCAGAAGTACATCATTAGCACGCTTAACATATAAGGTGCTTTTAGTTGGACTGTTTTCAAAACCATGTGCAATCAGATAGGCATGTATCTTCTCATACGAAGCATGTGGTGCTTGCTTTAAACCATATTGGTCAAGAGACAATTTCTTTTTATTTTCATCTGTATACCAAGGTTTTAATCGAAATGGAGACACAACTTTGATTTGTATACCCTCTCTTAACCAAATTCCTTCTTTAACCTGCACACCTGGTTTTCATGCACTTTTTGCACAAATCCATGGGGTTGAAAAACATACACTTCTTCATGCAAGTCACCATTCAGAGATGCAGTTTTAATGTACAACTAATGTACATTCCAACCATGATGAGCTGCAGGTGCGCAGATGCTATGAACAGTAGTCATTTGGCAAGTACGAGCAAAGGTTTCATCAAAATCAATACCTCTTTCCTGTGCATAACCCTCTGCAAAAAGCCTAGCCTTATACCTATCAATTGCACCATCAGGTTTAGACTTCAGCTTGTATACTGACTTAGTGCCAATGGCCTTCTTGCCAGGATGCAACTCACATAAAGAACAAGTACCATTCTTCATTATTGCATCATATTGAGACTACATAGCAGCCATCTAATTTTATGAATTTTATGCTTCATCAAATGAAACACGCTGAGTCTCATCACAAAGAGTAGATGGAGCCATAACATAGAAATCTGATGCAAAAGAGGCACTATGAGAGCCTGATCGAGTATGATATGATAGAACTGCATCTAATTTGTTATCACGCAAGGTCTACACCAGCCATTTTGGCATAGTTCTTGCCTGCTCAATATCACGTCTCTCATCAATAAGTGCATCAAAAATGGAATAATCTGCATCATGAAACCTGCAAAGGTTGAGAAGTTGCCTCATTAGGACCAACACTAGTTTCATCCAATGTTGGGGAGAGAGCAATATAACACACTACATTGTAAGTGTAATCTTCTTCTACAAGTGTTCATTGCACTTACCTTTTTCCAATGTACTTAACAATTTTTAGCATATTTTTTTTGCACATGGAGCTTTTTTCATGCATCGATATGGGTCATTAGAGATTTTCAGTACCCAAGGAATGGAAAAGTCACACTACAAAGCGAGGGGTGTCTACTTCAAAAACACCCGACATGGTGGTGGCCCAATGCAATCAAACTACATGGAGGAGATGTTTAATTGGTTTTACCGCACTACATTCTCGAGAAAGTTTTTTGTGGAACGACTTAGGGATTCAAAATTGGCAAAACTTGCAAGAACGATGCAACACAACATTGCCAGTGAGAAATGGAAGTCATCATTAGGTCCTCTTCATCATGCTCAATGGCGTGCAAGGAGACAACGAGAAGGCTCAGCTTGGAAATAAAGTTAATTCGTTATTTCCCATTATGTGGTCATACCTATGATTATTGTAATCTTGGTTTCAATGTGTTATTATTTAATATATAATATTCTATATGGTTTTAAACAGGTTTTGTCCATTCTAGTGTGAACAAACAGTTTTTTAAAAAACTCTATAAATAGAGAGAACTCACTTCATTTCACACCTTTTGCAACTCAAGAGAATGGCACGCACCAAGCAAACTGCAAGGAAAGATCGCGTCTTCTTTCCTAGCCCTCATTTAGGGACACAACGCCCACCATGGTTGCAACCCCCCCAAAGGCCTCAAAGTGGTTCCTAGACCACATTTGTGCCTATGTCACACGATGGCACACCACCTGGGAGCAATTCAGTGCGACAAAATGAAGTGTCCAATATCTAAATAGTTATCCTGCTATCTACCTACTACCCAATAGCTAAAACATTATTCAACTATCTACGTATCTAGCAAAATAGCTATCCAACTATCTATCTAATGAAATAGTTATCCAATTATCTACCTATCTAACTAAATAACTTCTTGTTAGCTAAATAGTTATCTAGCTATCCACCTATCCATCTAAATAGCTACCTAATAGATAAATAGTTATCGAACTATCTAACTATGAAGCTAAATAGCTATCCAATAGCTAAAAAGTTATCCAACTATCTACCTATCCAACTACATAACTATCCAATTATCTATCTAGATAAATAGTTATCCATCTATCTACCTATCTAGATCAATAACTTCCTATTAGCTAAATAGTTATCTAGCTATCCACCTATCCATCTAAATAGCTACCAATATAGCTAAATAGTTATCTAGCTATCTACCTATGAAGCTAAGTAAGTATCCAATAGCTAAAAATTTATTCAACTATCTACCATCTAGCTAAATAGCTACCCGACTATCTATCTAGCTAAATAGTTATCCAATTATCTACCTATCTAGTGAAATAGCTTCCTGTTAGCTAAATAATTATCTAGCTATCGACCTACCATCTAAGTAGCTACCTAATAGATAAATAATTATCTAGATATCTACCCATGAAGTTAAATAGCTATCCAATGGCTAAAACTTTATTCAACTATCTACTTATTTGGCTAAATAGCTCTCCAACTATCTATTTGGTTAAATAGCTATTCGACTATCTATGTATCTAGCTAAGTAGTTATCTAGATATCCACCTATCCATCTAAATAGCTACCTAATAGCTAAATAGTTATCGAGCTATCTACCTATCTATCTAAATAGCTAGCTAATAGATAAATATTTATCCAGTTATCTACCTATGAAGCTAAATAGGTATCCAATAGCTAAAAATTTATTCAGCTATCTGGCAACGAGCAGGAGAACGAGGCTATGGCGGAACAGTAACTCGCAGAACAGCGGCGCTATGATGGAGTAATCAGAGGCAGTGAAAACATGGGGATGTGCAGAGGATGATCCTGCTTGAAGACAAAGCAACAACGGAACGGAATCTGAACGAGTCGGTTGATCGAGATCGAGTGAGTAGCGCTCGCGCGATCGACAGCGGTGGGGCGATTGACAGCGCCTCCGATTGACAGAGCTCTTCTGTCCGTCGCGCGATCGAGAGCGGTGGGGCGATTGATGGTTTACGACCCGTGAATACCGGCGCGATGGATGGTTTAGGCGATTGATGGTTTCCGAGTTCTTCAGTCCGTCGCGCGAATCCCGCGATTGATGGTTTACGACCCGTGAATACCGGCGCGATTGATGGTTTACGCGATTGATGGTTTCCCGTGAATTCCGAGCGGTGGTTTTCCAGTGATCTGCGACTGACGGGGGCTAGAGACTCGCGTTTGATTGGGGTGCCGCTTGCGACTGACGACTCACGTGGGCCTGACATTTCGATCTCCACGCCTTCTGTGTGACGGGCACGTGGCGATGTGTCATTTGCTCTGGCTAACCCCACGTTCGCTTTTGGTGGTAGCCAAAGTGCATTAATAACACTTGGATTATTTAAAAGTTTTACTCTAAATTCCAGAGGCTCTGCGGGACTCACGGACGCGTGGATTACTGCCATGGGGCATTTTTTTCACGCTTTTCCTTTGAAACATTCTTTATTTTAACGGCTCCACGTTTCTGCGGGTGTGCAACAATTAAGTCTAGTTTGGAAGCCTTGAGTGAAAGGGATTTCGTTGCACCTCTGATTTAGCACAAAAGTGAGGGGTAAAAAAAAAAAAGAAAAGGGAGAAAAAAGAAAAAAAAAAAAAAGGGGGGGAAAAGAAAAAGAAGAAAAAAGAAAAAGAGTAAAGTTTCGAAAAAGAAGAGTGCTACTTTTGGACTGCTCTAGATTTTTTCATGCAAAAGTAATTTCAAGGAGCAAAGGTAGGTGCTGGTTCCTTTCGGCCATGGATGTGGCTTCATCCTCGCTCGTCAAAAGTAATCGGGCCCCTCCCCCTAGGGAGACCGATATCCTGGCCGCTCTGCTGGAGGGGGGGTCGTGTGCCGCCCCTGGGGCATCCGAAAGTTTTGAATCCCCCATTGTTTCCCTCAGTAGACCCGCAGTTCTGTCGGCTCAGGAGGAGCTCAAGAAAGTTTGCCTCGTCGGCCAAGTGTTTGGCCCTAGGCCCCCGCTCGAAACTGTGCGACAATGGCTTCGAAAAGAGTGGTTCCCTCGAGGACTAATTGTTAGCAAATGTCAGTTCCTACCAGCGAACCACATGCTGCTAGTCTTTGAAAATGAAGAGATGGCGTTCCAAGCCCTTAGCGTTGGCACCTGGCAGTTCGGTCGGGCGACCCTGTGCCTATTCAGATGGTCCCCGGACTTTACTCCCGACAAATCGAAGTCGCTCCGGTACCCCCTTTGGGTTGAGCTCCCTAACCTTCCCTACTTCTTGTACAACTTCGTGTGGGACATTGTCTCTCCTATCCGCAAGCCGCTGGCTTCACGTGAAGACGTTGGTGGTCTCATCTATGAAGGTGCAAGACACTCGTTCAATGCTAGGTGGCACCCCCAAATCTGTGTCGAGGCCGACCTCAGTTCGCCGCTTCCTTCAATGATCAAAGTGGACATGGGCGAAGGAGATGTATGGGAACAGGACATCACATACAAAAACCTTCCCAACACGTGCTTTCGTTGTGGCCAGCAAGGTCACAGGATTAAAGATTGCCCTCTCAGGCAAAAAAACAAGCGCTCTCAAGAAGCCTCCAAAAACGCTCAAGACAACATTGGCGATTTGACCCACTCGACCAAGGAGAGGGAAGGCAAGGGCCTCCTTAATCTGCAAGCTGATGCTGATGGCTTTATGGAAGTTAGAAGAAGAAGGAAAAGAAGCCCAAGGGCCAACGGTGAGAGAAACAACCTGCCGCCTACCCCTTTCAGCAATTTGTATTGCAATCTAGAAAAGGAGATCAATGAGCTTGACTACCCAGGTGGGAAGCTACTTGAGATAGACACCTACGACAAAGCCCTAGAAATCCATGACAACAAAGAAACCCCCCTGGAGGGTTACACTACAAGCAAAGAAGATGGTTTCACCACTAGTAACGAAGACAACATGGATAGTGAAAGTTCCATCATTGGATCGACGATCCCGGAAATGGTGCCGAGCACGGGGCCCAAGTCTCCCCAGCAAGGGACATTCCGCAAAGGAAAACAGCCTATGGAACTACCCTGGAAAAGCCCCCACAAGAACCGACTTCTAAGTCGGGATCAGATCCCAAAGAAAAAGAAAGACGAAGTCAAGAGAAGAAAGGACAAAGCTCCCTCCCGCAAAGAGGGATCAATGCAAAAATGATTGTCATCTCGCTAAATGCTCGAGGGCTAACCGACCCCTCAAGAGCGACCATCATTGGTCAATGGCTTCGCGACATTAGCTTAAACCCAGACATTATATGTATTCAAGAGATTAAAATTGACGGAGAAGACCTCCAGATGCGGCTCAGACAGATCTCCTCGGCCCATGTGTGGATCCCAATGAAGCACCAGTGGGGGTCTGGAGGAACGGCTATCGGTATTAAACAACTTTGGTTTGAAAAGCTTGAAAACTCCATTGAAGATGTAAGTCACCGTTGGATTGCTGTCTCTTTTGGTACTCCTCTTTGCGTTACTATGGTTTCTTTGTATGCCCCTAACGGGGACTTGGAGAGACTGAACACTTGGCTTCCTTAGACTCACTTCCCCACAACGTTCTTATTTGTGGAGACTTCAACATGGTGGAAGACCCTATGGACAGATGGATGGGCAAGGGCAGGGTCATCGACAGTCGGGAGAAAGAAACGTGGGACATGACCAAACTCCACTTGGATTTGACTGAGTTCAAAGACTCGGGTGGCTTTTCTTGGTCGAATCTCCAAGCGGGCGAGGACTTGAGGAAAGCTAGACTCGATAGATGCTACATCTCCCAGAGTTTCACTCAACAGTGGGGTCACCCTACCATCACGCAACGCACTGACCTCACTATCTCTGATCACTACCCGATCGTTATCACTTTTCAACCTTCCAACAAAATCTTCAAGGCTCCGTGGTTCCATGCCAACGCAACCACCTTCTCTATTCCTTCTGTCCACCAAGAAATTGTCGATGTGTGGAAAGTGGCGTTCGCCTCTGGCTTGGCCCCTGCCAAGTGCTGGAGAAGTGCGGTCGACAAGTCTCGTAAGATCATGATCAGAACTAAGAAGATGCTCGAGACTATGCGGCGGGCTCGTAGGGAAGCCCTTTACCACAGACTCTGGCGGCTCGAGGAGGAAGTGAACAAAGGAAAACAACAAGCCCAGAAAGGCCTCAGGAAAATCAGAGCAGTATTGAGATACGAGGAAGAATTACAAAGGAAAAACTTGCAAATCTTCTTCAAGGAGTGGTGGGCTGGCAAAGCCGACAAACCCACCAAAGAGATGTGTCGTATCCTTAAAAGGAAACACAACAGAGAGTCGATCCCCCTACTGCTAGACCCACATGGCAATGTTTGCAATTCGGAAGAAGATAATTTTGGCATCATCGAGGGGCACTTCACGAGACTCCTGGGAACCTCGAACCCCCTTTCCCACCATAGAAGGGACTGTATGGCTGCCATTTCTAGGGTTTCTCCCCGAAGGATACCACCCAACCTCCACTCCCTTCTTCATGCCCCTATCTCGGAATCAGAAATCATTGAGGTCATTGATGCCCTCCCCCTCCGTAAAAGCCCGGGACCCGACGGACTCACTAACGAGTTCTTTAAATCCTTCAAGCTGGTGGTTGCCACCCCCCTTCGGATGGTTTGGCAAGAAGCACTAAAGTTTGGTGCTCTTCCTTCTTGTCTAAATAATGGAATTATCAAGTTGATACACAAGAAGGGGGAAAAGAACAGAATCGAGAACTGGCGGCCTATTACGATGCTCCAAACAGGATACAAGATCATAGCCAAAGTCATTGCCAACAGACTCTCATGCCACCTGAGATCGTGGCTTAGTGAGGACCAAAAAGGCTTCATCAAAGGCAGGTCTATCTTGGAAACCATTATGGATATTTGGGAAGGTATTCAATTTGCAAATGAGTCTAATCAAGATGTGGTTTTCCTCAAGATCGACTTTGACAAAGCCTACGACAGGCTAGAATGGGACTATATTCTGCAGTCGCTCCAAGATCTCGGACTTAGTCCAAAATTCACCAAGATGATCGCGACCCTTCTCGGAAACGCAACGACCCAAATTAACGTTAACGGCAAACTTTCGAAGGCGATCCATCTTAGAAGATCGATTAGACAAGGATGCCCTCTGGCCCCCCTTCTTTTTGCCATCGCCACTGAGGGGCTGAGCAGACTTGTGGCTCATCATGTGGAGGCTGGCAATATCAAAGGCCTCCGGCTGCCTCACGACCACAGTCAAATCATCATGAGACTTTTTGCTGATGATATGAACGCGTTCGTCCGCAATGATAGTACCAGCCTGGAAACTTTCTGGAGGTGTCTTGCTACCTTTTGTGACGCCTCTGGATCCAAAATCAACCACTCCAAGACTGCCTTCAGGGCCATTGTGGGACAGCATCCTGGCCTTCTCACTGATCATGGCTGTCAAATCATTCCGCAGGGCCAAATCCTTCGACTTCTTGGAATCCCCTTGGGGTTTGGCGTCTCTATGGAGCAGCGTTGGAACTAGGTGTTGGCTAAACTCGAAAACAAACTTAACTATTGGAGAGGTATGCAAATCAACCTCGCTGGGCGTGCGATGGTTATCAACACGTTCCTCCTCTCTTCTACCATCTACTTCCTTTCTTGTTGGAGACCGAATGAGCAAGGCCTGTCCAAACTGAATAGTATTTGTAGAAACTTTCTTTGGACGGGCGATCATAACAGAAGGGGGGTGCCTAAAATCAAATGGGCCATCTGCACTAGCCCGAGAGATAGCGGGGGGCTTGGTATCCTGGACATTGGGTGTATGGCTAACAAACTGGCAGCCAAATGCATGATTAGGGCTTGGTGCAATAAGGAGGCCTCGTGGGCCAAGTTGATCTTCAGAAACAAGAATGAGTTGGCCCTCACGGGGTTCCCGAACTGGAAGAATCTTGACATCATGACCCTGCTTTTCTCCCCGATCCCCGTCTTCCCGAAAGGATCCAATCTCGTGTGCTCCCTTTGGAAGGGCTGGAATAAAGTCAAAAGCTTCACAAGAATTAGTGAGGACTGGAAGTGGGCGGCCGTAATTAGACAAAACGACTCTATCTGGTTTCCGATACATGGCATCCGGAGTGTGGAGTCGTGGAACATTCAAAATGCCAAGAAATTATGGAATAAAGGATTCAAAAAATGGAAACACCTCTGGAAACATGACACCAACAACTGGATCAACTTCGAGGATATTGACCCTCGCATAAACATCTCCTACGAAGAATGGAACACTTTGCAAAGCAGATGCCTCGCTTGGGATCGGCACAAGAGGCGCCTTCTCATGGGACACGACACACCGAACTCGCTTGGTCTCAAATGGCACAACGGAAATAGCCTACTCAAAATCCCGAACATCAAAGAAACGGCTGACCTCCAGATCATCCTCAACAAGAAGTGGTGCCTGTCTTGGACGCGGCTTCGGTGGGACATGAAATTCATGGGTATCTGGCACCCCCTTATTGAGATTAAGAAGTCTGTCCTCTTATGGCAAATTCTTCATCGAGTAATTTGGACCAACCATAAGGCTAGCAAAATTTGTGGGATCCCTCCTTGGTGCAAACGCTGCCACCGTGCTATCGAAGATGTCCCACACATCTTCCTTACTTGCCCCAACTCCTACAGAATCTGGCAAACGGTTGGAATGAAATTCAGACTTCAAAAACAGCTTAGTTGGAAACAAGTCCTTTTGGGAGAAGCGATCGGCTGCTCTGCGACACTCTGGAACGCCATCAGAGGGGAAGTCCTGTGGAAAATTTGGCGGGAGAGGTGTGCTCTCAACTTCGGCGATCCCCCCAGGGAGTGGTCGATTGAGAAATCACTATTCCTCCTGGGCAAAAGGATCGTTAACAGTAAGAAGTCCCCCCCCTTCAGACACCATCAAGTTCTCCTTTTGATCAACAACAAGCTCAAACCCAAGTGGGCCCCGCATGAGGGCGATGAGAGGGTGATTAACCTTCTCTGTAATGCAACCTACGATTCAATCAAGTTTCCCCTGCTTTGTGGGATTTGGGGGGTCCCGTGGGCACTAGTCCCCTTCTATTGTACCTTTTTTTTTCTTAATTTAATTCAAGTCCGGGAGAGTAGGCTATTGCCGAACTTCCTTTATATTAAAAAAAAAAATAGCTATCCAATCATCTATTTATAAAGAAATTGGAGGAACTTCTTAATTCAATTCGTTTTCATGGTGGAAATGTAACCCTAGTTGTTAAGAAAGTTGGAGAATCTCGAGATAGCTTGCAACAAGTGTCAATGACAGGGAATAAAAAAAGACATTTTTTTAGAAGAGGTACTAGCACCCAAAATAATGAACGTTATGAGCTGTGGAAAGACCTATGCATGATCACAACAGACAATGACTCTCAAGTTGATCTTTGTAATAAATCTATTCAAGAAAAATACATTTTACTGCTTTATCATCCAGTTTTTTGTGATGTTGTTTGGGGACTAATGCATATGCCAAACAACCAAAAACATGCAGATGAGCAATAGATGGCTTACATTCATGCCAAGCCTCATATGGAGTTATAGACGAGCACTTTAGTGGGGCACCTATTAAGTACATATGCTGCACACATGACATCCTCAAGCCAGAAACTATGTGGTAAAGTGTAATAAAGTAATTCTATGATCTAGGGATCCGATGGCTTCAGACAGATCTGAAATCGGATACCGTTTGGTCACTCGTCTGTATGACCAAAGATCTCGAGTTTTAGACTTACTAGGAGGTCTTGTGCTCTTGTGAACAAGTGACCCACTTAGCTTAGTGGTTAAGTCTCAAGGATGTGAAGGAGGAGGTCTTGGGTTCAATCCCCATGGGGAACATGGGGAGAGTATTTTGCCCCAAGATATCTAGAGCCTTCTAGAAGCATCTTCTTGAGTTAACTTGAGTTAGCTGGGACACTTGGTGCACATGTAGTTACATGGCTGACACTTGGATGGTTAGTATCCACCTGCCCAAGAAGGTTGTCCCCTAGAGAGAGCTATATATAGAGGCATTTGGTTGGGAGGAGAGTCATCTCTCTAGCATGTGGTGGTCGTAATCTTTATTCTCTTACATAAAGCTTGACTCTTGACCATACACCTCGCCATCTGCATGAGTGACCTGTTCTTTCATTCAACAACTCCATTCTGTTGAGGTGTATAGGGCATTATACACTTGTGTTTTATCCCACGTTCACCCAGAAATCCATTAAAATCAGAAGACATATATTCCCCCTTGAGAAAAAGGAGGGTGTCCATATTACATGTTGATAGATTTTTAGCCAAAGCGAGAAATTTTTTGAAGCACGTGAACACTTCGGACTTTGCCTTCAATGGATATACCCATGCATGCCTGAAAAAATCATCGATGAAAGTCACGAAGTAAAGATAATTTCCAAAAGAAGGTGTCTACATAGGACCACAAAACGTCACTATGCACAAGTTGCAATTTCTGAGTAGCCCAAACTAAACCATCTGCCCAAAATACAACCTTCACAAACATGTTTTCCACGTGCCTCAGGTTTGGCCAAAGAGGACACCATTTCAGATTTTTGTAGCTGCAGTAATCTAGCAAAATTCAGATGACCAAAGCGTGCATGCCAAAGCTTTGCATCTGACATAGCCTGAGAATCATGTACTGCACATGCCCAATCATGTACAGATCTTTCATAGTCTATGAGCTTATACAGCCCACAACATAAAATGCTAGAAGCAATAATCACATCACCATTTGATAGATCATGAACAATACACCTGTCATCAACAAATTTCACAAGCAAGCCAATATTGGCTAAAGCTGAAACTAACAACAGATTCTTCTTGATCCCTGGCACAAATAAAGCATCTCACAAAGTGAAAGAACTACCATCAATAGCAGTCAAAATGATCTTAGCAACTCCCATAACCGGATAAGAGGAGTTTTTGGCGCATGTAACAGTATTCCATGTAGGGGTAGGCTCGAGTGAAGAGAAGAAACTATGCTGCGAGGTAATATGTTTCTTCGCTCCACTGTCAAAGTATGAAACATATGAGTCTACTGCAGACATGCACTGCTCATGAGAAGATGGGTCAAAATTGCAAACAGTAGTAAACGCCCATCCTTCTTCCTGCACAAGATTAACAGACTTTGTTTTTAGTGTAGAGGCCTTTGCAACAACCATTTAGCCTCTTTCTTTTTTACCTCTTTAGCAGCCAGTTTTGGACAGTTCTTTATGATATGATCATTTCCTTCATAGTTGTTGCGGAACAACTTCTATTTTTCTGATTTCTTTTCATCTTTGTCTTCCCTCTTCGATTGTGTAGAATTAGCATATTTCTCCTTACTAGTTGAAGAGCTCCATTTTCCTTTGCCCTTCTGACTAGCCAAGAAAGCTTGATCTGCAACATGCATAATGGACCTATTCTGCATGGACTGATGCTCTTGCAAGAGAACAAAGACTAACTCCTCAAATGACAAGGCATTTGGATTGCCTTTCATCATCAACCGAAGAGTAGACGCAAAACTCTGATATGAATCAAGAAGACCATTCAAAACGGTCTGCACAAGTGAGCTATCTGGTATAACCTCATCAACCAAAATCAACTGTTCCTTCAAGTCTTTGATCTTTGTTAGAAATTTGTCCATAGAATCACCTTCATTCATGTGCTCACTCTCCAACTATTTTTAGAGGTAAGCAACACGAGCCTCATTCCTAGCTTGTTACAATGTGGTAAGTGTATCCCAAGCATCCTTAGCTATTTTGCAAGAGAAAATGTGAGGAATAATGGCACGTTTGACAGACAAAGCTATCAATGCATGTGCCTGAGCATCTCTGCCATCCCAACGAATCTGCTCTATAGTAGGTGCAACAGAAACTGCAGCATGAACAGGAATATGCAGAATATCATCATCTTTGACACCTTCTACATCAGCTTCAGTACCTGCAGTTGTAAAAGTTGCAGGTATGATAGGACATTTTTCAACACCCTGCACAATGTTCCACACTTCTTTTGCAACCAATACATGTCGAATCATCCATAACGGGTAGTTGGTACCATCCAACTTATCCTGAATAGCCAACATATGGAATACATCACTGCTTTCAGCCATGGCTGGTTACTAAAATACCTTGAGGAAGAAAATTGACTGTATCTCAAAACGTTGAACAAAACTTCCCAAACAAATTTTGCTAATCCTGTAACAGACTTCGAGACGCTTATACTGGTGAACCAAAACTGGTATATACCTTTGGCACAAAAAGATAAGATAGCCTACACAAGCACTATGATAGTGCATTCGGAGGTCGAAACGAGTTGAGATCGTGATTTGGACACCACATAGCAAGTCTCGGAGACAGGTGAGTATACATACCAAATTTCATGCGATTCTAAGACTGCAAGCGGAGAGGTGTCGACGATGTCCTGGATGAAGCGGCAACCTGCTTTGATGCCAATTGTTGGAGTTAGACATCTGCAGAACCACGTGAACACCACAAGGAAGAAGAAGAAGCTTGGATCACAACACACAATACTGAATGTATTACTAGAGAATGTACAAAGATAAGTAGTCCGTTAGGGCAATTTACGTATATACAAGCCGAGGAAAAAACCTCCTAAAGAGGGAAAAAAGTGCCCCGACGGTCCTAGAGTGTTCACACACATCACTACCTTAATATATCAAGATGTTTTTATTTATCATTCAGCTTGGAAGGATTTGGTTCAATCATTTCTCACATCGTTTTCAAAGTAAATAGGCACTTATTCAGTGTCATTGGAAATCTAAGGAGGCCTAAAACTTTTTGGAAGTAAGAAGGGGTTGGTACAAAGCAGGATTTGGTAGTACGTACTCATTTCTTGGAGTGTCCATCCATCTCTCCTAACACTGGTATCAGAGCAAAGCTAAGGTAAAATGGGAGATGGTTTTCCTTCTTTCATTGATAAATTGGACATGAACAACTATCAAGCATGGTCTTTGAGGATGAAGACATACTTGCAAGGAAGGAGCCTCTATGTATACAACTCAGGAGATGAGGAGATGCCCATATTCAGAAGAAAAGGACAACCTACAAGAGAGGAACATGAAAGACTCAACACATGGTATGCCAAGGATGCATTAGCAAGGTCTTACTTACTTAACTCAATTTCTAATTTTCTTCTTCCACATATTAGAAACTCTAAGACATCCCAAGAGACTTGGGAAACATTGTCTTCCTATTTCTCTTCCAACATAGGGGCCTGGAAGAAACAATTGTGGATTGGGTTTACCACTCAAAGAAAGCAACCTAAGCAAGGCATCTCAGAGTATTTGACCAAAGTCAAAGATGTAGCATATCAATTGGGAAGCATAGGAGAAGAAATTGAAGATCAAATTGTAAGACAAGTAATCAATGGTATTAAAGATGATGACAAATGGGAAAGCTTCATAATTGCCATGGACTTGTACATGAACATGCAGATTCCAGACCTTACCACTCTCATGGGGCTACTATTTACCCATGAAGCCAAGCTCAACAAAGATGGAGATTCATCAAGATGTAACAGCTCTTCTGCCCTATACATTGACAAAAGTAAGTTCAAAGAGAAAGTGAAGAACAAGAAGATTGAGGATGAAGGAGCTACCTCCCAAGCCAACTATGCAAGGAGAGGTAGAACCTCAAGAGGAAGGGGAAGAGGAGGTAAGCAAGGTAGGGGGAGGCCTTATAACTCCTCACCATGTAATATTTGTGGATTGTCATTTCCTCTACAATAGATGCCATTCTTCATAGTCCACTCTTTTGGCCGGATCAATGTCTTTGAATCTAATCCACTTACAAGTTTCTTGGTTCTAGAGGTGTTTCCACAAACAAGAGCCTTTGTTCCAAAGCTTCCTAGCTTTTTAGAGGTTCCAAGAGTCAACACTTGTCATGTCCTTGATAGGGAACCACAATCGAATCATTTTGTATAATATCAGCCACCCATTTACAACCTTCATTGGCTCTAATAATCTCTTTAACCCTTTTCAAACTCTTCCATCGAGAACAAATGAAGCTTCAGCCTTTGGAAGTCACCAAAAATGGAGAGAATAAGACGATGAGAAGGACCAAATCTTCCAACCTAGGATACCCAAAAGCTTAATGAGGCATCACTATTGCTCCACCCTTTAATTAACCATTTGGCCGCTAACTTATTGGTCATTCCTTTGATGTCTAGAATGCCTAAACCACCTTGATCCTTTTGGCTAATGCAAGTAGTCCATTTAATTTTGGGGATACACTTTTTGTTAGGGTCACCCATCTAAAGGAAGTTCTTGCAAAGTATTTCCTTTTTGAAGACCTCTTGGTCTTTTGGTCTCTAGCAAGACATAAAGTAAAGCATCAAAGATAGAAGGAATATGTTAATCACCATAGCACATCCAACCTCATTAATCTGCATAGCTTTCGAGTACATTAGCTTGCTCTCAAGCTTAGAGAGAGCCTATTTCCATCGTTGCCTATCAAAACATCAAATCCCATCAGAATACCTAAGAAGCGGAAGATTGGACCACAAGGGATAAATTGACAACCATGGTCAATAAGCAATTGAGAAGGATGCCCAACAACTTCCCTAAAAGCAGTTTTAGAATGGTTTTTTTTGGATTGCAATGCCTCACAAAAAGTATTCAGACAATATCAAAAAGTATCAATGTTGAATGTGTCATTAGGCACAACGACATTAGTATCATTGGCAAAAAGCCTCATGATCATCTGATCTTGATTTAGAGGTAGATTGTGGTCCCTTGTTTGATAGAACATCTTAATCAAATCACTTGTGAGAGTTGCACATTGATGTTTATATGAGGAGTTGCATTTTCTAGTACAATAGAGATCATTGTAATGTGTTTCTGAGCATAGCCCATGTCTTTCAACGATTGGAGAATGAAGTCCCACTCGAGTCTGTCATAAGCTCGACGAAAGTCAATCTTAAGGCAGAGGACATCTTGCATGGATTCCTCAACCAAAACTAGACCTTGCCAAACATCAATGATAGCCTCGAGGATGGACCTCCCTGTAATGAACCCTTTTTTATCCTCATTGATCCAGTTTCGAAGGTGACAAGTGATATGGTTTGCAATTGCCTTTGCTAGGATCTTGTATTTGGATTGCAGCATCGTAATGGACCGCCAATTTTCAATTCTACTTTTTTTTTATGAATGATCTGAATGATGTCCTCATTGAGACAATTTGAAAGTGCACTAAATGGAATAGCCTCTTTCCACACCAAACATAAAGGAGCGGCCACCACATGCTTGAAGGTTCTGAAGAACCCATTGGTAAGGACATCCAACCCTGGGCTCTTACCATTGGGAAGGGAATCAATTACCTCCACAACCTTTGCATCGAAGATGGAAGCATTGCAAAGAGTTTTTAGGTTTTGCTGGATCTCTTTGGCTATAATGCATAAGATGGCGGCCATGTGGTAATGTTTGTGAGAAGAAAGAAGCATGGAAACCCCAAAATGCTGGGTGAAGTTGTTGACAGTCAATGTAATATTTTCTTTATTTGTTTTGCATTCAACCCCATTGGCATCCATCATGAATGGGATCACTTCCTTAGGATGCTTCTTCTTGAGAAGTCAGCACATCTCTTTAGTAGACTTGTTTGCCCTACCTGCTCACCAATCTTTAAAATCTGGTGGTGATCAAGGATGTTGGTTTATCTTGGTCAATCCTCCAAGACGGTGCTGACTTGCGAGAAGTTAGACTTGATAGGAGCTATATCTTATAGAATATCATCAACAAATTGGGCCCCCTTCCCACTCCCAATTTGGGAAAAAAGCAAAAAAAAAACAAAAAAAAACAAACCGAAAAGCAATTCACTGCTCAAACATCGATAGCTGAAAACCCGTGTATCGTGGTTAGCGCAAAACCGTCCATCGAAGATGGCCCAAAGAGATTTATCGTGCAAGGCCCGTCCATCGCTGAAAGAAATCATAATCATGGAATCACCGAGAGCAAATTGAAGCCACGAGTCTGTCTCGACAGCCAAAACGCGGCAGACGATACACTTTTTTTTTTTTATAATGGAGGTTCGGCCGAGGCCTACTCCCCCGAACTTTAACTTTGAAATTACAACTGTACAAGGAAGGGCATAGTACCCATGGGACCCCCCTTATCCCACAAGAACAGGGGTTAGACTCAGACCGGGAAGGACTTACAACATCACGCCTGAAGGCAGCATCACGCCCGAAGGCAGTATCACGCCCGAAGGCTCAGGTAAACGGCCCGAAGGCAGCATCACGCCCGAAGGCGCAGGTGTCCCGCAGCACAGGGGGGTTGAACCCACGCCCCCGCCTCAAGAGGCGAGGGATTCAACCACTAAACCAGGCTTCTGGGACAGGAAGACGATACACTTATTTTGAACGATACACTAAAGACTTATTGTCGTCGATAGACAAGTCAAGAGCCTCTCGTGACAGGAAAAGCTCAACGATGGAGAGCTATTTGACGAGCGACTCGAAGGAATGTCAATGCTGAGGAGATGTTGTTGAGCTGTCCGTCGTGTCGCTTGTTGGAGCCCTTCAATCAAGAGAAATCTTGTAGAGCTATCCGTCGTGTCATCGATGTCTCCGATAAATACTAATAGATACAGCCACTTAGTCAATAAATAGTAATAGATACAGCCACGCGATAGAGCCAAGCGTTCATCATCACGTGATAGATACAGTCAATCGATTCGATACAGCCAGCCACGCGATAGAGCCAAGCGTTCACCATGACTCCTACTGTGACTAGTCAATAAATACTAATATCGTATATTCCTTATAGTGATTTTTTTAATGCCTACGACTCTTAACCTCACTATACGTTCTAAGACTATCCCTTACTACTAAAAAACTATAAATTTATGAACTAGAAGTACTTTTGAATTTTTGTTAAATTCATTATGCCTCTCTCTCTCTCTCCCAAAACAATCTTTTCAATATATACTAAAACTCTCTAAGTTATAATTCATAGGTAGTAATATAGTTTTCGTATTTCAAATAATTTTCAGTCTCACAACAATTTAGATACATGAATAAATTTTGCCTCTAGAGTCTCACTACAACATATGAGGGGTATACCGACGCCGTTTATACCGACTTTCTCTCTCTCTCTCTCTATCTCCCAAAACGATCTTTTCAATATATACTAAAACTCTCTAAGTCATAATTCATAGGTAGTAATAGAATTTTCTTATTCCTTATAATTTTCAGTCTCACAACAATTTAGATACATGAATAAATTTTGCCTCTAGAGTCTTACTTTTTGTGTTTAGAAAAGTGAATGTTATATCTTTTGTTTGAAACAAACTACATCTTTACATAGCGACAAGCACATTGCAATTTGTTCCTAATGTCATCAATGAATTTGAATTTGAAGATATTCCGAGGATTTTAAACGAAAAAGTTTAATCCTTCAGAAAGGACAATTTTGTTTTTCTATTGAACTGGCCTACCAGAGAGACCCTCTCCATGAAAAAGGTTCAAAAGTTATGTTCTTTAAATTTACATGTAGAGGAAAGGATTCAAAACAAAAAAAGTTATCCAATTAGCAACATAAAGGATTCGAAAGATGTTTGATAGCTCATTTTTTATAAAGAGAAAGCTCTTTTTTTTTTTTAAATGGAGGTTTGGCCGAGGCCTACTCCCCCGGACTTTAACTTTGAAATTACAACTGTACAGAGAAGGGCATAGTACCCATGGGACCCCCCTTATCCCACAAGAACAGGGGTTTACAACTGGGTTAAACGATGGTTACAACTACAGCGGGGATGGTCAAACGATGGCCAACAGCCACATACATCAGTTCCTGGGATTTATATGTCCCTACATGTTGCTGCCAGGGGTTGAACCCTCGCCCCCGCCTCAGGAGGTGAGAGGCCCAACCACAAGGCCAGCGAACCGGGACTAAAGAGAAAGCTCTTGCCAAATACGATCAAATAGCCATTTATTTTACCTGTAAAGTTTTTAATATAAGAGATCCTGCATCGACATGTGAATTGGATAAGCTCCTAGTAAATTTAGGTGTGAGCTTGGAAGAACATCAAATTCAAGCAAAAGAAAGCCAAGAATAAGAGATCTCAGCACAAAATTACTAGTTGCGGTCCGTTTGGAGAATCCTGAACATTCTTTAAATTGTTTAGTAGAATAGCATCGATGCACTCTTAGCTGGACACAACCTCAAAATTGAACAAGGAACTAGTAGAAAGAAATTATAGACTTGCAATGTTAGAAATAGAACATGCCATTTTGAATTCCAGAGATAATGAGATACATATGGCCATTTTTCACCTCTACCGGGTTTCGATGTTATTGCTATATTCGTTAAAAGGAGAAAGATAGGTGAGCTTTGGTTATTCAAATTCATTTGTGATTGAAAGAGTTCTTTTATCAAATATTACTTATTGTAAGAGTAATTGTATCGGAAGTTTTTGAATTGAAAAGAATTAGGTTTGAAAGTGCCTACAAAGCACATTGTAGTCTCCTCAGCTATGCTCATATATCGCTGGATAATTCATTTGAATAATTTTTTATTGTAAATAAATAATTATTCAAGAAACAAACAAAATCATGAATATACAAGATTCACGAATAACAAGTGATGTAGCCTAGGTCTAATCCCAATATATATATATATATATACCTTAAAAAATAAACCAACATGTTTGAGGAAACGTAGTATCAAAATTATTGAGATGACTTTTCTATAACTTTGGGATTTAAAATTTATATCTGCATCATGATTTAGAATGCGTTCTTTAGCTACATAAATTTAGGTTTTTTAAAACTAATTTGTATCTATTTAGGAGAAAAACCTTTATGGCGTGATAAAATAATCCTGCAATGGGATAGACTAATGGACGCACTTCATCTGGCAAGCTAGATGATTTTTGCTCATCAGACTTGAGACATTTAAAAGTGATTGTATTCAGACATCTTAAAAACCGTATGGAAAAATCATTGGCGCTTCAACTTTTTTCGGAAACACACATTACATCACCTGAAAATGGGTCTACAAAACATGATTGATTTGCTTTTTCCAGGAATATAAAGAGCCTTCCTAATTACAAAATACATGCTACAACCATTTTGTACTGTCTTTCGATATTCGAATTCTACTTTGCACCTGGAGAAGCATTTGTTGAATGTTTTATATCTCGTTGACATCTTGTTTTCTCTTCATAAATTGGAAGTTCAACAACAGCCTACTCTCCCAAACTTTAATTAATAGAAAAAACAAGTGTACAAGAGAACGGGCTTAGTACCCATGGGATGCCCCGAATCCACAGAGCATGGGTTACATCACCAGAGAGCATTACGTAGAAGGTTGATCATCCTCTCATCCCCTTAATGTGGGGCCCATTTGCTCTTGATCTTGTTGGTCTCAAGGAAAAGAACTCTATGATGTCTAAAAGGTAGGGGTTTCTTACAATTGCAAATTCTTTTTCCTAAAAGAAATATGGATTTTTCTATCGCGAATTCTTTAGGAAAGCTTCCAAAATTGGCCACACACCTCTCTTTCTAGATCTTCAAGAGCGTCTTCCCTCTAGTCGCATTCCACAATGATGAGAAATAGCTGATTGCATCTCGCAACAAAGCTTGTGTCCAATTGATATGTCCTTGTAGCAACACAATTTATTCAAGGGTCTACTAGAACAACTTTGACTTTCAGTGCGAGAAGAAGTGGTGTCCCAAGTCCTCATTGCCATGTAGACATCATTTGCACCACAGAGGCCTTGCAAATTTTGCTAGCCTTTGCATTGGTCCAAATTCCTCGATGGAGAATTTGCCACATAAGCATTGACTTTTTTACCTCAATAAGGGGATGACAAATGGATCGAAACTTAAAGTCCCATCGCAAGCTCAACCAATCAAGGCACCACTTACTATTAAGCATGACAATCCCAAGCGGTGAATCTGCTCTGCAATAGGATCCATTTTTTGTAGTTCACTCTCACATCTCGCTCGATGTCCTCAAATCTAATCCACTAGCAGGTACCTTGGTTCGAGAGGTGTTTCCAAAAAGGAAAACTTTTGTTCTATAGCTTCCTAGCTTTTTGGAGGTTCCAAGAGTTCACACCTCTCATGCCCTTGATAGGGAGCTAGATGGAATCGTTTTGTCTTATATCCACCGCCTACCTCCAGTCATCACTCATCCTCACAATTTGTTTGACCTTGTTCCAATTCTTCCATCAAGAGCAAACCAAGTTCGAACTTTAAGGAGACACCTGAACGTGTGCGATCAACTCGGTGAGATCTTGAGTCCATTTGTAGATGGATCAATAACTAGTTAGGAAGATGTTATCACTCTTCAGATGCACCTCATTTTTTTCGTCAATGACTTTACTCAACGCCATCTGAAAGAGAGGAAGTTCACTATGACAAACTGGGGAAGGGGAGGGTGACAAAATACTCCACTGCTACCGCATCACCATAATGTAAGAACAGAAAGTCTTAACCCACATGATCGATGACTTGTGCTCTGCTCCAATTGTTGTTAGTCTATTATATTTATTGCGATTGCTGCTAAGAGCATCTCAATCTCATTCCTCTACGTCCTCGACCACACTAGCTCAGCGGCAGTATTTGTTTTGTTTTCCTTCACCGAACAATTGTGCTTGTGATAGGCGATGTTTTTCCATATCCATATCTACCACTTTATCGCGCGCTACGAACAAAATGGACCAAGACCTTCTTAAGTATAGTTTTCCTTTTTATACGTACCTCTGTTTGCTTTTCCAGGACTGATGTTCCTGTTTTCCTTTGTCTTCATCGATCCAAAACTGGACCCACGGTGTATACCTCTCCCTACTTCGATATCTCAGTCATGTGATACCTACTTTTAATTGACCACCGTACTTCTTCCTACATGTTCCATGAATTTCAACAGATAGTTTCAATGCTTTTATTTCATCGTTAGAAGTTCTCATCACTTTTCTTCAAATGTGATCAATACATATATGTGAGAAAAGAACGGCTACACACAGATTTAACCCACATGATGGATGACTTTTCTTGGGCTCGGATCGCTGTTACTCCGTTAGATTGAATGTGACTCCTGCTTTAAGCATCTCAACTCTCTCTCTCCTTTACGTGCTCGACCACACTAGCTGAGCACCGTAATCTGTCTTCCTTTCTTCAACTGGATTAATGTGCTCGTTTGCGAGCTACCAACAAACTGGATCTCGCTTTCGTGGAAACTTTACTACTTCGCAAAACATGTATATCTTGGAAGATGTTTGATTTTTTTACTAAGTTGGTATTGTTATGATACTAATTTTCTTCGAAATCAAAGTTTATTTTGACTCAATGTTTGAGATTTGAGTCAATCATCGAGCTTCTATTTTATCCTTTAGAGCTAATAGAAATATTCAATGGAGAAGAACATTTTTTTTCATCCATTAAATGATCCTAGAAAGGAATATTCAATGGTTTGAGCAAATGATCCCAAGGTGATCGCTAAATTTTCTTGTACAAGTAACTCAAATCACATTGCTTGCATTGTGCTCTTTTGTTACTATTCAACCTTATGATTGAAGTCCGGAAGAAGTAAAATATCACTAGGGGTGGTCCATGTCACTAAATTCTCATGTAGTATTTATTTATTTACATCATTCCTCAAGTTTGAAACAAAAGATGGTGTAACATATTAATCCGCAATGTTGTAAGAATCTCTTTTTTTTTTTTATAAAGGAAGTTCGGCAATAGCCTACTCTCCCGGACTTGAATTAAATTAAGAAACAAAGGTACAATAGAAGGGGACTAGTGCCCACGGGACCCCCCAAATCCCACAAAGCAGGGGAAGCTTGGTTGATTCCTAGGTTGCAATACAAAGAAGGTTGATCACCCTCTCGTCGCCCTCATGCGGGACCCACTTGGGTTTGAGCTTGTTGTTGATCAAAAGGAGGACTTGATGGTGCCTGAAGGGGGGGGATTTCTTACTGTTGACAATCCTTTTGCCAAGGAGGAATAGAGATTTTTCAATCGACCACTCCCTGGGGGGGTCGCCGAAGTTGAGAGCACACCGCTCCCGCCAAATTTTCCACAGGACTTCCCCTCTGATCGCGTTCCAGAGAGCCGCAGAGCATCCAATCGCTTCACCCAAAAGGACTTGTTTCCAGCTAAGCTGTTTCTGAACTCTGATTTTCAGTCCAACCATCTGCCAGATTCTGGAGGAGTTGGGGCAAGTAAGGAAGATGTGTGGGACATCTTCGATTGCACGGTGGCAGCGTTTGCACCACGGAGGGATCCCACAAATTTTGCTTGCCTTATGGTTAGTCCAAATTCCCCGATGGAGAATTTGCCATAAGAGGACCGACTTCTTAATCTCTATAAGTGGGTGCCAGATACCCATGAATTTCATGTCCCACCGAAGCCGCGTCCAGGACAGGCACCACTTCTTGTTGAGGCTGATCTGGAGGTCAGTCGTTTCTTTGATGTTCGGGATTTTGAGTAGGCTATTCCCATTGTGCCATTTGAGACCACGCGCATTCGGAGCATCATGTCCCATGAGAAGGCGAGTTTTGTGACGATCCCAAGCGAGGCATCTGCTTTGCAAGGTGTTCCATTCTTCGTAGGAGATGTTTATGCGAGGGTCGATATCCTCGTAGTTGATCCAGTTGTTGGTGTCATGTTTCCAGAGGTGTTTCCATTTTTTGAATCCTTTGTTCCATAACTTCTTGGCATTTTGAATGTTCCACGACTCCACACTCCGGATGCCATGTATCGGAAACCAGATAGAGTCGTTTTGTCTGATTCCGGCCGCCCACTTCCAGTCCTCACTGATTCTTGTGAAGCTTTTGACTTTATTCCAGCCCTTCCAAAGAGAGCATACGAGAGTGGAGCCTTTCGGGAAGACAGGAATCGGGGAGAATAGCAGGGTCATGATGTCAAGGTTCTTCTAGTTCGGGAACCCCGTGAGGGCCAACTCATTTTTGTTTCTGAAGATTAGCTTGGCCCACGAGGCCTCCCTATTGCACCAAGCTCTAATCATCCATTTGGCCGCCAGTTTGTTAGCCATGCACCCGATGTCCAGGATGCAAAGTCCCCCACTATCTCTAGGGCTGGTGCAGATGGCCCATTTGATTTTAGGCACCCCCCTTCTGTTATGATCACCCGTCCAAAGAAAGTTTCTGCAGATGCTATTCAGTTTGGACAGGCCTTGCTCATTCGGTCTCCAGCAAGAAAGGAAATAGATGGTAGATGAGAGGAGGAACGTGTTGATAACCATCGCCCGTCCAGCGAGATTGATTTGCATGCCTCTCCAGTAATTGAGCTTGTTTTCAAGTTTGGCCAGCACCCAGTTCCATCGCTGCTCCATAGAGACGCCAAACCCCCCAAGGGGATTCCAAGTAGCCGAAAGATTTGGCCCTGCGGAATGATTTGACAGCCATGATCAATGAGAAGGCCAGGTTGATGTCCCACAATGGCCCTAAAGGCGGTCTTATTGTGGTTGATTTTGGATCCAGAGGCCTCACAAAAGGTATCAAGACACCTCCAGAAGGACTCCAGGCTGGTATTATCATTGTGAACGAACGCGTTCATATCGTCGGCAAAAAGTCTCATGATGATTTGACTGTGATCGTGAGGAAGCTGGAGGCCCTTGATATTGCCAGCCTCCACATGATGAGCCACAAGTCTGCTCAGCCCCTCAGTGGCGATGGCAAAGAGAAGGGGGGCAAGAGGGCACCCTTGTCTAATAGATCTTTTAAGATGGATCGCCTTCGAAAGTTTGCCGTTAACGTTAATTTGGGTCGTTGCGTTGCCGAGAAGGGTCGCGATCATCTTAGTGAATTTCTGACTACATCCGAGGTCTTGGAGCGACTGCAGAATATAGTCCCATTCTAACCTATCGTAGGCTTTGTCAAAGTCGATCTTGAGGAAGACCACATCTTGATTGGACTCATTTGCAAATTGAATACCTTCCCAAATATCCATAATGGTTTCCAGGATGGACCTGCCTTTGATGAAACCTTTTTGGTCCTCACTAAGCCAAGATCTCAGGTGGCACGCAAGTCTGTTGGCAATGACTTTGGCGACGATCTTGTATCCTGTTTGAAGCATGGTAATTGGCCACCAGTTCTCGATTCTGTTTTTTTCCCCCTTCTTGTGAATCAGCTTGATAATTCCATTATTTATACAAGAAGGAAGAGCACCAAATTTTAGCGCTTCTTGCCAAACCATCCGAAGAGGGGTGGCAACCACCAGCTTGAAGGATTTAAAAAACTCGTTAGTGAGTCCGTCGGGTCCCGGGCTTTTACCGAGAGGGAGGGCATCAATGACCTCAATGATTTCTGATTCAGAGATCGGGGCATGAAGCAGGGAGTGGAGGTTGGGCGGTATTCTCCGGGGGGAAACCCTAGAAATGGCAGCCATGCAGTCCCTTCTATGGTGGGAGAGGGGGTTCGAGGTTCCCAGGAGTCTCGTGAAGTGCCTTTCGATGATGCCAACATTATCTTCTTCCGAGTTGCAAACATTGCCATGTGGGTCTAGCAGTAGGGGGATCGTCTCTCTGTTGTGTTTCCTTTTAAGGATACTGCACATGTCTTTGGTGGGTTTGTCGGCTTTTCCAGCCCACCACTCCTTGAAGAAGATTTGCAAGTTTTTCCTTTGTATTTCTTCCTCGTATCTCAACGCCGCTCTGATTTTTCGGAGACCTTTCTGGGCTTGGTGTTTTCCTTTGTTTACTTCCTCCTCAAGTCTCCAGAGTCTGTGGTAAAGCGCTTCCCTACGAGCCCGCCGCACTGTCTCGAGCATCTTCTTAGTTCTAATCATGATCTTGCGAGACTTGTCGACCGCACTTCTCCAGCACTTGGTTGGGGCCAGGCCAGAGGCGAACGCCACCTTCCACACATCGGCAATCTCTTGATGGACGGAGGGGAGAGAGAAGGTGGAAGCGTTGGCATGGAACCACGGAGCCTTGTGGGTCCTGTTGGAAGGTTGAAAGGTGATAATGATCGGGTAGTGATCAGAGATGGTGAGGTCAGTACGTTGCTTGATGGAAGGGTGGCCCCACAGAAGAGTAAAACTCTGAGAGATGTAGCATCTATCAAGTCTAGCTTTCCTCAGATCCTCGCCCGCTTGGAGATTCGACCAGGAAAAGCCATTCGAGTCTTTGAATTCGATCAGGTCCAAGTGGAGTTTGGTCATGTCCCACGTTTCTTTCTCCCGACTGTCGATGACCCTACCCTTGCCCATCCATCTGTCCATAGGGTCCTCCACCATGTTGAAGTCTCCACATATAAGCACGTTGTGGGGAAGCGAGTCAAGAAAAGTCCAAGTGTTCAGCCTCTCCAAATCCCCGATAGGGGCGTACAAAGAAACCATAGTAACACAGAGGGGAGCACCAAAAGAAACCGCAATCCAGCGGTGATTTACATCTTCAATGGAGTTCTCAAGCTTTTCAAGCCAGGGTTGTTTAACACCGATAGCCGTTCCACCGGATCCCCGCTGGTGCTTTGTTGGGATCCACACATGGGCCGAGGAAACCTGTCTGAGCCGTTTTAGAAGGTCTTCTCCGTCAATTTTAATCTCTTGAATGCATATAATGTCTGGTTTTAAGCTAATGTCGCGGAGCCATTGACCAATGATGGCCGCTCTCGAGGGGTCGGTTAGCCCCCTAGCATTTAGCGAGATGACAATCATTTTTGTGTTGATCCCTCTTTGCGGGAGGGAGCCTTGTCCTTTCTTCTCTTGGCTTCATCTTTCTTTTTCGCTGGGATCTGATCCCGACTTAGAAATCGGTTCTTATGGGGGCTTTTCCAGGGTAACTCCAAAGGCTGTTTCCCTTTGCGGGAGGCCCCCCGCTGGGGAGAATTGGGCCCCGTGCTCGGCATCGTTTCCGGGATCGTCGATCCAATGATGGAACTTTCACTATCCATGTTGTCTTCATTATTAGTAGTGAAACCATCTTCTTTGCTTGTAGTGTAGCCCTCCTGGGGGGTTTCTTTGTTGTCAGGGATCTCTAGGGCTTCGTCGTAGTTATCTACCTCAGGTGGCTTCCCACCTGGGTAGTCGAGCTCGTTGATCTCCTTTCCAAGATTGCAATACAAATTGCTGTGTGGGGTAATTGGCAGGTTGTTCCTCTCACCGTTGGCCCTCGGACTTCTTTTCCTTCTTCTTCTAACTTCAGTAAAGCCATCGGCATCAGCTTGTGGATTAAGGAGGCCCTTGCCTTCCCCTTCCTTGGTCAAGTGGGTCAAATCGTTAGAGTTGTCTTGAGCAGTTTTGGAGGCTTCTTGAAATCGCTTGTTTTTTTGCCTGAGAGGGCAGTCTTTAATCCTGTGACCTTGCTGGCCACACCGAAAGCACGCGTTGGGAAGGTTTTTGTATGTGACGTCCTGTTCCCATACATCTCCTTCGCCCATGTCCACTTTGATCATTGAAGGAAGCGGCGAAGTGTGTTTAAAGTACAAGAATCATTCTTCACTAGGAATTCAAGAATGCACAATAGTCTTCTAAGAAAACTAATCCTTTTTCTTCTCACTTAAGAATCTTCTAGACTCTTTATTATAAATTATAATTTTCAAATACCGCAAGATTTCAAGGATTATGGTTTTGAAATAACTTTTCTAATAGATGTACGTGTCAAATATTCTTCTTTGGCTATGGAAATGAAGATATGAATTTCTTAAATAATGAAATCATACTTTAATTCTTATGAAAGTCAAGAATACCTTAATTTTTTCTATGTCTAGTCTAGGATATAGGAATCTTTGTATAATTCTGAGGATGATTGTAATTATTCTTGTTGTAGATCATTGAATAGATAAAAGCGTATGCTTTCTTATACTTTGTTGGAGCATTGAGCTCAAAATCTATCATGTTTGCTCATTTTTATCTAAAGGTCTAGTGCTTTGTATCTCAACATACCTTAATATGGAAGCATTTCAACATTTTTCTTTAAGGTATTCATAGAAAACTATTTTCAAAGGAACATTGAACTACGAGAAATCATGGTAGTTTCTGAATTATCTCCAAAAGTTTATCTTTAAGTATTTTGTATACTTAAAGTAGACCTTGGAGCTAATTGTATCATATCCCGTATGATACTATGAATAGATATTTACTTTATGGAATATGTTCCTAAGGAATCATATTAAAGTAAGTTAAATCCTTTATTTTACTTCCATTTTTCATTAAGATTCAACCCACTTTAATGAAAGAAAGATTTCAAATCAATCATCAACTTGAAAGAAAATAGTTAGCTCTTCAATGAGCTATGTCCATCCATTGGTTCTCATGAAGAGCAATCATCCTTGTATTCCAAACTTCATTTCTTGCAAACGGTTCATGTGTGCTATGTTCATGCCTTCCCTCTTCAATGTGTCACTATAAATGCTTGAATATAAACAAAGTTTTGCTTCACAAAAGATTCAAGATCTGACTCCTCTTTGTATCTTTGTGAGTCTCCAAATATATTTCTTGAAAGGAAGAAAATCCTATTTTATGAAAAGTTTAAGGAAGAGACAACCTCAAAGCAATGAATAAGGAAACTATTTGAATTCTGAAGGATGTTTGGATATGAAATCTAATAAAGCTTGGTTTAATACAAAGAGTTGCAGATTCAATCTCTTGCAAGAAAAGAGATGCACGAAAGTTCATGGAGATGAAACCCGAGAGCATTAGCTCTCAGGTGCATGATTCTCTCAAATGTTGCCATATGTTAGATATGCAAGCATTTTGGATGAAATAAATAATGAATGGAAGATGGGATCATGTGACAGGCTCTTGAAAAGAGGAAGCTCCTTAATACTCTCATATGCAAACTATGGTGTCCAAAAAGGAAATGGTTCTTTCTATCTATTATCAAAATGAAGAGAGGAGCAAAAATGCTCCTTCTCTCCTTGAAGTGTCCTCACCATTATTGGATGACCATGCATGCATGGAGTTTTTTACCTTTTTTGTTGGGGATGCTTGGGATTGACTCCTAACAGAGGGGTCACATAGCGAAGAGTTTATCCAATTCTTTTGCAAGGAAGAACAAGGAACAGATAGCACACTACTCTATCACATGTAAGGAGAAAGCCTATCATGTTATTCCAGAATTTCTCTCAACATAGAGGATCACTAAGTCATGAGCATTATTTAGATTCAAATCAAATTCTCTCTTAGTAGAATAAGAAGATAATTAGCTCTTCAAGACTCCTAGAAACTGTGAAAAAGATGTTAAGACCCAATGTTCCATGGAACCTTGGCTTTGATACCAATGCTGAAGATCCTAGACTACAAAGATAAGACAATGAAGCTAAGTTTCCACACAATTTACCATTATATAGATTTGGGGAACTACTCTTGAGGAGTGGAGTAGTTGGATTCCATATATGCATACACAATCTCCACCACTTCTTTTGCATTTTCCACTCAAGTTTATGACTAGTAGATATACTCGCTGCCTGAGTTCATTCTCTATAAAATGAGGTTAACTCACCTTAATTTTAGTGGAAAGCTTAAGATATTCGTTGAGAAAAATACTTTCCCCATGGCACTCATGCAGATCGAACCCAAGACTTGCTCCTTCCCATCCTTGAGACATAACCACTAAGCTATGTGTATAACTTGTTTAATACTCCAAAAGTACTTAATGTTAAAATTTAATTTAACATGTCAAACAACTTTGTAACAATGGTAAAGCTTGAATAAGCAAGGAACAAAGCTTCAAACACATAATGTAAAAAGTATTGGAACCTATAAGGTAGAAATCTCATTTGGAACTAAGTACCTAGTTATAACTTATAACTCTTTCATTACCAAACATTATGTGTACATGAGAAAACTCATTTCCTTGTGAGGAGATTTATGTTTTGAAGCAAGAGATAGGTTCAAGGAGTGGAAATAGTTCATAACAGATAAGTGTACATTGCTAGAGTACACTCGCAGTTGGATTTCGGTACCAATACTAGAAGACATCAAGGTGATAAGTGGCATGCGGGTTTGCAAAATCTATGCACACGTAGAGGTTATTGTGGATAGATGCAAAGCTAGATAAATTAAGGGTCTTTGCAACCTTTTTGCTGTATCATGAAGGAAACATTTTCCTATTAGCTAGAATGACAATGAACCAATATCATTCTCATACTCTAGATATATGTCCCTAAGGAACCAATCCCCTTCCTAGTCTTCGTTAAACAAGGTGTTATCTGCCACTCTCGATATACATTCCTAAGGAAAGAAACCCCTACCTAGTCTACTCGGGGAGATGTGTGTTCAAAGAGAAAACAATATTCATGTTGTTTTTAGATGGAAATCTAGTCTATCACTTCAGTAGATGTATGCGTACAATATTAAGTTAAATTCTTCATGCATCATAAAGCTTAAATTTATTTAGACTCTTTTATATACTATATTTCGTGTGATAAAAATACATGAACATTTATAGTTTTAAAATAAGACTCTAAAAAGAAGGACTATTTAAAATAAAACTTGTAATTGTGGATAAATCATGAAATTATTGTATAATCTCATAGAAAAAGATATTCTATATATGTGTATACATGCATGCATACTTACAAACGCACACAAAAATTCAAATATACATAGACACAAACACATAGAGACACACATTTTTCCACGATATTATGTGTGCAACATGTATACCTAACAAGAATCCGACAAAGGCATTGGAGTATATAAATTCTTATGAGGCTTGGCATTGTTGCAAGCCATCTCTTGCTCACCTCCATGTATTTGATTATTCCATATATGCATCCGTCTTTGTGCAATAACACAAAAAATTGGTTAATAAGGCTTTGGAATGTATTTTGTTGCGTGCAATTCCAAAAATAAGCGCTATCATTTGTATCATCCACTTAGTAAAATGAATCTCGTTATTAAAGTTGTAATATTTGTGGGGTATAAAGTTCCAACCTTATTTCATGTTCAAAGGAGACACATGTGAGATCAAAGCATATGTATGATATAGTGTTGCCTTCGTTCACTGGGTACTTAAGTGTATCTTCTAGTGAGCCCATTTCTCACCGTATGCAAGTTCCAAATGAGCATATATATCATTCTGTTTGTAATTTGAGTATACATGATGCAGCTATTGATGATAGAGTTGACATTGAAAAGATTACCACTATGCCTAAATGTCAGGTGCAAACTTTGGGAGGTAGCTAGTTATATGCACGTTTCCGTTTATTTTGATGAATCACATAAGTCACAAAATTGGATGGCTAATTCTATGCGATTAGAAGATGATATTATTATGGAGAATGGAACTTGGTGTTTATGTGATTCGCATTTTTTGAAAAATATTTAGTTGGAATTACAATGTCTTATTAGTTGAAATGAAAGCCTAATGGTAGTGCTGATCGCTATGAGGCAAGCCTTGTAGCCAAAGGACATTGATTTTGTTAGACCTTTGCCTCTACATGGTGCATAATGATCGTGCATAGCATCTGTGAAAATACGAATCATAAATAGCTAGGCATAAGATTGCAATTTTGAATAGTAATTTTCATCGAGAAGCGTATTATTAAACCCCATTGTTTTGTGTGGAAAGTGAATGAAAATCAAGTATGGAGGTTACATAAGGAATTGTATGGATTAATGCAAACAACGTGTGCTTGGTATAAGAAGATACAAGTCTAGTTATTAGCATGGGGATTTGAGAATAGTCCAACTAAAAACACCTTGTACATAAAGGGTTGAGATGTTGTACTTCTTCTCTCGTTCTTTTGTTTTTATGTAGACGAGATAATACTCATTGGTCCTAATGAGATCTTATGGTGGATATGCATTCCTCTTATGAAATAAAAGACTTGGGCATCTACATCACGTTTTGAGCATTCAATTTATACAGGTTGATGATGGCTTTTCTTTTTGTAAAAAAAAAAGTGGACACTTTATTGCACGGTTTTATCTTTCCAGAAAAGAAATGATATTCCTTAAGCTGATTCCATTTGTTCTTTAAGTAATGATCTTTCTTAAATTGAAAAACCTCATTTAGAGTTAGAAACTACATTGTCGTCTCCTTCACCATAAAGAAGTTTTATGTGAAATTATTGTATAAGCCAAACCTGATGATTCTACCTATCTTGAACATCTTGTTGTTTAGAAAATTAACAGCCTTGTATGCTGTTTTGTAAACACCTTAAAGTCCACATCATATAGATAGGTCCTCTACAAATGAAAATGCAACCACAAGACAAGTCATCCATCATGTGGGTTAAGTCTCTGTGTGGCCGTGCTTTTCTCACATATATATTTGGTCATATTCAAGAAAAGTGATGAGAACTTGTAGTGATAAACCAAAAGCATCGAAATCATATGGTAAAATTCATGGAACCTTTCATGTAGGAAAAGTACGGTGGTGGATTAAAAGTAGGTATCGCTAACATGTGTTTCACATGACTGAGATATCCAACCAGGGAGAGGTATAGAAATCGGGTCCAGTTTTGAATCGATGACCTATGTCAAGATGAAAGATCGATGAAGAATAACAGTGCGTAGACAAAGGGAAAGATTAAAACAAAGGTATGTATAAAAACAAAAACTATACTTTTGAACTTCTTAGGACGGAAAGGAGATAGCTCCCACTAAAGTTGTACATATGGAGATGGACAAAGATCTCCTATCACCAGCACAATAGTTCGGTAGAAGAAATGAAAACAGAAAGCTTCCTCTCTTGTTGCAAATGACGTCGAGTAAAGTTTCTTTTTTGACAGAAAAAGTAGGTGCATCTCAAGAGTGTACTCCAGAAATGTACTCAAGATCTTACCGAGATATACGACAGTCAACAAATGCTTCTCCAGGAGCAAAGTAGCATTTGGATATCGAAAGACAGTACAAAATGGTGGTAGGATGTACTCTAATTAGCAAGGCTCCTTATATTCCTGGAAAAAGCGAATCCATCATGTTTTGTAAACCCATATTCAGGCAATCTAATGTGTGTTTCCGGATACAAGTTGAAGCGGCAATGATTTTGCCATACTGTTTTTTAGATGTGTGAATACAATCAGTTTTATATGATTCAAGATTGAGGAGGAAAAATCATCTAGCTTGCCACATCAAGGGTGTCCACTTTTTACTATATCCCATTAGCAGGATTATTTTATCATGCCATAAAGTTTTTTTTTTTAATATAAAGGAAGTTCGGCATTAGCCTACCCTCCCGGACTTGAATTAAATAAAGTAAGAAAAGTAGAAGAGAAGGGGACTAGTACCCACGGGACCCCCCAAATCCCACAAAGCAGGGGAAGCTTTTACAAAGCCTAGATGGCATTACAAAGAAGGTTAATCACCCTCTCATCACCCTCATGCGGGGCCCACTTGGGTTTAAGCTTGTTATTGATCAAAAGGAGAACTTGATGATGCCCGAAGGGGGGGGGGGATTTCTTACAGTTAACAATCCTTTTGCCAAGGAGGAATAATGATTTCTCAATCGACCACTCCTTGGGGGAGTCACCAAAGTTGAGAGCACATCTTTCCCGCCATATTTTCCACAGAACCTCCCCTCTAATGGCGTTCCAGAGGGTCGTGGAGCAGCCGATCGCTTCTCCCAGTAGGGCTTGTTTCCAACTGAGATGTTTTTGAAGTCTAATATTCATTCCAACCATCTACCAGAGTCTGTTGGAGTTGGGGCAGGTAAAGAAGATGTGTGGGACATCTTCGATAGACCGGTAGCAGCGTTTGCACCAGGGAGAAATCCCACAAAGTTTGCTAGCCTTAAGGTTGGTCCAGATTCCATGATGAAGAATTTGCCATAAGAGGACAGACTTTTTGATTTCTATGAGGGGGTGCCAGATACCCATGAACTTCATGTCCCACCGAAGCTTCGTCCATGACAGGCACCACTTCTTTTTGAGGTTAACCTGATAGTCAATCGTTTCTTTGATGTTCGGGATTTTTGATAGGCTATTCCCATTGTGCCATTTGAGACCAAGTGAGCTCGATGTGTCGTGTCCCATGAGAAGGCGAGTTTTGTGTCAATCCCAGGCGAGACATCTGCTTTGCAAAGTGTTCCATTCTTCGTACGAAATGTTGATGCAAGGGTCAATATCCTCAAAGTTGATCCAGTGGTAGGTGTCATGTTTCTAGATATGTTTCCATTTTTTGAAGCCTTTGTTCCATAACTTCTTGGCATTTTGAATGTTCCAAGATTCCACACTCTGGATGCCATGGATCAAAAACCAGATAGAGTCGTTTTGTCTGATACCAGCTGCCCACTTCCAGTCTTCACTAATTCTTGTGTAGCATTTGACTTTATTCCAACTCTTCCATAGGGAGCACACGATATTAGAGCCTTTCCGGAAGACGGGGATCGGGGAAAACAGCAAGGTCAAGATGTCAAGATTCTTCCAGTTTGGGAAACCCATGAGAGCCAACTCATTCTTGTTTCTGAAGATCAACTTGGCCCACGAGGCCTCCCCATTACACCAAGCCTTAATCATCCATTTGGCTGCCAGTTTGTTAGCCATGCACCCAATGTCCAGGATACCAAGTCCCCCACTATCTCTAGGGCTAGTGCAGATGGACCATTTGATTTTAGGCACCCCCCTTCTATTGTGATCGTGCGTCCAAAGGAAGTTTCTACAAATACTATCCTGTTTGGACAGATCTTGCTCTTTCGGTCTCCAACATGAAAGGAAATAAATGGTAGAAGAAAGGAGGAACGTGTTGATAACCATCGCACGACCAGCGAGATTGATTTGCATACCTCTCCAATAGTTAAGCTTGTTTTCGAGTTTGGCCGGCACCCTGTTCCACCGTTGTTGCATAGAGATGCCAAACCCCAAGGGGATCCCAAGAAGCCAAAAAATTTGGCCCTACGGAATGATTTGATAGCCATGATCAATGAGAAGGCCGGGATGAGACCCCACAATAGCTCTAAAGGCGGTCTTAGAGTGGTTGATTATGGATCCAGAGGCTTCACAAAAGGTAGCAAGACACCTCCAGAACGTCTCCAGGCTGGTACTATCATTGTGAACAAACGCGTTCATATCATCGGCAAAAAGTCTCATGGTGATCTGACTGTGGTCGTGAGGCAAACGGAGGCCTTTGATATTACCAGCTTCCACTTGGTGTGCCACAAGCCTGCTAAGCCCCTCCGTGGTGATGGCAAAGAGAAGGGGAGCCAATGGGCACCCTTGTCTGATAGATCTTCTAAGTTTGATCACCTTCGAAAGTTTGCCGTTAATGTTAATTTGGGTCAATGCGTTTCCGAGAAGGGTCGCGATCATCTTGGTGAATTTCTGACTACATCCAAGACCTTGGAGCGACTGCAGAATATAGTCCCATTCTAGCATGTCATAGGCTTTATCAAAGTCGATCTTGAGGGAGACCACATCTTGTTTAGACTCATTTGCAAATTGAATACCTTCCCAAATATCTATAATGGTTTCCAAAATTGACCTACCTTTGATGAAACCTTTTTGGTCCTTGCTTAGCCACGCTCTCAAGTGGCAAGAGATTCTGTTGGCAATGACTTTGGCAATGATCTTGTATCCTGTTTGGAGCATCGTAATAGGGCGCCAGTTCTCTATTCTGTTCTTTTCCCCTTTTTTGTGTATTAACTTGATAATACCATTGTTGAGACAAGAAGGAAGTGCGCCAAACTTGAGCGCCTCTTGCCAAACCAGACGAAGAGGGGTAGCAACCACCAACTTGAAGGATTTAAAGAACTCGTTAGTGAGCCCGTCGGGTCCCGGGCTTTTACCGAGAGGGAGGGCATCAATGACCTCAATGATTTCTGCTTCAGAGATAGGGGCATGTAGCAGGGAGTGAAGGTTGGGTGGTATCCTGTGGGGGGAAACCCTAGAAATGGCTGCCATACAGTCCCTTGTATGGTGGGAGAGGGGGTTCGAGGTCCCCAGGAGTCTCGTGAAGTGCCCTTCAATGATCCCAAAATTATCTTCTTCCGAATTGCATACATTGCCATTTAAGTCTAGCAATAAGGGGATCGATTCTCTGTTATGTTTCCTTTTAAGGATACGACACATCTCTTTGGTGGGTTTGTCGGCTTTGCTAGCCCACCACTCCTTGAAGAAAATTTGCAAGTTTTTCCTTTGTATTTCTTCCTCGTATCTCAACACCACTCTGATTTTTCGAAGACCTTTCTGGGCTTGAGGTTTTCCTTTGTTCACTTCCTCCTCGAGCCTCCAGAGTCTGTGGTAAAAAGCTTCCCTACGAGCCCGCCACACAGTCTCGAGCATCTTCTTAGTTCTAACCATGATCTTTCGAGACTTATCGACCGCACTTCTCCAGCACCTTGCTGGGGACAAGCCGGAGGCGAATGCCTCCTTCCACACATCAGAAATTTCTTGATGGACGGAGGGGAGAGAGAAGGTGGTCGCACTGGCATGGAACCAAGGAGCCTTGCGGATCTTTTTGGAAGGTTGGAAAGTGATAACGATCGGGTAGTGATCAGAGATGGTGAGGTCAGTGCGTTGCGCGAGGGCTGGGTGGCCCCATTGATGGGTAAAACTCTGAGAGATGTAGCATCTATCAAGTCTAGCTTTCCTCAGGTCCTCGCCCGCTTGGAGATTTGACCAAGAAAAGCCATTCGAGTCTTTGAATTCGACCAAATCCAAGTGAAGTTTGGTCTTGTCCCACGTTTCTTTCTCTCGACTATCGATGACCCTGCCCTTGCCCATCCATCTGTCCATAGGGTCCTCCACCATGTTGAAGTCTCCACAGATAAATATGTTGTGGGGGAGCGAGTCTAAGGAGGCCCATGTGTTCAGTCTCTCTAATTCCCCGTTAGGGGCGTACAAAGAAACCAGAGTAAAACAAAGAGGAGCACCAAAAGAAATAGCAATCCATCGGTGGCTTTCATCCTCAATGGAGTTGTCAAGCTTTTCAAACCAGAGTTGATTAACACCAATTACCGTTCCACCAGACCCCCGGTGGTGCGTCGTTGAAATCCAAACATGGGTCGAGGAGACCTGTCTAAGCCGTTTTTGGAGGTCTTCTCCGTCAATTTTAATCTCTTGAATACATATAAAATCTGGATTTATGCTAATGTCGCGAAGCCATTGACCAATGATGGTCGCTCTTGAGGGGTTGGTTAGCCCTCTAGCATTTAACGAGATGATGATCATTTTCGTAGTGAGCCCTCTTTGCGGGAGGGATCTTTGTCCTTTCTTTTCATGGATTCATCTTTTTTTTTCGCTGGGATCGGATCCCAAATTAGCAATAGGTTCTTTTGGGGGCTTTTCCAGGGTAACTCCATAGGTTGTTTTCCTTTGCGGGATGCCTCTTGCTGGGAAGACTTGGGCACCGTTTTCGACACCGTTTTCGGAATAGTCGATCCGATGATGGAACTTTCACTATCCATGTTATCTTCGTTACTAGTGGTGAAGCCGTCTTCTTTGCTTGTAGTGTAGCCCTCCTGGGAGGTTTCTTTATTGTCAAGGATCTCTAGGGCTTTGTCGTTGGTGTCCACCTCAAGTAGGTTCCCACCTGGGTAGTCAAACTCATTGATCTCCTTTTCTAGGTTGCAATACAAATTGCTAGAGGGGGTAACTGACAAGTTGTTTTGCTCACAATTCGCCCTAGGGATTCTTTTCCTTCTTCTTTTGACTTTGATGAACCCGTCTGCATCAGCTTGTGGATTAAGGAGGCCCTTGCCTTCCTCTTCCTTCATCGAGTGGGTCAAAGTGCCTTTGTTGTCTTGAGCATTTTTGGAGGCTTCTTGAATTCGCTTGCTTTTTTGTCTCAAAGGGCAATCTTTAATCCTGTGACCTTGTTGGCCAAAACGAAAGCACGCGTTGGGAAGGTTTTTGTAGTTGATGTCTTGCTCCCATACATCCCCTTCGCCCAAGTCCACTTTGATCATCGATGGAAGCGGCATGCTGAGGTCGGCCTCGACACAGATTTGAGGGTGCCACCAAGCATTGAACGAGTGTCTTGCACCTTCATAAATGAGACCACCAATGTCCTCGCGTGAGGCCAACGGCTTGCCGATAGGAGAAACAATGTCCCATCTCTGGGTTGCCATAAAGTTTTTTCTCCTAAGCAGATACAAAGTAGTTAAGACAAACCTAAATTATGTAGGTAGAGAATGTATTCTAAAATCATGATTGAGATATACATTTTACATCCCATAGTTATAGAAAAGTCATCTCAATAATTTTGATACTATGTGCCCTCAAACATGTTGGTTTCTTTTTTAAGGAATATATTTTCTTTTTGGGATTGGGTCTAGGCTACATCACTTGTTATTCGTGAATTTTGTCCATTCATGAATCCGTTTGTTTCTTGAATAACTATTTGATTACACGAAGAAATTATTCAAATACATTTTCTAGTGATAAATGAGCATAGCTAAGGGAACTAGAACGTGCTTTGGAGGCACTTTCAATCCTAAATTATTTCAATTTGAAAACTTCTAATCCAATTATTCTTACAATAAAAAATATTTGATACAATAAGTCTTTCAATAAAAAATGAAATGGAATAACCAAATCTTGTGGGATTTGAACTCATGACCTATTAGTTAGGAGTATGATGGGATAACAATTTGTGGTAAAACCCTTGGTTGAGGATTACTTCCTAATCGTCCCTCTTAGGGAGTGGTTCAACTCTCTCTTGACTGTCATTTCTTAAGTGTAACACACTCTTCCCCTTCTAGAGATCAGTGTCTAGAATGATCAATGTTGGTCGCCCCTTGAGTTGATGTCCTGACCCTTATAGAGTCTCTTGAACCTTCTTGTTCTCAACCTTGGTGTGTTGAACTCTTTCTCTCAACCTTCATGTCTTGAACCTTGCCTTTTGGTTTAACTAATGCTCCTTTGGCCACTTGCCCACAAACTTGCCTTGTTCACAATCGTGATCTCTTAAGCCCCTTTTCTCAGCCTCAATATATTGAACATGGTTCTCACCCATTTAAGGTATCTTGGATCCTCGCTTTAATTCCATTGAAATTTCATTTTGATCTCATGAACTATTGTCTAGAAGTATGATGGGATAAGTTGCTAGTCCTCCCTCTTGGGGTGTGGTTCAACCATATCTTGCCTATCATTTCTTGACTCAAACAAAGCTCGCCTATCTTTCTCCTTTTATCGAATATAGCAATAGCATCAAAACCTTGTAGAGGTGAAAGATGTTGTATGTATTGTTGGAGTTAGACGTCTCCGGAAGCACGGGAACAGCACAAGGAAGAAGAAGAAGCTTGGAGCACAACACACAAGACTGAATGTATTACTAGAGAATGTACAAAGATAAGTAGCCCATTAGGGCAATAGGCGTATATACAAGCCGGGGGAAAAAAACCTCCTAAAGAGGGAAAAAAGTGCCCCGGCGGTCCTAGAGTGTTCACACACATCACTACCTAAATATATCAACAAATCCCCCCTGGGAGTGATGCGGTGAACAAGGAGCTGGCACTCATGTATAAGGAAGTGCCGAGCTATGTGGAAATCACTCCACAAAAGGAAGTAAGCCCAAAGCTTTGCGAAAAGCTTCAAACTTCTCCCTAGGCAGAGCCTTCGTGAAAAGGTCTGCAATGTTCTCCTGCGTGGGCACATATGCCAAGCTGATCTCCCCAGCAGAGAACCTCTCCCTGACATAGTGATAATGCACCTCAATGTGCTTAGTGCGAGCATGGAACACAGGGTTCCTCGCAACTGCCAATGCGTTCTGACTGTCAGTGAAGATGGTGGTGGCAGAAGACTGGCCAACACCCAAATCAGCCATAAGGCGTCTGAGCCACACACACTCAACAGTCGCTGTGAAATATGCCGTATACTCAGCCTCACAACTGGAAGTGGCCACAGTAGGCTGCTTCTTGCTCAACCAAGATATACATGAGCTACCAAGCATGAAGCAAAAACCACTGGTGGACACACGAGTGTCATAGCAACCAGCCCAATCTGAGTCAGAAAAAGCATGCAAATCTGGCGGTAGTGATCCCCCCTTGGGATAAAACAACCCAAGTAGCCGAGTACCACTCAAGTAGCGAAAGATGCGCTTAACCGCTTTCCAATGCGTGACTCCTGGGCAATGCATAAACCTGCTCATCTGTGAGACAGCAAACTGAATATCTGGCCGAGTAATGCATAAGTAAATCAAGCATTCAACAGCCTGCTGATAGAGAACAGCATCAAATGCATCTCCAGCATCATGAAGACTCAATCGTAAACCTGTCTCCATAGGAGTGGCAATAGGCTTACAGTCTTCAAGGCCAAAACGCTGCAATAATGTGTCAATATATTTCGTTTGACACAAAGCCATTCCACCATCAACTTGGATAAACTGAATGCCCAAATAGTGATGCAAATGCCCCAAATCAGACATCTCAAATGAGGCATGCAAATCAGCCTTGAAATCAGCAATATGCTTCTCAAGAGGACCAGTGAGCAGCATGTCGTCTACATAGACAACAATGATCAAAAGCACATCATTAGCACGCTTAACATATAAGGTGCTTTCAGTTGGACTGTTCTCAAAACCATGTGCAATCAGATAGGCATGTATTTTCTCATACCAAGCACGTGGTGCTTGCTTTAAACCATATAACGCCTTCTTTAACCTGCACACCTGGTTTTCATGCCCTTTCTGCACAAAGCCACGGAGCTGAAAAACATACACTTCTTCATGCAAGTCACCATTCAGAAATGCTGTTTTAATGTCCAACTGATGTACATTCCAACCATGATGGGTTGCAAGTGCACAAATGCTCCGAACAGTAGTCATACGGCATGTAGGTGCAAAGGTCTCATCAAAATCAATGCCTCTTTCCTGCGCATAACCCTTTGCAACAAGCCTAGCCTTATACCTGTCAACTGTACCATCAGGTTTACGCTTCAGCTTGTATACCCACTTAGTGCCAATGGCCTTCTTGCCAGGAGGCAAGTCACATAAAGACCATGTACCATTCTTCATTATAGCATCATATTCAGATTGCATAGCAGCCATCCAATTTTCTGAGTTTTGTGCTTCATCAAAAGAAACAGGCTCATTCTCATCACAGAGACTAGATGCAGCCATAGCATAGCAATCTGATGCAAAGGAGGTACTATGAGAGCCTGAACGAGTACGATATGACAAAGGTGCATCTAATTTGCTGTCACGCAAAGTCTGCACCAGCCATTTTGGCATAGTTTTTGCCTGTTCAATATCAGCTCTCTCATCAACAAGTGCATCATGTAAATCTGCATCAGAAATGGAATGATCTGCATCATCATATGAAACCTGTAAAGGCTGAGAAGTTGCCTCATTAGGACGAGCGCTAGCCTGTCCACCTGTAAAAAGAGGCATCAAAGTATCATACATGTCTTTGGAGCTAACAGATGTCTCCTTAGTACATGAAAGCAATGGCTGAATAGCATCTTCCACAAAGACAACATCACGGCTAACCAGAATGCGTTTAGTCTGTGGATGATACAGACGATAGCCTTTACTTTCAGAACTGTACCCAACAAAAATACATTTTACTGCCTTATCATCCAATTTTCTGCGATGTTGTTCAGGCACTAATGCATATGCCAAACAACCAAAAACACGCAGATGAGCAACAGATGGCTTGCGGTCATGCCAAGCCTCATATGGAGTGATAGACTACAACGCTTTCGTGGGACACCTGTTCAGTACATATGCTGCACACATGACAGCCTCAAGCCAGAAACTATGTGGTAAAGCCTGACTTTTGACCATGCACCTCGCCATCTCCATGAGTGACCTGTTCTTTCGTTCAGCAACTCCATTCTGTTGAGGTGTATACGGCACTGTACACTGGTGTTTTATCCCACGTTCAGCCAGAAATGCATTAAAATCTGAAGACATATATTCCCCCCCTCGATCAGAACGGAGGGTGCCCATTTTACATGCTGACAGATTTTCAGCCAAAACCAAAAATTGTTTGAAGCACATGAACACTTCGAACTTTGCTTTGAGTGGATATACCCATGCATGCCTGGAAAAATCATCAATGAAAGTCACGAAGTAAAGGTAATTTCCAAAAGAGGGTGTCTGCATAGGACCACAGACATCACTATGTACAAGCTGCAATTTCTGCATAGCCCGAACTGAACCATCTTTTGGAAAGGAAGAACACTGCATTTTGCCCAAAATACAGCCTTCACAAACATGTTTTCCAGGTGCCTCAAGTTTGGGCAAAGAGGAGACCATTTCAGATTTCTGCAGGCGTAACAAACTAGCAAAATTCAGATGACCAAAGCGTGCATGCCAAAGCTTTGCATCTGACATAGCCTGAGAATCATGAACTGCACATGCCGAATCATTCACAGATTTTTCATAGTCTATGAGCTTATACAACCCACGACATAAAATGCCAGAAGCAATAATCACATCGCCATTTGAGAGATCATGGACTGTACACCTGTCATCAATGAATTTCACAACCAAGCCAATCTTGGCTAATGCAGAAACTGATAACAGGTTCTTTTTGATCCCTGGCACAAATAAAGCATCTGACAAAGTGAAAGAACTACCATCAGCAGTAGTCAGAATGATCTTACCAACTCCCATAACAGGATAAGAGGAGTTATTGGCGCATGTGACAGTATTCCCTGTAGGGGCAGGCTCGAGTGAAGAGAAGAAACTGCGCTGCGAGGTAATATGTTTGGTCGCCCCACTGTCAAAGTACCAAACATCTGAGTCTACTGCAGACATGCACTGATCATGAGAAGATGGGTCAAAACTGCAGACAGTAGTAAACGCCCATTCTTCTTCCTGCACAAGATTTGCAGACTCTGTTTTTGGTGTAGAGGCCTCTGCAACAACCATTCCAGCCTCTTTCTTCTTTGCCTCTTTAGCAGCCAGTTTTGGACAGTTCTTTATAATATGATCATTTTCTTTACAGTACTTGCAGAACAATTTCTGCTTTTCTGATTTCTTCTCATCTTTATCCTGGTTCTTCGATTGTGCAGCATTTGCAGATTTTTGCTTACTAGTAGAAGAGCTCCATTTTCCTTTGCCCTTCTGACTAGCCAGGAAAGCTTGATCTGCAACACGCATAATGGACCTGTTCTGCCTGGACTGATCTTCCTGCAACAGAACAGAGACTAATTCCTCAAATGACAAGGCATTCGGATTGCCTTTCATCATCAATCGAAGAGTAGAGGCAAAACTCTGATATGAATCAGGAAGGCCATTCAGAACGGTCTGCACGAATGAGCTATCTGGTATAACCTCATCAGCAGAAATCAATTGTTCCTTCAGGTCTTTGATCTTTGTAAGAAAACTATCCATCGAATCACCTTCATTCATGTGCTCACTCTCCAACTGTTTTCGGAGGTAAGCAACACGAGCCTCATTCCTAGCCTGGTACAAAGTGGTAAGTGTATCCCAAGCATCCTTTGCTGTTCTACAAGAGCGAATGTGAGGAATAATGGCAAGTTTGACAGACAAAGCTATCAATGCATGTGCCTGGGCATCTCTTCCATCCCAACGAATCTGCTCTGCAGTAGGTGCAACAGAAACAGCAGCACGAACAGGAATCTGCGGAATATCATCTTCGACACCATCTTCATCAGCTCCAACACCTGTATTTGCAGTACCTGTCGTTACAGGTGTAACAGGACGTCTTTCAACACCCTGCACAATGTTCCACAATCATTTTGCAACCAGTACATGTCGCATCATATAAGCCCATAATGGGTAGTTGGTACCATCCAACTTATCCTCAACAGCCAACATACGGAATACATCACTGCTTTCAGCCATGGCCGGTGACTAAAATACCTTGATGCAGAAAATTGACTGTATCTCAAAAAGTTGAGCAGAACTGCCCAGACGAGTTCTGCTAGACCTGTAGCAGACTTCGAGACGCTTAAACTGGTGAACAGAAACTAGTATATACCTTTGGCACAAAAGGACGAAATAGCCTGCACAAGCACTGCGATAGTGCGTTCGGAGGTCGAAACGAGCTCAGATCGCGATTTCGGCACCACAGAGCGAAGCCGTTTTGATCTCGGAAACACCCTGAGTATGCTCACCAAATTTTGTGCGAATCTGAGACTGCAAATGGAGGAGTGTCGACGGCGCCCTAGAAGAAGCAACGACCTGCTCTGATACCAATTGTTGGAGTTAGACGTCTACGGAAGCACGCGAACAGCACAAGGAAGAAGAAGAAGCTTGGAGCACAACACACAAGACTGAATGTATTACTAGAGAATGTACAAAGATAAGTAGCCCATTAGGGCAATAGGCGTATATACAAGCCGGGGGAAAAAAACCTCCTAAAGAGGGAAAAAAGTGCCCCGGCGGTCCTAGAGTGTTCACACACATCACTACCTAAATATATCAACATGTATCTCATTATCTCTATAATGTTTCATCAAAACGGCATGGTCTATTTCTAACATTTCAATTCTTTAATTTCTCTTTACTAGTGCCTTGTCCACTTTTGAGGTTGTGTCCATGTGAGAGTGCAACGATGCTATTCTACTAAAAAATTGAAAGGATGCTCAAAATTCTCGAAAAGGACTACAAGTAGTAATTTTGCGTTGGGATCAGTTATTCTTCGCTATCTTTGGCTTGAGTTTGATGTTGTTTGAAGCTCACACCTAAATTTATTACGAGCTTATGCCAAGATTGTTATTTGGTAAGCACTTTTGTCTCTATAAAAAATGAGCTACCAAGCATCCTTTCAACCCTGTATGTTGTTAATTGGTTAGCGTTATTTGTGTTGAATCCTTTCCGCAACATGTAACTCTAGAGGACATAACTTCTGAACCTTTTTGGAGAGGGACTCTCTTTGGGTCGGTAGGTCAGTTCAATACAATAACAAAAGTGTCTTTCCCAAGGGATAATTTGTATTCGTTTAAAATCCTTTGAATTTTTCAAAGTCAAAGCCATTGATGACATTAGGAACGAATTTCAATGTGCTTGTCGCTTTGTAAACATGCAGTTTGTTTCAAACGAAAGATAGAACATTCACTTCTCTAAACACAAAAAGTAAGACTCTAGAGGAAAAAGCTATTCATGTATCTAAATTGTTGTGAGATTGAGAGTTACAACTCATAAAACAATTATAAAACTACCCATGAATTATAATTTAGAAACGTTTAGTATTTATTGAAAACATTGTTTTGAGAAAGAGAGAGAGTGTTAATGAATAAAAAATGTTTCAAATGTATTTATAGTTCATAAATTTATAGTTTTTTTGGTAGTAATGGAATAATCTTAAAACGTATAGTGATGTTAAGAGTCGTAGGAATCAGAAAATCACTATAACGAATATAGGATATTAGTATTTACTGACTAAATGATTGTCACAGTAAAAGACAGGATGATTGAGACACTCACAATAGCACCTGTGACATTCAATACCTTAGCATTTATTTATTGAACTATTGTGAGAGTGAGAGTCATAAAATATAAAATAGTCACAATGGAAACTGTATAATGTTATAATTTCCTCGCTAAATTATTTTGAAAGTAAGAGTCGCAATGATTCAAGTGTTAATCGGTCCTATAGGATAGTAATAGTTACTTACTAAACTATTGTGAATTTAAAAGTCCTAAATGAATCACACACTCACAATAGTACTTTCCACCTATTCTACCTTCATACTTTCGTACCAATTCCTGTTTCAAAATATAAAGTAGACATTGAACTGAGCGATCAATGTGAGTCAATTAATTAAAAGCTTCTTATTTACAGAAACAATCTAATTCTATTGATGTAAAACTTTAGAGGTGCTATGTCCTTTTTAAAAGAATGTGGAGAAGCTTCAATCTTTGTGGGTTCAAGATCCATATAATTTCAATTAGTTCTACCAACTTAAGGTGATAAAAGACGTTCAGTAACTTTGTTAAATATAATCAATTGACTCCATTGCTAAGGTGATAGCTCTGGTGAAGTAGTTTTGATGCTTCCATATCTCCTTGTAAATATCGAATTGAGTTATTCCCTTTCTTTATAGAACTTTCTAGTTTAAGTATGCTCTTTTCTGACACTATATCATTGTCTGAAACTGTTATTAGGCCGAAGAAGAAAATTACCGATGGTCAACCATGTGAAGAGCCCTAGGGTTGGCTGTTCCTTGGCGCTCAATATGTGGTGGTTGGGAGCATCTCTAACAGATGGGAACAAGATGTTTAGATATGGATTGTTTGTTTATAGTTAGGGGAGCGCCACATCCTGCATAAGTAGATCTCGTTCAATTTGTTTTGGTTCTCTTTCCAAAGAATGATCACATCACTTGTGCTTTGGAGAAACCGATCATCAAAACTTGAAGACGCAATAGTTGCTCCCTTATCCCGAAGAGATTTGCGATTGCATTTATTCTTTTTCTTTTTTTGGAACCAAGACGTTTGCTTTGGGAAGGAAAGCCAAATGGATTTTATTGACTTCATTCTTCTTTCCTTTATCGAGGGAAATCGTTCCACGAACTACATCACGTAAATGAGCATGTGGAAGGAAAGCCAAATAGATTGTTGACTTTGTTCTTCTTTCGTTTATTGAGGGAAACCGTTCCACGAACTACATCACGTTCATGCGCACGTGGATGAAGATTTCAACGTACACACAGAAAGCTTTCCCCTTTCCAATTATCATCCCTTTTTCTGTGAATCTTTGATGCTGGAGGTGCCATTCATGTACTAAGGTGAAAGAGGTGCTTTTTATTCCCTTAGTCCTTAGTTTAGGAGATGAGGAGTTCTGCTCATAGTCTGGATCAAAGTGGGCGCAAGGACGTTTGGTATTAGAGTCCAGTAGTTTTCTAAGAGTAATAAAGATCACAAATCGCTCTGCGAATGCAGAAAACGCGACACAAGCATAGCGATCGAGCTTCCAAAGAACAATGGCCACATGATGATGGTGATAAAGAATACAAAGTTAATCGTTGTGGGTTCGCTCTGAAGTCTAAGCTGAAAGCTGTGAAACTTGAAGGAGCTCACATAATTCAAGAATAGCGGCTGCACAACAGATTACATCATACATCCTACTAGGAACAACGACAAATTGAATAGCAACAACAGCAGGCGTCATTTTTGAGTGAAATAGGAAGCCAATGTTTTTTTTTTTCAAGAGGAAGTTGGGCAAAAGCTTAATCTCCATTGCTTGAATAGATGGAAAGTACGATTATATAGGTGAATGGACATAGTACCCTTGAGACCTTTGTTATCTCACAAAATTGAGCTTACTCTACCCAAATGCAACACTTGCAAAGGATTGCCCAAAGGCAACTGATTTTAAATCTACTTGAAGGCAATAAACTGACATAAGGCCAATAAATGTTCTTTAGTAGAAAGGGATTGAGCACTCACTCCTGCCTCAACAAGAGAAAGGCCAAAACAAACACCCTAACACATGCGAGCAAGTCGGAAGCCAATGCTGCTCGTGGGACAGATTGGAGCAAAGACTGACGAATTATTTAGCCTGAAAACAATTTCACCTGAACTTCATTCAATCAGCAAAGGGAATTTGGTCGAATAAACCTAAGCATAAAGTGCTTCTTGTTACTCTGGTAACAGCGAGCCATTCTTTGGGTGTAACAGCGTTGGTTTTAAGCAACTACTTGAGGACTCCATATGTAACAGCGTTGGTTTTAAGCAACTACTTGAGGACTCCATATGTAACAGCGTTTCCTTTACTAGTAATAACTTGAGTGTACTCTTGATGTTAATATTTTTATAGGCATCACATCACACTATGTCACGATAAAATAAATTGACAGTATCGCCCATGGACACTGAAAGATTTCCTGTTTTAAGCAATTACTTGAGGACTCCATATGTAACAGCGTTTCCTTTACTGGTAATAACTTGATTGTACTCTTGATGTTAATATTTTAATAGGCATCACATCACACTATGTCACCAGTATTAAAAGATGACAAAATAAATTGAAAGTATCGCCCATGGACACTGAAAGATTTCCTTGTTTGGGCACTCATATGATTGATGCCCTTTCTCCCCACAACGAAAACGAAGATCAAGTCGTTTTGCCCACTCAATAAAATTAGGCTCTTGCTACCAATGGATGGTTTGATGCCTTCTTTGATTTTTTGATCACTCAATAGTAGTGAAAGAGATAAAAACAGAACTTGCACAAGATAAGGAAAAAATTTGGCATAGAAGAGTAGATAAGATATGACTCAAAGAAAGAGAAATTTTGATATTAGTGATGTGCATGAATCAATATAATTGCTTTGGAAAGAAGCTTCTTGACCAAGCCTCTACCTCCCGACCACCCTCTAGCTATCAGAGTTTCATTCACACTGGCACTCTCAATCACACTCCCAATCTCACTTTCACTCCCAATTACAGGGTAATTCTTTGATTTCTAGTCCCCTCCTATTCGATGCGCAGGTCTTCTTATAAGAGAGTTGATTCCCACCCAAAGAAGTTTGCGCACCACCAAATTTAGAAAAGTCGATTTTCAGCAAAACTTTTGCAAAAAGCATGCACTTGTATTAGTGCTATCTCTAGTAGTACTTGTCCAAAAAAACAAGAAAAAGCACCGAAAAGATATATGCAAAGACATCCATAATTTGGCATAACAACACATGTGCTTTAAAATCATGGATTCAAATAAAAATAGAGAAGCCCTCGTTTTTCACAGATACAATGTCTTTTTATTGATCTAAATCTACGGAGGTGTTATGTCCTTTTTTAAAAGGATATGGAGAAAGTTTAATCTTTATTGGATCAAGATCCATATGATTTCAAATAGTTCTACCACCTCAAGGTCCATATGATTTCAAATAGTTCTACCACCTCAAGGTGATAAAAGACCTTCAATAACTTTGTCAAATATAATCAATGGACTTCATTGCTAAGGAGATAGCTATGGTGACGTAGTTTGATACTTCAATATCTCCTTGTAATCATCGGATCGAGTTATCCCCTCTCTTTATACAATTTTCTAGTTTTATTATGTTCTTTTCTGAGACTCTATCATTGTTTGAAACTGTGTTATTGGACCAAATTAAAAAATTATATGTGTCGGTATGACCGGTGGTCAATCACGTGAAAATCCCTGGGGTTGCCTGTTTCTTGGCGGTCAATATGTGGTGGTTTAAGGAATATCTCCAAAAGATGTGAATTAGATGTTCGGATATGGACTGTTTGTTTATAGTTGGGGGAGGGCCACATCCTGCATACGTACATCTCGTTCAATTTGTTTTGGTTCTCTTTGAAAAGAATGATCAAATAACTTTTGCTTTTGAGGAAAAGATTTTTTTTTTTAATAAAAGAAAGTTCAGCCTTAGCCTATTCTCCCGGACTTTAATTAAAATAAAGAAGAAAAGTTACAAGTGAATGGGACTAGTACCCATGGGACCCCCCACATCCCACAATGCAGGGGAGGAGTATGGCAAGCTAAAAGGCATTACAAATGAGGCAGACAAATCTATCGTCTCCCTCATGTGGGACCCATTTGAATTTCAACTTGTTGGTTTCCAAGAGATAAATACAGTGATGTCTAAATGGTGTAGATCTCTTATCTCGGGAGATTCTTTTACCTAGAAGAAACAAGGACTTCTCAATCAACCATTCCTTTGGAGTTTGGCCAAAATTGATAGCACATCGCTCCCTCCAAATCTTCCAAAGAGTCTCACCCCTGATGGCATTCCACAGCCTCGATGAGTAGCCTATCGCCTCACCCAACAGCGCTTGTTGCCAATTGATTTGGTTCGTGAGTCTCAGTACCTGCGTCACGTGATGTCGGATAACACGGGACTTTGGGCAATTGAAGAACAGGTGAACTAAATCTTTGATGCATCGATGGCAATGCTTGCACCATGGCGGCACACCACATATTGTTTTAGCCCTTGCATTGGACTAGATACCCTTATGCAAGATCTGCCACATGAGAACAGACTTTTTGATCCCAATTAGGGGATGCAAAATAGACATGAACTTTAGTTCCCATCAAAGTTTGGTCTAAGAAAGGCACCACCTCTTGTTAAGGATGTGATGAACATCTAAGCTCTCTCTGAAGTTGGAGATTCTGGATAGTTTCTTACCATTGCTCCATTTGAGGCCCTCTAGGCAAGGAAGATCTTGTCCGCAGAGAAGGTGGGTGGTTGAGCGGTCCGAGGCTAAAGACCTGCCTTGAAGAAGAGTCCATTCCTCGAGGGTAACTCTAAGTCTTCGGTCTAATTCTTTGAACCTAATCCATTGGTTGGGCTCTTGTTTCCAGAGTTCTTTCCATTGTTTGAACCTGTTGTTCCATACCCGCTTTGCAGTTTGGAGGTTCCAAGACTGCACCCCCCTAATGCCGCTGATCGGGAACCAGATAGAGTCATTTTGTTCTATCCCTACTGCCCAGCTCTACTCATCACTAATTCTGATGAATTATTCGGCCTTGTTCCAACTCTTCCATTAAGAACACACGAGGCTAGAGCCTTTAGGGGACACTCGGTAGGGGGAGAACAAAAGCGTGAGAATCCCTATGTCCTTCCAACTAGGATGGCCAACTAAGGTAAGGTCTTCCATGTTTCTGAAGATCAATTTAGCGCAAGAGGACTCACTATTGCTCGAAGCCTTGATAAGCCACTTTGCCGTCAGCTTGTCAACCAACCCAACGATATCCAAAATACCCAAGCCCCCTCAGTCTTTCAAGCAAATGCAAGTTTCCCATTTGATTTTGGGAATCCCCCTCCTTTTAGGGTCCCCAATCCATAGGAAGTTTCTGAAGATTCTTTCCACTTTGGCCAACTCTTTCTCCTTGGGTCTCCAACATGACATAAAGTAAATAGTTGTTGAAAGCATAAATGTGTTAACAACCATAGCATGCCTTGCCAAGTTGACTTGCATACCTTCCCAATGATTTAGTTTGCTATCCAGCTTGGATAGCACCCAATTCCATCATTGGTCCATTGAGATGTCGAAGCCCATCGGAATGCCGAGGAGAGGGAAGACTTGACCTCTAGGGACAACTTGACACCCCTGATTTAACAACAATTGGGGTGGAGGTCCGCGGATTGCTCTGAAAGCAGTTTTAGCATGGTTGATTTTTGAAGTTGACGCTATACAAAAGGTGTCGAGGCAACTCCATAACACCTCAATGTTGTTCATATCGTTATGTACAAAGGCATTCATGTCCTCGACAAAGAACCTCCCAATCATTTGGCCATGATTAAAAGGTAGGGAAAGACCCTTGAGGTTGCCCGCGTCCATGTGATGCTTTAATAGGCAACTAAGGCCATTCGAGGCTATAGCGAAGAGTAGTGGAGCCAGAGGGAAGCCTTGTCTAATAGATCTCTTTAAACGTAGGGGTTTAGAGAGCTTACCATTGATATTTATTCTAGTTGAAGCGTTTCCGAGAAGAGTGGAAACCATCTTCATGAACTTTTGGCTACATCCAAGGTCTTTCAATGATTGAAGAATAAAGTCCCACTCCAATCTGTCATATGCTTTGTTGAAGTCGATCTTAATGAATACCAGATCTTGTTGAGACTCCTCAGCAAATGCAAGACCTTCCCAAATATCAACAATTGCTTCAAGTATAGATCTACCTTTGATAAAACCTTTTTGGTCGTCACAAAGCCATGACTTTAAATGACATGAGATTCTATCGGCAATAACTTTGGCAATTATCTTGTCTCCACTTTGGAGCATGGTAATCGGCCGCCAATTTTCAATTTTTTTCTTATCTCCCCTTTTATGAATTAACTTGATGACACCATTATTAAGACACTCAGGGAGGGTGCCGAATGAGACAACCACTTGCCACACCAGACATAGCGGGGTGGCCACCTCATGGTTGAAGGACTTGAAAAATGCATTGGTGAGGCCATCATGACCTGGACTTTTCCCATTGGAAAGAGCATCAATAACCTTGATTTAGAGAAGACGTTGTAGGCGAAGCATCTCCACGTATGTCCAAAGTGTGGAGCAAATAGATTTAGAGAAGACGTTGTAGGTGAAGCAAATAGATTTAGAGAAGACGTTGTAGGTGCAGCACGGAAGTTCAGATAGATCTGTTCTGAACTTCCGTGCTGCATTTGATCCCATTGTTATTGACCAAGAAGGGGATGGATTCCCTAGCTTGTTTCCTTTTGAGGATATTACACATCTCTTTCGAAGGTTTGTCAGTCTTCCGCGCCCACCAATCTTTGAACAATATTTGAAGATTTTTCCTTTGAACCTCCTCCTCAAATCTTAGTCTACCCCTGATTTTCAAAAGACCTTGTTGGCATTGCAAGTTACCTTGTTCACTTCTTCTTCAAGCCATTAGAGCCAGTGGTATTTTGTTTCTCTTCTTTTTTTCTCAGATATCCCTTATAGTCTTATGAGTCCTGATAAGAATTTGTCGAGTCCTTTCCACTGCACTTCTCCAGCACTTAGCTAGTTCATTACAGTAGGCAAAGGCTTTCGCCCACACTGCAGAAATTTTTTGATGGACAGAGGGAAGGGAAAATGATGTTTGACAAGCATGAAACCAAGGAGCTTTCCAGAGCATGGGAATCAGTTTGAAAGAAAGAGTAATCGGGTAGTCGTCCAAGATAGTCAGGTCGGTGTGTTGGGAAATCGAAGGAGTACCCCACTAGAGGATGGTGTTTTGGTCTATGTAACATCTATCAAGTCTTGCTTTCCTCAGGGAGTCCCCCAATTGGAGATTTGATAGGGGGAACCCCCTCATGTCTTTCACCTCGACGAGGTCTAGATGGAGCTTGATTTTATCCCATCTCTCTTTCTCCTGACCGTGAATAATTTTCCCCTTGTTATTCTATCGGTCTTCACAAAACTCAATCATGTTGAAATCCCCACAAATCAGAACATTGTGTGAGAGGGAGTCAGGGGAAGCCCACGTATCGATTCTATCCGCTTCTCCATTAGGGGCATAAATTGAGACCACCGTGAACTGAGTAGGGAACCTGATAGAGGTAGCAATCCAACGATGATTGCGATCTTTATAAGTAAAAGATTATCAAAGCTTGAAGAAGACGCAATAATTGCTCCCTTATCCCGAAGAGATTTTCGATTGCATTTATTCAGGTTTTATGTTTCTTTTGGAACCAAGACTCTTGCTTTGGGAAGGAAAGCCGAATGGATTTTTTGACTTTATTCTTCTTTCTTTTATCCAGGGCAATGGTTCCACGAACTACATCACGTTCATGCGCATGTTGAAGGAAAGCAAAATGGATTGTCGACTTTGTTCTTCTTTCGTTTATTGAAACAAACCGTTCCACGAACTACATCACGTTCATGCGCATGTGGAACTACATCACGCTCATGTGCATGTGGATGAAGAACTACATCACCTTCACGCGCATGTGGATGCGCATGTTTCCCCTTCCCGATTATCATCACTTTTCCCGTAAATCGTTGATGCTGGAGGTGCTATTCCTGTACTAAGGTGAAAGAGCTGCTTCTATTCCCTTAGTCGTTTGTTTAGGAGTAGGAGGTGTGGAGTTCTGCTCATCGTCTGGATCGAAGTGGGCGCAAGGACGTTTGGCATTAGAGTCCAGTAGTTTTCTAAGAGTAATCAAGATCACAAATCGCTCTGAGAATGCAGAAAACGCGACACAAGCATAGCGATCCAGCTTCCAAAGAACAATGGCCACACGATGATGGTAATAACGAGTACAAACTTAATCGCGGTGGATTCGCTCTGAAGGCTAACCTGAAAGCTTTCTGAAACTTGTAGGAGACACATAATTCAAGAATAGCGGCTGTATAGCAGATTACATGCTAAGTCCTACTACCAACAACGACAATAGAAACAATAACAGCAGGTGCGATTTTGGAGTGAAATAGGAAGCCAATGTTATCTATTTTCAAGACGAATTTCAAGAGAAGCTTAATCTTTCTTGCTTGAATTGATTGAAAGAATGACTATACAAGTGAACGGACATAGTATCAATAGGATCCTTGGTATGTCACAAAGACATTGTAGGAAGACGTTGTAGGCGAAGCATCTCCACGTATGTCCAAAGTGTGGAGCAAATAGATTTAGAGAAGACGTTGTAGGCGAAGCAAATAGATTTAGAGAAGACGTTGTACACATTGCGGAATGAGTATGAGCATCTCCACATATGTCCAAAGTATGGAGCAAATAGATTTAGAGAAGACGTTGTAGGCGAAGCATACCCCGCAAAGGTTCTTCGTCACTTTCCTATCATTCCACGAATTAAGAACATGTTTAGATGCAAATCTATAGTTGAGTTAATGTCATGGCATACAAAGAGCAGGTCTAGAGATAATCGAATGCGAGTGCCTGCTGACTCTGATGCTTGGAAGCACATAGATAGTAAGTGGCCAGAGTTTGCTAGTGAGCCTCGGTCCATACGTCGAGGCCTAGCTATGGATGGAGTGAACCGATTTGGATTACGCAGTTCTTCATGGAGCACATGGCCTGCATGTTTGGTCATTTATAATATCCCACCATGGTTGGCTCTTATACAAAGAAAGGTCATTTATTATTAGCTCTTATTGTACCAGGTAAGTATAAGGTAAAAAACATGGATGTATATCTTGCACCACTTGTGGAAGAACTGCGCATTCTATGGGATGGGATTACTGTGAGTGACATGTCTCAACCTATAAGAAGACGAGACATGTGAGTGCAAGGCATACGTATGTGGAAAATGCATGATTAGCCTGGTTATGGTGAATGTTCAGGTTTATCGATTTCGGGTTACCATGCTTGTCCTTTATGCGGACCACGACTCGAAGCACACTATTCCAAAGCACTACGTCAAACCATCATAGATATTTGCGTGATGGACATGTTTTACGTGAAGGACAAATTGGTCGACAAGCGCAACACCAAATGAAAGCTAGCGATTGGAAACAACTATGGGATTCAGAAAATTCAGTTGCTGGCATGAAATGGGTGTCCATGTTTCATGAACTCCCTTATTGGAGTGAATTGTTGATCAATCATTTGGTGGACCCGATGCATATTTTTAAGAATGTGGGAGAGATTCTTTGGAAAACTTTCATCGGAAAGAAAGAAAGCAAAGCACAAAGGGAGGACTTAGAAGAGCGAGGTTGTATGCGAGAGTTGTGGGCAATTACTAAGCCCAACGGAACAGTATCGTTACCAAGAGCTCCTTGGGTGCTTTGCACGATGGAAGAACAACAAGTGAAGAAAACAATTTCAGAGTTTCGAACACCTACTAGATGCATGAGGTGTCTAAAGACTGCTTTCACACGAAACGACGATCTTGCAGGACTCAAGTCTCATGATTGGCACAAGTTTTTACAGTTTGTGCTCCCTGTAGCCCTAAAAGATTGTCTTTCAGAGGATATACGAAGAACCATTTATAAAATTAGTTCTTTAGTATGGTGGATATCTTCTAAAGAGATAAATAGAGATAGCATAGAGAGTGCAAAACTCAATGCTATCAATGTTGTTTGTATGGTAGAGAAATACTTTCCCACAAGTATTCTCACTATTCAACTTCATTTACTGGTTCATGTGGTAGATGACCGGGATACATTTGTACAGATGATCGGGATACATTTGTACTCCCCGAACACTGTGAGCAAGTTGTTTTTATACCAGATTCAAAAGAACGAGAGTGACTATTTGTTTTACAAGTCGCTCCACGTAGTAGACAAATTTTTGACAACATAGATGTAGAAGAAAGTCCATCTCTAGTCGATTTAGAGATTCATTCGATAGTCCAGGAGGAAGAGATCATTGTTCGAGAAGAAGAGGTCATTGAAGAAGAGTTCATTGTTTGAGAAGACGAAGCAATAGATGATGATCGGGAAGAAACCAGCATAGCAAGCAATTTAGAAGCCATCAATATAGACATAGATATTCTCGGTGCATCGGATCTTCAAGAGGATGCTAGACTAGAGGACTTTTGAATAAAACACTTGTACGTACTAATTTTTGTTTTTTTCTGTTTATTCTCTATATTACTTTTATTATCGCATGCTAATTATTTGATTTTTTTTATTACAGAGCACGATGGTAGAAAGTCCTCCAGTCACTCCACATTCCATGACAGAGGAGCAATTATTGGAGTTTATCTCTCAGGTTCCTCCCGCGTATATGGCCACTTCATCACAATATTGGATCGCTCGTGGTAGCACTCCTCCCGGCCTCACTCCTGGCAGCCTTACTCCTGCCGGCCTCACTACCGCTGGTCTCACTCCCACCGGTGTCACTCCCACCAGTGTCACTCCTGCCGGTGTCACTCCTGCGGGTGGTGCTACTCCCGTAGGAGGTATGTCTCCTAGCTTTGTGACTCCACCATGAACATCTTTTTAGCCATCTCCTACTGGGTCTACTAGTAGACATGTGCGTTCGACACCCTAGCGCGATACAGGTTCTGGCCCGTCTCGTGGATCGAGGTCACGCTCTCGAGCAGGAGGTTCTAGGAGTGGATCTACAGGTAGGTCTAGAGGTGGAGGAGGCGGCTGTTGCGGAGGCAGTGCGACGGACGTTGTGCCGCCCGCTTCTACTCCTAGGGCGAGTACCTCAGATGTAGGTATGTCATGCAGTACACCACGCGGAACACCATGTACACCTTGGGGTGCTCATGACCATGATGACTCCAAGGTGTATAGAATCCAAGATGGAGCTCCGGTGATGGATGCAGCTGGCAAAGCAATGCATGCACGCATACGACAGCTTTGCTCCATCTAGTTTGGACACTCTATCATGCTGAAATGGAGTGAGCAGGATAAAGATCAAAAGAACTATATCACACAGACGATTTATCAGGAATTCCGACTAGTCGATGTACAGTCTCTTGTCAGTTCAGAGTGGATTCTACACACCGCACGTGAGATTATGTCCCATCGACGATCGGAGGCTCGTGATGCTTTCAGAGCAGGCTTACCGAAGCCTGTATGGTTAGATGTTGAGGAGTGGGACGTGATTCGTGACGAGCAGCAGCACACTCCTGACCGATATCGCCAGCAGCGAGATGCCATAGCCACACGTTTAGATATAGTTGGACCGTCACATTTGGGCAGCGGCGGATATGACATGATGTGTCATGAGTTTGTAAGTACCATTTCATTTATTGAATTTATTTGTGTTAAATTTCTCATGTATGTTCCTCTAATCTTTTGTATATTTATTTTAGGAGCTGGCAATGGGTCGTCCTCCAACACGAACGGAGGAGTCTTACGGATATCGGCATGGGTTGATTGCACTATTGGAGGATTTGGAGGGACGCGGTGCGGTCGTTTCATGGGAGCATTTGCGATGAGGTAATTAATTTATAAACTTGGTTTTTACTTGTTTGTAATTTTCATGTGAATTTATCTCATTCCATTAATGTTGTTTGTTGCAGGACTGTTGATATGGAACGTTCTTTGCATGTGTATGGTAGTGGAACACCAAAATTTTGTATTTGATTTTCATATGGCAATGCATTGCTTTGCCGTATTTTGTAAAAGCGTCATACATGACAGTGGTTTGCCACACTCTTGTACATGCTTCATTATTGAAATATATAACTTCTTTTGTACATGGTTCATGGTTCATTTTGATTATCTCTTTTGTGTCCAATAATACTTGTTTCATGAAATCATATTTCGGTTGATATTAGAGTACACATCACATGTACTCGGTTTTTTTTGGGCAGAGTGTATTGTCTTTTGTTAAGCAACATCATGGTAATGTTGTTGTAACAAAAGACAACACACTCTACTCAAAAAAATTTTGCAAGTATGGTCGTCGCTATATGCGACGGTACTCCCAGTAATGTCATCGGAATAAGCGTCGGTACACCCAGCAGCCGACGGTATACACGACAGTACATCCAGCAGAAGCCTCAGTATTGGCGCCGGTATGGGCAGCGGTATTACCGATGCATATACCGACGCTTATACTGACGCTTATACCGGCATTTTGGTACCGACGTGCATACCGACCTTTACACCGGCGTCATGGCAAATAAATCCGCGTTCATTTCCCTCAGTAAAAACCTTGGTATACCATCGATCTGTTGTAATGAATGAGTAGAAAATTACCAACATCATTTTCTTTCTAGAGTGATACATGCGGAAGCCATGCTTAAACCTCATGCCCAGCCTTGGGCATCATTGAAATTGTACTGAGGCCTTGAGTTGCAAAGTGGCCATCAAAATTTGGAAGTCAATGTTTTTGGTTATGAATATAAAGGGAAACATAAAATGACCGTTTCATATATGTTATAAGAATTTTTTTGGTTGAGTTTTACGAAAATATCTAAAAATTTTAAAAGACGATATATCACTAAAAAGAAAGACGATTGTATGAAACAAATCATTTCCTACGTAATATATGATTATGAAAATTAAGATCATAAAACTTGGGTTTAAACTAGAATAACATTTTTTTATTGACATTGACATTCGTGAAGGTGTCCCTCTTGAAGAGGAGTTAGTTGATAAAAGTTTAGGCAATGTTTGCTTCCACTATGGCACAAGGTTACAAGATCAAAGAATGCCCTCTAAAGTCGAAATCGTTATGGACAGAAAATATTAAAGAAGGTTGTAAGGGAAACTCTCAGGTTGCAATCGATAACATTACTTTGACCCCTAACAATCATTCTCTAGAGCTAGATCATTCTGCATAAAAAGTTAAAGAAAACAATTTGAGGATCATAATTCAAAGGACTTCATGAAAGTATGACACAGAAGGAGAAGAAGTCTCAAAGGAGATGGGGTGGGTGGAATCCTACTCGCTTGATCTCTGCAACTAAGAATATTTTTGGTAATTTTGAGGAGGTCAATATCTTAGAGTATACTAGTGTATGAAATAAATAGTAAGATGAAACCCCAAAGAATCCTTCCACAAGCAAGCAAGGTAACCAAGAAGGAGCCATCCAGCAAAAAGGTAAGAGGTTGGTATCACCTTCAACAAATAAGATAATCCTGATAGTAAAAGTACTTAAGGATCATCTCATGTACTAGCAACCCTCAATCTCAAGAAGAAGAGAGAAAGATAAAAACAAGAAAAAGAGGGATAATAACACATCCTTGACCAACGAAGATACCTCCTTTTGTAAATGGTTGTTGTTTCATACAGCTTTTGGGGGTCTCTTGACCCTTAAGAGAAACCATGTTTGGTCAATGTCTTCAAGTGACAAATGTCAATCCATACTTGATCCATCTCCAAGAGATCAAATTTGATGGGTGAAACTATAAAATTGGCTAAAGTGTATTTAGACATCTCATGTAAGGCTCACCACACAACTCGTGCATGGGAGTGGTGGTGTGGATTTATGCTTCAAATGGACATGGCACTCCATTTTGTAGGAAGTGTGATAGATTTAAACCATCGATGGATTTTTGCATCCTTTAAGAGCCTTCTTCATGTGATCATTGCCTCAGTATATGCTCCTAATTCTGACATGGAAAGATTGACTACTTTGCACTCTTTTGATTCTCTATTCTTTAATGCCATCCTCTATGGGTACTTTAATATGTTGGTCGTATGTATGATAGATGGAACCAATGGGCCATGTTATTGATGGAATTGTGAAAGATACATGGGATTAGGTTAAGCTACACCATGATTTCGTCAAAGTCAAAGTGACACATAAGAATGCCCTCCTTGGTTTCATTATGATCCTTCAATCCTCTCCATTCATTCTACTGAATAAGTGATCCCCATGACCTAGAGTGAGGTTTTCAATGCTCCACCTTTCCAGCTAAATGTTGGGAATTAGTTGTTAAGTAGTCCCAAGTTCTGCTCTATAAGGCAACAAATGATATTCATGACATTGAACTTGTGAGAAGGGAAAATATAAATCATTGGCTTTGGCATCTTGAGATGGAAGTAAATAATGATAATTTCTTGCCTCCAACTTGTTCTTTGAGAATTTAGAAGCAACAAGTTACTTCACAATAAAATGGAGTTACCAAAAAAATAAATGGAATCATATTGTTGCCCCAGGTACCACAGATGCACGAACGCAGAGAATAACAGACGTACGAACGCAGAGAAAAAAATACTCAAAGACAGAAAGAGATAAGAGACGACACCAAATTGGGTACAATCTTCCCCCACATGCTTTGATGGACACTCTATGAGAGCATGCGTATTTATAGGTGATTCATATTATGTCCTTGATGGAAGATACATGAGAGCCACACTAAAAATAGTGTGCTTTTGCTTTATTTACAAAAATAGCTAAAAATAACTATCTTCTAAAAATAACTCCAAAAAGTATGTGAATAAATCCTCTTGCGTTCACACTTGTTCATACTTGAACTTGTTCATACCCTCATGGATCTCCACCTGCTAAATCAAAACACAAAACACATTAAAATCCTCAAGGCATTAAACCTTCATTCCAAATATTCCATAAAGTATAACATGCCCCCCAGTTGTCGAGCAACTGACCTCAGTTGATAAGAATAAAATAGACATGGATGGCCAATCACATGCCGCATCACTGAACAATCATAAGCATGTGCCATGTAAAAATAAACATGCATGGAACTGGAAAACTGGAATTTAATATGAATGTGAATGATAAGCAGGATTTAAGTCTAAATGCAATCCAAAGATGACGACAAAAATGAATATTTGGATATGATAAAATAATAATCAATTTTCTAATCATGAATTTATGCTTGAATGCATGTGCATACGAATTTTGTAAAAAAAATTCGGTAGCATAACGGCGTGATTTTGAAAACCGAGAAAATTCCGACAAACAATTTCCATGATATAGATGCCAATAGGCACAATCTATGCACAAAGAGATCGAAAGGGGATACACACCCTGACAAATATATATATTTTTCTCCTTGCTAACCTGCAAGAAAAATATGTACCTGTCCCTGCAAGAAAATTACATGTACTACACAAGACAAATCCATGTTGAAACTACGCATATATTCTAGGTACGATGCAAAATTTGCATGTCTGAAATGTAATTTAATGCAAAAAGAAAGCAATAATGCCTAAAAATTGACAAGAGACTTATCTGGAGGTTCTAAAAGTAGTTGCAAGTGTGCTTGGGTTGAAGATGTTCCACACTCCGTTGAATTAGTTCTTCAAGTCTCGTCCAATTGATTGTGCTTCAAAACGACGATCGGAAAAGGGTTGTTGAAGGTGAAGGAGCAAACTCCAAGCTTTCCAAGTAAGGGAAATTGAACCAAAGTATGGCTTGCAGCCACTCGATTCAAAGTGCTATGAGAGGACTTTCGATAGCAACAAAAGACCCTGAATCTGGATATGGCATACTCAAGATGTGGCCGACTATGTGGAGATAGATGGTAGATTGGTTTATTTGAGAAACTTTTGACTATGGCAAGAATAAAGAATTCGATGAACTTCTGTGTAACGTCCTTCAGCATAGAGAACGTGCGCCGAGCAAGTCTTATCCCACATATCTTGTAAACGACACCGAAACCAAGAACTTGGAATACTTGTCTGTATAGAGAGAAGCGTACGAGCTTCACGGCATATCCCATATAGGACGTTTTAGGCCCAGTCATATATATAGGCACTTAACTGAGAAGCAAATACATAGTAAAGCGCGTGAGCAGCTCTACGCAGGAAAACTTAGAAGCACAGCAAAAAAACATTACATGTGTGTTGCTCTGAACAGTTCTCTTCTCGTTGCTCTGTCCTCTCGGTGGCTGGAAAGCACGTGGACAGGATGCAGCGCTCTACGATAAGCGAAAAAAATCCAAAAGTTAAAGGAAGGCTCCCTCAGAATCCGGCCAGAGTTCGGAGTGTTCCACCTGGCGGATTCATTGGCCCTCAGGAAGATGCTTGAGAGGGTGTCCTTCGCTGACATCTCCAAACAATAGGCTCATGGTTACGTTTCTGGGAGGGACTCCGAAAACTTCAGGGACGGAAGCCGACTCCTGAGTCTGAGCACACATGCGCGTGATTTGGCGTGGGACGAACGAAGAAGAAAAGCGAGCGGATGATGACGACGGACGACGAGATGTGATGATGGATATGGTGTCCAAAAAATTTGCTCCCACATGCGCTGATCACATACTCTGCAGACGTCTAGGCTCTGATACCACTGTTGCCCCAGGTACCACAGACGCACGAACGCAGAGAATAACAGACGTATGAACACAGAGAAAAAAATACTCAAAGACAGAAAGAGATAAGAGACGACACCAAATTGGGTACAATCTCCCCCCACATGCTCTGATGGACACTCTATGAGAGCATGCGTATTTATAGGTGATTCATATTATGTCCTTGATGTAAGATACATGAGAGCCACACTAAAAATAGTGTGCTTTTGCTTTATTTACAAAAATAGCTAAAAATAACTATCTTCTAAAAATAACTCCAAAAAGTATGTGAATAAATCCTCTTGCGTTCACACTTGTTCACACTTGAACTTGTTCATACCCTCATGGATCTCCACTTGCTAAATCAAAACACAAAACACATTAAAATCCTCAAGGCATTAAACCTTCATTCCAAATATTCCATAAAGTATAACACATACTAGAAGCATCTCGAAGCATTTGAAATGATATTTTTTTGCCTAATTCTTTTTGGGCTAAAGCTAGTAGCACAAGTGTGTACATTATGAATAGAGTTCCTAATGCTGGAGTTCATCATTTGATATCTTATGAGGTATGGCATGGAAGGAAACCAAGTGTAAGCCATTTGAAAGTAGTATTTGGTTGTGTATGTTATGTGCATGTACGGAGTAAAGTGAGGTACTCAAAGATGTTATGTGCATGTACCGAGTAAGTGAGGGACTCAAAGATGTTATAGATGTTATGCAGATACTCAAAGAGGATATAGATGTTATTAGGTTCATTCCAATAATTTGGTTGTTTCAAGAGATGTTAACTTTGATGAATCACTTTCTTCATATGCAGATAAGAAATGTTTGGAAGTCATAGATGGAGCAAAAGAAGATACAAGTGAAGGACATAAGTGCTTACCTTATCCCACAACAAGTTTAAGTGATGAGAAGGGAGGTTTTATGAAGAAAGAGAGCTATCTTTCAATGGAATATCAAGGCAAGAGTCACCTCCAAGTGTTAAAAATGAAGTTAAGCTCAAACTTATTGAAGTTAATGAAGAAAGAAAAGAAGGTGGTAGTATATATAAGTATGGAGAGTCATCAAAGGTTCCTAATAAAAAAGCAATAGCACCTACATTACACATAAGAAGAAGTTGAAGACTGCGTACACAACCTCAAAGGTATACTTATGAATCTTTTATGAATATCATTATACTTTTATGAGAATGGTCAAGCAAGAAAAGGAACCTACATATGATGAGGAAAAAGCAGACGAAAAGTAAAAGAAAGCGAGGAAAGAAGAAATGGATGCATTACAGGGATACCAAGACTTGGAATTCAGTTCCAAAGGCACCAAAACAAAAATAATTAGCTTCAATTGGATTTTTAAGATTACAAGAAATAGTGATGGTAGTGTCTCAAGATATAAGGGTAGACTTGTACCAAAAGGATATGCTCAAACTGAAGGATTGGACTATGAGGAAACATTTATTCAAGTAGAAACATGGCCATAATGAGAACTTTTTTGGCTTTATCTACAAGTAAAATATGGAATATATTTCAACTAGACATAAAGAATGCCTTTCTTAATGGCGAGTTAAGTGAAGAAGTGTATATGTCACAAGGAGATGGTTATGAGGATGACAAAATTCCTAATCATGTATGCACATTAAATAAGGCTTTGTATGGTCTTAGACAAGCACCAAGGGCATGGAACAAAGGTTGGTAGAGTATCTTATGCTTGAAGGATCCATCGGGAGTCCTGTGGATGCTTCACTTTATGTAAAACATGCAAATCACATATGTGTATATGTTTGCATTTATGTTGATGACTTGTTGATTTGAGGGAATTATGCGAAAGAAATTGAACAGACAAAAGATAATTTGGGAAACAAATATAAAGTTTCAGATCTTGTTTTTCTTAGATACTTTCTTGGGATTGTGATTATATATGGTTATGAAGGTATGTGGTTAATAGAGAGAAAATATATAAGTGAATGTTGAAAAGTTTTGGTATGGAAGAATGTAAGTTTGTTTCTCCTCCAATGGAATGTTATGTAAAGTTGAGTGCAAAAGAAGTTGATGCATTACATGATATGAATGCTTATAGAATATCCATGGTGGGACCTTTGATTTATGCAACAAAAACTAGACCTGATATATGCTATGCACTGGAAGTATTGACAAAGTTTATGCATGAACCTAGAGTACGTCATATGCATGCAATGAAAATGTTGCTTAGGTATTTCAAAGGCACCATGAGCAAAGGATTATTTTATAGTCATGATGGTGATCTAACTCTTAAAGTGTTTAGTGATGCAATTTTGACTTGATCTAAAGATGACAAAAGATACACGTGGAAATTGTTTTTTCATGATTTGAATGTGCAAGTTGATGTACCATTGATACATGGGGATAATTTGAGTAGCATTCATATGACCTCAAATCCTATTTTTCATGCCAGAACAAAGCATTTAGAGGTACACCATCATTATGTTTGAAAGAAGCCCATAAACAATGAGGTGTAGGTCTCTTTTGTTGGAACAAAGGCTCAAATTGCACATATCATCACCAATTCCTTGGATGGACCAAATCTTCAAAGATTCAACCATATTCTTTGCATGAAGGAAATACCCTTTGAAACTTAAGGGTGAGAATGATGAGTATATTGTTTTTTATATGTATAGATTAAGGTACAAGTTTGAAGAGATCTAAAATACCTTTGTGAAGTCTTCAAATACTTTAAAGAGATTCAAATAACTAATAAATGAAAGCCAAATTACCACGTGATTTCTTGAAGTGAATGACTCAAACGAGTGAGTCATAAGAGAGCTACATTGGTGTCCTACTAGAAGGTGGATGTGGCTAGTTCTCAATGTCCAGCCATGTTTTGCTTATTTGAGCACTTGAGTCATATAATACATCCACCCAAGTCTCTAACACAAGCTTATATATATTAGGAAGGTTTTTGATTAGTTTTCCATGTTATAGTACGAGGGGAGAAGTTGTGATCTTGCTAGAGGCTAATGAGAGTCATATGTCTATCTCTTCGCTATTAGGGCTTTGTAGACAAACATTGTAGACTTTGTATATCCCTCAAGATATATTCAAGTTACATGCTTGATGGTTTAGTAGAGAGCTCTTACCATCTAGTTGCATCTTGTAAATTCTCATATTCATTGGAGCTATGAACTCAGAGTCCTGCTCTCTCCAAGTAGTGTGTGTTCTCGGGATTATCTCTCTTCAAGGTCTCCATTAAACCTCAAAATTAGAGTGGTCATGTGGCCTTGTGTACCTATGAATTAGAGTGTTATTTAGATCATTCAAAAGCTCTTAGTGTCTAGTAGAAGTGATTAAAAGAGTTTATAAATATTAGAGTGAGTAGGGAACAACAAGCTCTCCAAGCATGAGTACCAGTTTTCTCTACATACGTTTGTGAGAAGATCAACTACTTCCTAGGGGTTCCACATACTTCTATCTATAATTTGGAGTTCAACAAACTCCAACTATCATACATAGTTTTTTTTTTCATTTCTCAACATAATTATGCAACACACATTTTAAAGGGAGTCATCATGAATGATTGCAAGGAAATTTCCACACCTTTGGAGGTAAACATAAAATTTTCAATTAAAGATGTTTCATCTTTAGTGGATATTGGAAGATACATGAAACTATTTGGAAGTTTTATCTACTAGTGCAATAACAAGCCACATCTCTCCTATGTTGTTGCAGTAGTAAGCAAGTTCTTTAATAAGCCAAGCCCAACTCATTGGAAGGCAAGCATGTGGATACTCAAGTATTTGAAAGGAACCATTATTATGGTATTATCTATGAATAAACATAACCTTTGGTTGGATACTCTGATTGAGATTGGGCACAAGATACAAATATGGGAATATCCATTTTATGATATTTCTTTTCTTTAGGTTTTAAGATTTTCTCTTGGATCAATAAGGAGCAACTAATTATAGCAATATGACAATAGATGATCTTTGTAAGGATAGTGATTAGCTTAGGTAGTCCACTAACTTAAGCGTCATTGGGTTGCCATTCAAGGAGAAACTAAAGGCCTAGTGGTGCCACTTGGTTTTCCCGTGGAAATGTATTGGGGGGAGTGCAAAGGGGGTTTTGTAATAAAGTGATAGGTTGGAGATGGTTGGACCACACCCTTCACATATAGGAGATGGTTGAACTACACCCTAAGAGAGAGGATTAGGAAGTAATCCTCAACCATGGCTTTTAGGGCAAGTGGTTAGCCCATCACATTCCTAACCAAGAGGTTGTGAGTTCAATTCCTTACATTGGTATCCTCCCTCTTAGGGTGTAGTTCAACCATCTCCTATTTGACAAGGGTGTGCTTCAATCATCTCCTTCCTATCACTTTATTACATTCTTCCCCCCTTAGTTGATCATTGTCCTCAATGATCTACTCATTATCCCTCTAGCCTCAGTGATCTATTCTTGAAATCCCTTGGTACCCATGAATTAATGTCCCTCAACCTCGTATAGTTTCTTGAACCTTGTTCGCAACCTTGGTGTCTTGAACATTGTTCTCAACCTTAGTATCTTGAAGCTTGTTCTCACCCATGTTCGGTATCTTGAAAACTCAATCAAGTTGCACCCAAGGATTTTCAAGGATTTCACACTTCCAAGCTAGCTCATTGGAAAGTTCATTCCGAGAGCTTTCCAACAGTATCTTACACCCTTCAATTTGACCTACGGATTGAGAGATACATCCCAATCTCTCTTGGATAGAGTTCTCAAAGCGCGGCTTCGCAAATTCCTAACCTTGGGTGCCCAAGCGCTTTTTTAAGAGGCCATTGGGTCATTCCACCTTGCCCAAGCCTACTTTCTAGGCTTTGATACCAATGTAAGGAATTGAACTCACAACCTCTTGGTTAGGAATGTGATGGGCTAACCACTTGCCCCAAAAGCCATGGTTGAGGATTACTTCCTAATCCTCCCTCTTAGGGTGTAGTTCAACCATCTCCTATCTGTCAAGGGTGTGCTCCAATCATCTCCAACCTATCACTTTATTATAGGTTTCACCTCTTCTATCGGGTCCTGAGGGCTATCCCCATGGGTCTTATGGATGAGATGATAGGAATTCTATTCATGGAGATATTCTAAGCTTGTATAATTTGACGACTTATTTGTCTATCCTAATTACATTTATCGATAGTGAATCCCATTGTAAAAGATATATAAGCATAACTCATATGTATCTCTACATAGCATTGTGCACTAGCAAGCGTTCATTTAGAGTCTCACTAGATTGCCATCTAGGCTCCATATTGGGAGCCCATATGTGGAAAGCACGAGCTTTGTAGATGTACTAATCTTGGAAATTGGAGAAATTTAGTTTTCTATCTCTTTGTGTTCATTTTTCTTTGTCGTAGTTTTTTTCTTAACTTCCATTATTGGTCTATTCCACTCCGCTATTATTTCTTACAAACAAATCTTTAAATTCTTTTGATGAATTTTTAAATTGAAATAAATTATATCAAGAGCAATAAAAAAGAGGTCATGGGAAACATGCTCTTAAATATTATAAATACGTACATAAATGTTGAGGACAAAAAAGCTCTAGTACAAGCTTCACATTTACAAATTTCCTATATTCTAGATTGGAGATCAAGGGTATGCTCATGTTCCCCCTGGACTTTATAAATTTCCCATCATGCTAGAATTCCAAAGTATTTATGTCACATCTTTGTGAGAGTGAGGGTTCTAAGCTTTAGAGCCGCTTTCCCCACTGAATCCAAGTCTATTCTTTCTATCATGCTTTGGAAATCCAATTTGTCAAAGTGTTGGATTCCAAGTTCCAAATTGGGGACCAATGTTTTCCAAATTTATGTATCTTATCCCTACATGATTGAGAAAATATATGTACGTGGAAAGGGTCTTTGTGAAAGGTTCGACCTCTTAACATGGGCATAACTTACAAGATAATGTGTCATCATATTATCAATCATGATTCAAATAATGCAAGCTTTAATGGATCCATGTAGCTTGGAAAAGTGATATATTCCACACTCTTGTTGATTCTACATATTCTAAGATACTTGGCATCCGTGCTTACTATCAGAATGCATCACTCCAATTTGAGTACAATCTGAATTTTCCATTAAAATAAAGGGTTTGAATCAAGTGAACTTTCCCTTTTTCATTTTGGCTTGAGAGGATCTAGAGTCCCTTCCAACTAGGCATACCCTAATGCTAAGCCTTTACTTATTGCGATTTCTAAAATCCCACTTGAGGAAGCATGTTCTTAAAAATACAAGGTTTTTTCTCAGTTTGTTCCAAAAATTATGCCTTTTTTCGTTATGTTTTCTAGAAACCTTTTCTTTACTAGTTCCAATATTTTGTGTATCTTGACCTTGAGTTATCTTTATCAATATATGCAAATGTAACTAGTTCCTCAAGTGAATTAGGTGCATTATGTTTTAGTTCATTTCTAGTTTGGAAATTAATTCCATAAACGAACCAAAACGTTTATGGAAGTCATCTCAATTTTCTAGTTTCAAAATTACCTCACGATACTCTTAAATATAAATAGATAAAGGACATCCTTTCTGTTTGGGTATATTGCAAAAGCTTCCCAATTTCGATCCTCCTCATTCGTATGCACGAATTCTTCCTTGAACATGGCCATAAATTGAAACCAAGTTGAGGGATTTTTGTGTGTATTAGGCAGGCTCATCTACCGGCTATACGTCTTTGGGCCTAATGCAAAACCAACCTCTATATTTTAATATGTTTTCGATTGTTCTTAAGTTGATGGGCATCTTGATCATTCTTTAAGAACATAAACACGACATCCTTGTTTCCATCCTTTCATCTCCTCAAAAGTAATGAGGTCTAAAACCTTTACCTAAGGAAATTTCTAAAGAATGAGTCAAACTTACATCATTTTGTAGAATAGAAATTTTGTGACACATGGAACTAGAGTCCACCAAGGTCCATTCCTTGATGGAGTAGAAAATAAAGTTTTCTACAGATCCATCAATATAAGACAAACCATGATGCTCATAAGGGGAAATACATCCACATGGGAGAATCTTGACAATTATAGATATCAGGGTTGTCGCTATAGAATCAACATGACTAGCCAAATGTTTCCTTATTATCCCTTGGGACCCTTCAAGTAAGCTTAGGATTGTCCTAACTTGGTTTTCCACAAGATGTTTGCCAAAGCTCCACAAAATCCGATTGAACTTTAGAAAAACGTTGAAGCCCCTTCTCTAACATCAATACAAACTCTTCTAAACCTTTTGTCTCATTAGATGTTGAGTTGTTGTTATCCCTTGTGTTGTCCCCTCAATGCGAGTAATTTTCTTTAAGCCTATATACTTTGCATCATTTCCTTGCGTAGGAGTGGAATTGTATACATGATGTTGCAATGTGTGTGTAGCTAGTGGTAAGCTATGTGCAAAAGACGCAATGGCTGAAATAGGCATAAAAACAAGAAAACATAATCTAGTAGTACTTGATGAGATCCTATATCTTGGAGTAACCTCTATTGCACACAAAATTGCACAATATTTAGAAATCCCACTTTCTAAGTTTTATGTGAAATAAAGTCAAAGCGATACATAAGATAATTACTTTATATAGCTCAATGTCAATGGATATTCTGATCATGTCTGCAAAATTTTGTAGCATTAAATTTTTACATCCCTCTCTAGAATTTTTTTGCAAGAAATTTGTGTGTTAAATTTGGGCATGAAGATGAAGGAATCTGAAAAACTGTTGTATGAGAGAAAGATAGAGTACTCTTAGTAGAAAAACTTTACCTCAATGATTTTTTTGTAGTTCCTATGTTTTATGTCTCATTTAGTCACATGAAGATAGGTTAATGAAGAGATTTTCATGTTTTTCCATCTCTCTCTAGAATTTTGGATTTTGCAAGGCCCAAAAGTGATATCTCGAAGTGGATTTGGACCTAAGGCATCTCTAACACTATTGTACAAATTGAGGAGCTGAATATTTTTGTGTCTCACAAGCTGAAGCAAATTCCTCACCGTTTTTGAGTTATAGGGCTTGGAAAAGTGCCATTTTCCAACACTTACAAGAAAAAGAGAAGCCTTGATTCATCTTATTCAAATTTGCAGATTTAGAAAACTCACATGGGTATATCGATTCTTTGGGGTGATTGACGTGTGTATGAGTGTTGCAGAGATCACCTCTATTTTTGCAGGTACAATTCTTGAGGTGCACATGAAAGGTTGATGCATGGGTGGTCTTGAAGTCGTGCATGAGACATGCAAAAAGACGCTATCTTGGAGCATGCAGATTCTAAGAGTGCATGTCTAGGAAGGCGTGATTGGTCATGCACTGGAAAAAGGTGGAGATCCAAAAAGACGGAGACTGAGAGATAGGGAACAAGGAAGCTCGTACATTGATCACGATGATTTTTTGGCTTTCGAGATTTTGATTGAGATTGAGATCAGGATTAAGATTGTGATTGTGATTGGTATGGGATTGAGATGAGGTGGGGTTGGTCAGGTGGATGAGGCTTCACATTGAAGCTATTTCATAGATTTTGTAATGCGGATCAGAACTACTTGGAAATCTACACATATATTAAAGTTCTCTCTCTTCTTGTTCGGTGTATACTCTGTTTTCTCTTCTTTATATCTTGTTGGGCTGAAGTCTATTATGTTGTGTGGGATTGTGATTGAAGATTAGGAGACTTTTTTATAAGTGGTATTAGAGCAGAGTTGGATTTTGGGCAAGATGCAGGCTTTGAAGAAGAAGATAGAAGAACAAGAGGAGTTTATCCATAGAGTAAATGCAGAATTACATAAAGAAAGATCCAACAAAGAAAAAGAAGGTACTGCAAATGCCTTCATGGACCTCAATGATGAAGGTGTTAATGGTGTGGGCATATCAAATGCACATTGAGCTAGACAACAACATGAACCTGAAGATGATGATCATGCATGTGAATCTACACTTAAGCAAGTGTTTAAAAGAGCAAAATTAAATGAATTTGATGGTGAGAACAGAATTGGAGAGGATCTTGAAGGACGGATTGAGGGACTCAAAGATTTCTTTGATCTGCATGTGTTTAGTGAGGAACCAAAAGCAAAGGTGGCAATTTAGCATCTACAAGGAGTCACCAAACTATGGTGGAAATCATACATGCAAACAAGAACATGTGAACGTTTCATTCTTTGGAAAGATTTTCAAGAGCAAGCAGAGAATCGTTAATGTTCTTCACATTATTGGATGGAAAAGAAAATGGAATTCTACTCTTTCAAGCAACATGAGGATGATAGACATAACTACTGTGTTGCATAAGTATGCACTAGAAGTTTCTAGAGATGACCTGAAGAGAAAATTTATTGAGGGTTTGCGAGAAGAGCTTCTCTATCAAGTAAAGACATCTCGATGTGTCGATTTTCTTGATGTGGTTGCAAAAGCAGATAACATTGAGAAGATGGAGAAGTTTACTATGAAGAAGCCATCCAAATAAAGGTTTATTTGAACAGGAGATCTTCCCCCAAGACCCATTTCAATAAACCAAAATGGATAGATATCAACTTATTCTGTTAATGCTTAGGGAGGAAAAAAACTAAGCTGAAGCAGATGGATACACCTAAGAAGCAAGAACTTGTGCACTGGAAACATGATTCTGATTTCTTGGAGCACGTTAAAAGATTGGGTCTTTGCTTTCAATGTGGACAATAGGGGCATCGCACTTCTGAATGTCCAAACAAGGCCATCAACCATTCTATGTAGGCAAAGAAACCTCATCTACAAGAACAAAACATAACAATTGAGGAAGCAAAAGATCAAGATAAGTGTTCTAACCCTAGACTTCAATGCATGAAAACTTCTTCTCATTCAAGGGCATCGGTGATTAGGATTATGGGGGACATATCCTCACGTAAGGTTAGTTTCTTGATTGATTTAGGTAGTACAAATTGTTTCCTTTCACTTAAGTTGGTAGAGGCTTAGGATTGCATATTGACATGCACACCAAAAGACTTGTAGAGATGGCTAATGGTAGGATACACTATACTCAAGGGTATATTGAGAATCTTGATTTTATGTTAGGTGAACATAAGTTTTTGGGTACCTTCCATGTAATTGAAATGAGAGAATGTGATGTAATCATTGGAATGGACTAGTTAGTTCATAATAGTGTTGTGATTGATTATGAAAGTGGGATCCTTACTTTGAAAATAGAGGGGAAGGGACATCGTCTAGTAGGCAAGTGTCATTCACGTTTTTCTCCTGTTTTTGCTATAAAATTGATTAACGGTAATTGACAGCATTGTGAGACATATTTGATTTATGTGAATGACCTTCAGGAGAAGAAGAAAGAAGAAGAAATACCTAAATATGTTAGAAAACATTTAGATGAGTACACAAATGTATTTCTTGATGATATGTCGGGAATGCCTTCTCCTAGGAAAATTGACCATGCTATATACCTCTATCTAGGAAGTGATCCTTAATCTAGAGCACCTTATAGGTTTAATATTGATGAACTGAAAGATTTGAAGCTCCAACTAGATGATCTATTGAATAAGGGGTTGATAAGACCTAGTTTTTCACTTGCGGAGCACCTGATTTGTTTCAAAAAAAGAAAGATGGCTCATACAAACTTTGTATTCACTATAGGGGATTGAACAAGAAAACCATTAAGAACAAGTATCCACTTTCACACATAGATGAATTGCTGAGTCGATTGAGTGGTTCCATAGTATTCACTAAAATTGACTTAAGATTGGGATATCATCAAATTAGAGTAAAGTTTGAGGACATACCCAAAACCACTTTTAGAAGATGATATGTTCATTATGAATTCATAATTTTTCCTTTTGGATTGACAAATGCTCCTGCAACATTTATGTTTTTTATGAATAATGTGTTTCATGAATATCTCGAGGAATTTATATTATTCTTTCTTGACGATATTTTTGTGCATTCTAAGGATGATGATAAACATGCATTTCATCTCAAGAAAACTTCACAAAAACTCAGAGAGCATAAATTATATGGTAAGATGAGTATTTTTTTGTTTTTTTGCAAAGAAAGCGAAGTGACTTATTTGGGGAGAGTTGTTTCTAAGGAAGGGATTCACATAGATCTTGAGAAAGTTAAAAGCATAGTTAACTGGCCTGCACCCAAATGTGTGAGAGATGTGAGAAGCTTCCTTGGTTTGGCACAATATGAGAGGGTAGAAATTAGGGAGTTTTCTCAAATTGCAAATCCTCTTAAAGAATTGACAAAGAAAAATAGAGACTTCACATGGAACAATGAATATCAAAATGCATTTGAAGAATTAAAACCAAAAATTATCGATAATTGTGTGCTAAAGATATGTGAGTTAGGGAAGCCATTTATTGTTGCATGTAATGCTAATGGAAGTCAAATCTGATGCCTACTTTCACAAGAAGGAAGGGTAGTGGCTTATGATTCAAGGAAAGTAACGAAACATGAAGTAAATTATACAACACATGACTTGGAAATGCTTGTGGTTGTTCATGCACTTAAACATTGGGGACACTTATTGCTTGGAGTAAAGTTTGAATTAAGAACAGATCATCAAAGCCTTAAATATATATTTACTCAACCTTTACTTAACAATAGATAAAAATGATGGATCGAATTGCTAAGTGAGTATAATTTTGATATTAAATACTTAGCAAGAAAAGAAAACAAAGTGGTCAATGCTTTAAGTCATAAACGTTTATGCAATACGATTTCTATTTTATCCTCTGATTTTGATATTGGAAAAGAATTAAAAGAAGATTTATTTTATGCAGCAATGTTAAAATTTTTGGACAAAAATCTAGGTTCTATGTTTTAAGGAGAATTTCAATGGTAAAATAATGATTTGTATTGTAATTATCGTTTATGTATTTCTTCAAAATCTGTTTTGAAAGAAACAATTCTACATGACTATCATGATGCACCTTTTTCTGCACACCCTGGCTTTTCTAGGACTTATGCAAAAGTGAAAGCTTCATATTACTAGCCACATATGAAATATGATCACTATGAGGCATGTGAAAGAATGTTGGAAATGTCAAGAGGTTAAGGCTGAATTTAAAAGGAGTCCTAGCTTGTTACAACCATTAGATGTGCTTCATAAAAAAAAATGGGAATCCATCTCCATGAATTTCATAACAAAGTTTCCTGTGACTGGAAGTGGGCATGATACCATCTTTGTTGTTTTGGACCATCTTACAAAGATGGCACATTTTATTCCCATGAGGAAGACTTATACGACTTTGCATGTTGCTAAACTTTTCATAAAAGAAATTTTCAGGTTCCATGGTATACCTAAAAGTATAATTTATGATAGGGATGCAAGGTTTACATCTATTTTTTTGAAAGCAACATTTCAATCCATAGGGACAAAATTACACATGAGTACTACATTTCATCATCAAATTGATGGTAAGATTGAGAGGGTTAACATGGTGCTTGAGGATATGTTAGGTATGTATGTAAATGATAAGGAGAACAATTGGATTGAGTATTTGCTTTGGTTGAGTATGCATATAATAGTGCATGGCATTCATCTATTAAGATGACACCTTTTGAAGTAGTGTATGGCTATAATTGTTTGCTACCTCATTCACTTTTTAATTCACAAAATCAG